>OZ020190.1:119509156-120041656 GCA_963971165.1 Philopedon plagiatum
ATTCAAGAGTAAACTACCTTTAGGACAGTATTTATTTCAAATCTGATAAATTATATTAAATCCTCCTTAACCAAGACACTTAAGTTCTAATTTTGATTAAGATTGATACAGGGTGTGTCATAAAAAATATGACATTTTTAAATTTTTTTAAGTAAATACTTACGACGCCACTGGATAAACAACTGGTCTATATCAACATTATAATAATCGATTTAAGTTTTCAGATAGCTTCCATAATAATTAAGATGTTTAATTTTGTTTCATTTAAAAACCGATATTTTTAAGTTTGTTAATACAAAGGAATAAAATCCGTTACAAAAGAATTAAAAAACCCAGCTTTCAATGAAAAGTGAAGTATGATTTTTTTTCATTTTATTGAGGAATAATGAAAAAAATCCAAACAATTATTTAAAATAATCACTATTAACTTCAGTGGCGTCGTAAGTATTTACTTAAAAAAAATAAAAAATGTCATATTTTTTATGACACACCCTGTATCAATCTTTATCAAAATTAGAACTTAAGTGTATTGGTTAAGGAGGATTTAATATAATTTATCAGATTTGAAATAAATAGTGTCCTAAAGGTAGTTTACTCTTGAATAAGAACAAATCAAACCCCATTAAAACGTACGTCTATGAGGTATCGCATTTCTAACCCTGGGTAAAATGTGCGCCTTATGACCATACAGCCTCCTACCAGAAATGAAAAACATCGCTGAACAAACAACCAAGATATTGGCTTGTATCCATCTTAAGTGGGACACCCTGTATATATATACATATATATATATATATATATATATATATATATATATATATATATATATATATATATATATATATATATATACATATATGTATATATAATATATATATATATATATATATATATATATATATATATATATATATATATATATATATATATATATATATATATATATATA
Source organism: Philopedon plagiatum (assembly GCA_963971165.1). Taxonomy (NCBI): domain Eukaryota; kingdom Metazoa; phylum Arthropoda; class Insecta; order Coleoptera; family Curculionidae; genus Philopedon; species Philopedon plagiatum. The sequence goes on from OZ020190.1 coordinate 119,510,106, forward strand.
TATATATATATATATATATATAGAGGGTTTTTTTTCTTGGGCTTATAGGATACCACAGCAGGTGGCTATAGTTGCCTCCGTCGGCGACGCTAATTGTTGCCCCCAAAAAAGGGGTCTTTTGGCTGAAGCCACAAATGGGTGTACTTGCTCCTGTTTGTGGTCCTTGTTAGTTTGCCTATAACATAAATTTAATAACACTCTCTAGAGAAAAGCTGTTTAAACCAAAATAAATACCTCAACTTCAACTAAACACCCCGAACTTATTTAAAATGCACCTCACTAAGCGACGATACGATATTTTGTTAACATTAAACGGCTTTAACTTTTGTTGATATATTTAACGGCTTTAACTTTTTCTTTCACAAATTAATAAATGAATAGCAAAAATAATGTAAACGGTATTATTGAACTGGTCAATATGGATCCATACACAGCTGACGCTGACGCACGAGTTCGGCCAGTTGGAATCACTCTAGCAGACTGAATTTGGATAGCAGAATGGGGTCAACAACCCTTTAGCTTCGCTTCGGCTACATCAAGATCTATCACCTACTTTACTGCTTAGGCAACTATACAAACACGCGTGAATATTATCAATATTTTTTTCTAAAGCAGTCCCTACATGATCATTACCTACCTATCCCTTTCCCTAGATCTCCAATTAATCTTAGACTGGGGTGCCAAGAACATTGTTCAGTTCAACGCCTCCAAAACCCAGTCTTGCTCCTTGTCACGCAAAAAATCTGGCAACGCTTACCCCATCCACATGAATGGCCAAGCCCTACAAAACAATGAAATACTTACTATCTTGTTGGAGTCGCTTTTGAACATGATCTCAGTTGGCACAAACACATTACTTCAGTAGCCATATCGGCAGCTAAAAAGCTTGGTTTTCTCTTTCGAGCCAGAAAATACTTCTCCCCTTCCAACTTATACTCTCTCTATGTTTCCCAAATAAGACCTAACCTAGAGTACTGCTCCCACGTGTGGTGAGCGGCATCACCTTCGACACTTAACATCCTTGATTCTATCCAAAAGAGAGCCATTCGACTTATCAATGACCCAGCCCTCACGAGAAAACTCCCTTCTCTCGCTCATCGCCGCGCTGTTGGGGATTTATCCCTTTTCTACCTCTACTCCCACGGATTTTGCTCTGAAGAACTAGCCGGTATTATTCCCCTCTTGACTGTTCCTAATAGAACAACAAGAGGCGCTTTACGTATGCATCCCTTTACTGTCCAGCAGCTACAAAAGCCTAGAACAGACCACTTCTCTCGCTCATTCATACCTAGGGTCTCCAGATTATGGAACAAATTGCCTGCAGATGTTTTACCTTCCCGTCCCAACCTCCAATCCTTTAAATCCCGTGTCAATAGACTACATTTCCCTTCTCTTCAGACGCCCAAGGTACGTTAGTACTTAGGCTTGAAGTCTACGTGGGATGTCTTAGATAAAAAAAAAGGATGACATATGCTGTCAAACGCTTTGGAGAGGTCGGTATAGATGCAGTCCACCTGGCTTCCTGCCTCAACCGACGACAGAAGATAGTCCTGATATACGGCTAGGTTTGTTGCGGTAGATCGACCTGAGGAAAAACCCTGTTGCTCCGGTATTATATACACTACTCAAAACAATTATCGCATATTTTCTTAAATGGGCATATTTAATCAGCAAATAAAAATAATTTTGATTTAAATATTTTTTATAGAATATGAATTATATATATTTCAAGAAATTTTACGAAGTGTTGCCAAATTTACACAAAATGTGACGAAATGTGGCAACTTTTAATTTTTTAGTATCTTATTTGCAATAATACCAAAGAACAAAATTGATATTACTGTTCGGCTACAACAAATTTTACACTACAAAACATAAATTAATACTGAGTATTACCCCCTCTAACCCTTATAACTGCCCTGCAACGTCTTCCCATGCTTAAAATTAAATTTTGGACATACTGTTCGGAAATTCCATTCCATTCCTCTATAAGAGCTTCAGACAATTGTTCCAAAGTTTCCGGTGGATTTAATCTACCTGTTACGGCCCTTTCAAGTGCATCCCACATGTGTTCAATTGGATTGAGATCGGGTGACCTTGCTGGCCATTCAATAACAACAATATCGGTTTCCTGCAAGAATCTCGTCACAGTGTGTGAACAGGCATTATCATGCATTAAAATGAAATTATCGCCTATAAATGGGACAAAAGACATCACATACTCCTGAAGGATATCCGTAATGTACCTTTCGCCATTCAAAGTACCGTGTTGTACACTATGGGGGTCGGTGCGTCCACGAAAGTTTATTCCTCCCCAAACCATAATGCCTCCTCCACCGTATGCATCCAACTGAGGAATGTCGCCCTGTACAAATCGGGTTCCAGGTCTTCTATATACCCTTGCGCGACAATTGTTTGCCAAGAGTAAATCTGGACATCTGGTCGGTGAACAAGACCGTGCCCCTCCAGTTCAGGTATTCTCTGGTGAAGGCTAATCTGTCTACGCGATGTTGCCTAGTGAGTCGTGGTCCCGTTGCTGCTAGTCTTGGCCATTCATGTTCTCTCAATCAGTTTCTAACCGCTTGATCACTGATCCTAACCTGGTAAGCATTTCTAAGCGCATTTTGTAAGTTCCTAGTTGTAGTTGTACCGTTTCTTAAAGTTTGCAACCGCAAAAATCGATCCTATGCTGCAGTAGTGGCCCTACGACGGCATTGGCTAGGGCATCTTGAGAAGGCCGCAGTGTCCCTATATTACACTTATAGTCGAGGCAATGAAGCACTAAAACAGCCAAAATCTCGGAATTTTTTGCACTAAGACGGATCGGAATGCGGTTTTTTGCATTCGCTTCCCAAAATTATTTGTAAAAAATGTATCTACTTTGTATCTTATACAAACCGGAAATTGCATTGCTGCAGCCAAAAATGCATTCAAAAAATGCATTTTTTGAAGTCGCTTTAAGAAAATTAAATAACTTTGTTAATAAGACTCAGAATTGGCTCAAACCAAGTTCTCGGGGATTTTCGAGGTCGCTGATCACGATTATGATGTTCAAATTGACCCACAGCCGGCCTGGAGCTCAGAATCGCTGATGAACGTCATCTCCGTGGGACTCTCCCAAAATTCACGCAGGAAAGGAAAGAAACTCGGCGCCCGGGGGGTTTTTGGGCTGCTGAATTCAAATATGGCATCGGCGAGCACCCCCGGACACCTGGTGCTGGTTTCTTAAAGTTTGCAACCGCAAAAATCGATCCTATGCTGCAGTAGTGGCCCTACGATGGCATTGGCTAGGGCATCTTGAGAAGGCCGCAGTGTCCCTATATTACACTTATAGTCGAGGCAATGAAGCACTAAAACAGCCAAAATCTCGGAATTTTTTGCACTAAGACGGATCGGAATGCGGTTTTTTGCATTCGCTTCCCAAAATTATTTGTAAAAAATGTATCTACTTTGTATCTTATACAAACCGGAAATTGCATTGCTGAAGCCAAAATTGCATTCAAAAAATGCATTTTTTGAAGTCGCTTTAAGAAAATTAAATAACTTTATTAATAAGACTCAGAATTGGCTCAAACCAAGTTCTCGGGGATTTTCGAGGTCGCTGATTACGATTATGATGTTCAAATTGACCCACAGCCGGCCTGGAGCTCAGAATCGCTGATGAACGTCATCTCCGTGGGACTCTCCCAAAATTCACGCAGGAAAGGAAAGAAACTCGGCGCCCGGGGGGTTTTTGGGCTGCTGAATTCAAATATGGCATCGGCGAGCACCCCCGGACACCTGGTGCGGCGGAACCTGGACGTGGACGTCATCCCCGAGAGTTTTCCTCACGAACGCTAAGACAAACGGAAAATCGTTATGAGGGATTTTTGGGGCGCTGATTCCAAATTTCACATCTAAAACGTCCCCCCGAACACCTGGTGCACCGGAACCTGGGCCTAAACGTCATCTCCGAGGGGTTTCCAGACGCGATCGCTGAAGACAAACCGAAAATCGTTATGGGGTTTTTTTTGGGGCGCTGAATCCAAATTTCTCATCGAAAACGACCCCAACACCTGGTGCACTTTCTATTCATTCGATTTCTTTCCTCCTCACATAATTTAACTAGAATCAACAATTCCAAACAGCTATTGCACTATTGACATCAGTCTCTAAGACATTAAAACATCAGGTTTGTTTGCCATTCATGGGAATGACATCGATGTCAAGATAAAGGTTCCGGTGCACTAGATAGTTGGAGTATGGTCGCGGATGCTGGATTCGAGGAGGGCAGCTAAAAAAACCCTTGATGTGAATTTCATTTCATTTTTTGCAAATGTGACACCTGGAGATGACGTTCAGGCCCAGGCTCCGGTGCACCAGGTATTGGGGTGGTTTTCGATGAGAAATTTGGATTCAGCGCCCCAAAAAAAAACCATAGCGATTCTCAGTTTGTCTTTAGCGATCGTGTCTGGAAAGCCCTCGGAGATGACGTCCGCGTCCAGGTTTCGGTGCACCAGGTGTTCGGGGGGTCGTTTTCGACGTGAAATTTGGATTCAGCGCCCCAAAAAACCCTCATAACGATTTTCGGTTTGTCTTTAGCGATCGTGTCTGGAAAACCCTCGGAGATGTCGTCCGCGTCCAGTTTCCGATGCACCAGGTGTTCGGGGGGTCGTTTTCGACGTGAATTTGGATTCAGCGCCCCAAAAAACGCCCACACAACGATTTTCGGTTTGTTTTTTGCGATCTTGTCAGGAAAACTCTCGGGGATGACGTTCACGTCCAGGTTTCGGCGCACCAGGTGTCCGGGGGGTGTTCGCCGATGCCATATTTGAATCCAGCAACCCAAAAGCCCCCGGGCGCCGAGTTTCCCTCCTTCCCCGCGTGAATTTTGGGAGAGTCCCACGGAGATGACGTTCATCAGCGATCCTGAGCTCCAGGTCGGCTGTGGGTTAATTTGAACATCATAATCGTGATCAGCGACTTCGAAAACCCCCGAGAACCCGGTTTGAGCCAATTCTGAGCCTTACTAACAAAGTTAGTTAATTTTATTAAAGCGACTTCAAAAAATGCATTTTTTGAATGCATTTTTGACTGCAGCAATGCAATTTCCGGTTTGTATAAGATACAAAGTAGATACATTTTTTACAAATAATTTTTGGAAGCGAATGCAAAAAACCGCATTCCGTTCCGTCTTAGTGCAAAAAATTCCGAGGTTGAGTGCTTCATTGCCTCGACTATTATACTTACTGACGATTGGGTAACATTTAAAATCTGCTCAATGTGGACTTGATTGTACCCTCAGTAGACAGAATAATAGCCGTTTGTGCCTCAGCATTTGTTAAATGTCTAGTAAGATGTCTGTTGTTATTGTTTATATCTCTAATTTCATTAAATTAATAATTTCTTGGGAAACTTTGTGGTCAACTGTTACTAATCGAATAGTTGATAAGTAAACGCTACCGCATTTTGCAGTTATACAGAAAAACATCATAGGAAATGGTAACGACCAACATAAAAACTCTTATCTGCTGGAATTTGCATAAAAAAGATCTTTGTTTTTAGTACTAAAATCTTAGTTTACCTATTTTACGAATATAGTATTTTGTACAGGGTTTTCAAGATATGCGATAATTATTTTGAGTACTGTAGTTTTTGAAAGTGTTAAAGATCTCATCGGTAATTCAGGATTCGAGAACGCTACACGATTTTTTTTCTTTGGCCAAATCAGAATCAAAATAAAATCCATCTCATCAACATGCATCTCTCATCATTGCGAGTGCCTCTCCGATGTTGCTGACTGTAGAATATGGTCAGATTGTAGTGTGATTGCAGTGCATCAGAGAACGAACTGGAATGTTCGCAATTTGATTTAGATTGCTAATAGCAATTTTTTATTTTGAATTATAAAATGCCTATATTTATAAAGTTATGGTGATATTTAAACAACATTTGTACATATACATATTTTTTAACATGCCTGTTAAAGTATACTAATATATGTAATATCTAGTTTATACAGTACCATACATAAAGTTGTAATAGTAAACGCTTTTATTTCTGATTTTTCAGAAAATTCCATTTCTGGTAAAAGTTTCTGCATATATTAAATACGTTTCTGGCGTTGTCAAAATTTAAAGTTAATTCTAGCAACAACATTCAAAGTGAAAATTACAGGAACAGCCCCAATCAAAAGCTATAGACAAAATTAGGTGTAAATTTCGCAAAACCGATCAAATCCGAGTTTTTTCAATGTTCTACTTTAATTTTATTCAAACTATGCATCCTACAAAGAAAGTTTTTGGTTCAAAAATATTCATTTTAAATATATTTGATTTAGACGAATCACATTCTTTTTATTTTTTGACATTTTGTATATTTGATTTCAACTGTGATAACGTTAAAAACGGTTTTTATGCATGCAAGAACTTTTGTCAAGAATACCCAAAATTTTCTTAAAAATAGGAAATGATTTTTTTTCATTTTTTTATGGATGCCGCTGTATATATAAAGTAATAAATAATAAATCCACACAATCACTGAATCATTAGTTTTAATTTTTGCAATTATTATTTTTTGATCCAATAATTATTTAATTAAAAAATCCTTGTTTAAAGGGACTACGCCACTGGTATATCGATTTCCAGCAACTAAGCCAGGAATATTCTAAAACGAGATAGAGCTATGACGCTCGTGGCTTTTTATTGCTTGATTCTTACTTTACTCTTGGTCTTGGTAACTTTATTGTAAAATGGTGGACCTCTTGGTTTGTTTGAAGACTTCGACCTTTACAAACATTACATTTTAAAAAACATTTTTATTATGGAAACGTATTGGAAAGTTTATTACCCTGAATTTTATACTGACAACAAAAAACTCATGCATAAGCAGAAGAAAGAAAAGAAATAAAACATACTTATAAGATAAGGCGTAAGTAAAAAATAAGATATAAATTAGGTACTTACATGTCATAAAACTATGAAAAAAAAATCTACCAATAGCTGACAGCCACCCAAGCATGCGGATTCAAGAAAAGACGGACAAAGGCAAGACAAGTTTTATTTTTTAATAAAGGAAAAGAGGAAGAAAATGTTCACCAATATAACATTCTTCTAAGTAGGTTCCAATTGTAAGAAATATTAAATTGTTTTAAAGTATTATTCTCTCAAAAATGTTTAACTACTTCACACAAAAAAAAACTAACAAAGTATAGAAGCCTAATACGGATCCATTAAAAAAACTTTTGATAGGGAAAGCAATGCTAAAGTAATAACATACTTATGTAAATAAAAAATTTTACTTTTCACTTTTGCCATTTAGTTTTTACTTACTTAGCTAAATACATGAAAAGAGCCAACTTTGGCATATGAGGTTAAGATCAGGTTTATATAGAAAAAAATAAAATTCGAACAGAATACCGCATATCGCAGCTCAAGAAGATTATTTTTTAAGGTAATTTATATATTTCATTTGTGAAAATCTTGATTTTGAGAGAGCCAGAGTACAAAAAAATAAAAGTTTCACCTAAATGAAATTGAACGTCTAACTAAACTAAAACAAAAAAATATACAAATTTGACCATTTGTCACGAAAATGCGGATATTTCAGAAGCTATCGACAAAATGACTTAAGTATATATAAAATTATATACCGGGTTTTAGAAAAGTCTTAGTATCGGCAAATATCTTCGCTATTAGTAAAGATAGAGACACGAAATTTTAGGTGGATCTTATTGGTTAATAAATCCACTTTTTAAGTAATTTAACTTTTTCAACCCCTTAAGGGGTGACGCTAGATAGTTGAGGTCAAGAGTTTTAAATGCAACCCTATGCCGTGTGGTACCTCTTTTTAAAGGCCTTCAAAAAAGAAACATTTTACTGCAAGCCCGATGTCCGTATCTTAATTCGTTTTTAAATGGCATGCCAGTAGTTATAGTTAATGCGTTCACCATCCGCCCACGCCGAAGATCCATTGCGCATGCGCCAGAGCTGTTTTTAGGTGTTTATGAACTATTTTTAGAAACGGGATCTTTTGTAGCTGTTTCTGAGCTGTATTCAGAAACAGGGTCTGTTTTGTAGCTGTCTTCTATCTTTTGTGTTGCTATTTCCAGACATAGGGTCTGTTTTGTAGCTGTTTTGTAATTGTTTCCAGAAACAGCTCACAAACAGCTACAAAACAGACTCTTTCTGAAAACAGCTACAAGACAGCTACAAAACAGACCCTGTGTCAGCTCAGAAACAGCTACACAACAGCTACAAAACAAACCCCGTTTCTAACAACAGCTCAGAAACAGATACAAAACAGCTCTGGCGCATGCGCAATGGATTATGAACGTGGGCGGATGGTAACGCACTAACTATAACCACGCAAGCCTCTAAAAATTAAAAATCATGAAAAAATATTAAAAATTTAAATTGACCTTTATTTCATTTATAACTTTAAAAGTTGTTCAAAATGATCACCATTAACTTCTTAGCAATGATAAAGTCGATTTTCGAACTCGCTTCTCAGATTGTCGAGAATGGCAGGTGTTATTTCTTGGCAGAGTTCCAAAATTATTACTGCCATGAAGTTCGTGGTGGTCATTTTGAACAACTTTTAAGGTAATAAGAGAAATAAAGGTATCTGAATTTGTAACTTTTTTACGATTTTTAATTTTTAAAGGCTTGCCATTTAAGAACGAATTAAGATATGGCCCTCGGGTTTGTGGTAAAATGTTTCTTTTTTGAATACCTTTAAAATGAGGTATAGGCGGCATAGTGTTGCGTTTAAAATTTCTTACCTCAACTCGCTAGCGTCACCCCTCAATCGCTAGCGTCACCCCTCAAGGGGGTTGAAAAACTTAAATTACATAAAAAAGTAGATTTATTCACCAGTAATATGCACCTAAAATTTGGTGGCTCTATCTTTACTAATAGCGAAGATATTTGCCCATCTTAGGCTTTTCGGGCACCCTATATATTTACGACTTGTTAAATTTTTTTATCAGTTGGTTTACAGGCAAGTTCTTTTCAGCATTTTGACTTTTATTGTTATGTGAATGAACATCTGGTCTTTCATTTGTATTTACTTCGACGTTATTTGAATTTTCTCCAAGGTGAACGTAATTAACTTTCGTGAATCTATAAATGGAATAAGGCTCTATTTTGTGTAAAAGATTAACATTTATAGTACTTTTCAGACGTTCAAATGACGAACGTCTAGAAGAATTTACAATCGCATTAGGAACTGGGGGTGGAGGCTTGGTATAGTACCCTGTCTTTGTTAGTGTGGTTCTAGAACTGGAAAGATCTGCTCTAGTGTTATTAAATATTCTGTTATTTTTCAAGGCATCGGTTATAGTGTTACTTCTAACAGTACCATCTTCATTAGTGGTGGGTATTAAAGGTGTTTTATTAATTTGTACGTTAATATCACATTCTGTTACTTGTTCTGACTGAGTGTTGATGACACATCGCCGTCGGTTAGTTGAAGAACTACCAGTGAACATAGAGGGCACATACTGAAAACACTTGGTTACGTACGTTATAGAGGGCAATTTTTTCGATCCAGACCTCAAGTTGCGTTTGGCGTAGTACGTCAAGGTTGCTAGAAGGGCAAGTGCTGGAATAACTCCAAGGAATATTACGAACATGGCAATTACAAATTCTTGATGAGCTAAAATTAAAAAAAAAGCTATTTTAGTGTATATTTTTTTATTTAAGGTCAAATTTTTAGGGACGCTATTACATATCTAATGAGGTCCCTTGTAAATAATTATGAGTAGCTACATTGTTTTCTGTTAGTAAAATTAATTTTGTCCAGTAATGTATACAGTGCCATTTTAGACATTACACAACTGAATTAATTTATGACAAAAAAACAGCACTGATGTATGTCGTTAAACAATTAATATACAAAATACATGTCTAGAAAATGAATATCATTTATTTTCCTCAATCAATAAATTTCCTTTTATGTGTTTTTGTCCAGTGATATCAGGCTTGCAGCATACGAGGCGAAAGGTCTTTTTAATCTGTCTACATAGTAATTTTTTCATCCAGTTCCGTTTTTAGATCTCTAATATTTAGTTTCTTAAATCATCCATATCAGTGACTTTGATTTTCACAAAAAAAAAGCACTTTATTTACCGTCCCCCATGTAAAATATTATTCACACTTACTTTGCTTACTTAAATAAATTAAGATCTCATTCACAAAAAACTCTTTCTTCAAGAAAGGTCTTTTAAACCAGTTTTACTATCAGTTCAAATTTAACCAATTCAAACAATGTAGGTACCTCCCACTGCTGATGCAATAGAGAATTCATCAAATGTTTGGCCAGGTGTCACATGCAACACAGTTTATGAAATTTATTTCACCGTCTTCAGAAAATATATGTAAATCGTAATATATTATTTTAATGCTATAAACAATTCCGATTTTAGGTAAAACATGTTTCCAAATTTCAAAATAAAGGGGCGCGAAAAAGGATTAAAAATTATAGTTAATTTATAGTGCTCGAGACTTATGGCAAGGGTTTAAATATTATGTCTTCTTCTTCGTCATGAACATCCTGGCAGATGTATTGTGGTCCATCCTTATCACTGACTATCAGTTTCGTAGACGGCTCGTCTAACTAGAATACGCCATCTTTCTCGATTTCTTGCCAAATGGACATCCTCACCAAGTCTGTGCTCATCACAGCTCCCTAGTAATGTTGCCATCCTGTTTTCTCTGTGTTATAAGTCTCTCCATATCATACATACATTGTATGTGGCCAAAGAATGTAAGGATTATGGTATAGACGGTACTTGATAAACGTCTTGATGGTCGAATATCATTAATTATAGACACGTTGGTGCGTCGAGCAGTCCAGGGAATTCTCAGCATTCGTCGCCACACTAACATCTCAAATGCATCTATTCTTCTTCGATCAATCGTCCTGACCTCGGATGAATAAAGAAGTCTTGACCACCCAAGACTCCGATGGGTAGAGAAAGGTATAAAATACTAGGGTATTAACTAGTCTTATTGTTGTCTTTTTGATAATGTTCCCTTCACGCCAAATCTTTGTTGTGTACAAGTTGTGTCATACGGTATTCCAGTACTTGGATTATAGATATTAAAAAGTATAGGCGATGAAACACAACCTTGCCTAACTCCCTTTTGAACGAAACTTATCAGGTACGAAGCCATCAATTTTGATATGAGCGGAGTTTTATTCATACAAGGATTGAGTTAGGAAAATGAGGTGCTGAGATATCCCCATATTTGTCAAAGTTTGCTCCACTTTACGTTATCAAAAGCCTTCTAAAAATCCACGAAACACATATAAACTGGCACATACTGTCTTAAATTAAAAATCTCTCTCTCTCTCTCTGGTGCCCCAATGAATCCAGCCTGCTCTGGAGCGATTTTCCATGCTACATCTCTTTCCAAACTAGCTTGTGTGAAGTAAAGTTGTATTTTGCTGGCATGGGAGATTAGAGCAAGTAGTCTGTAAAATGTCTGGTTAAATATGGATGCAGTCGTTAATGACAGAAGAACGTCAAGTTATGTGTGAAATCGTTCATGAGAAGAATAGAATATGGCAGGCAAGGAAACACATTAGTCAGATAAGTCAAATTTGCGGCAGCTGCACGGAATTCTTGTGTCTTTATAATCCTTTCTGCTTGTGTCCCACAACACCGGCTCATTTTAATAATATTCTAGAAATGCTTTTTTCTTGTCTCACAACTTTGACTTGCTAACTAGACAAAAGTCAAACAGGCGTCTTGGTTATTTCTTTATTTTTATACTTGTTAATTTTTCTGTACTCTTGCTGGGATAAATATGATTTCGTTGAAACTCTTTGAGTCGTAAAGAACTCTCAAAATCACTTGAAAATTAATTTTATTACCGTTTGGATCAGACGCTGGTCCGCTATCCTCAGATCCTCCATGTCCGGGGTATTCACAAAATGGTGGCGACAATCCGTCCATGCAGTGGCAGTGACCTTTACTGTTACACCAACCTTTGTCGTTACAGCCTTTTTCACAAGAGGGCGCTTGTTTTCTTAAACTCAGGACGTCCCTGCATTTTTGATTTACACACATCTAAAACAATAGTAAACATAACAAACAATATTATGTACAAAATAATAAATAAGCGCGAGAAAAATGTAACCACTACTTTGTCGCGGTTTGTGATAGTGTTAAGGATAAAGCTAACGTTAAGTTGTGGAGAGGATCTTTAAACTTTTGTAACAAGCAATATGGTTACTCGGTTACACTGGTTTTTTAAAACAATAATTCACCTACACAGTACAGTTCAAGTTTACAAAATAAATGAAAAGATGCAATCAGGTTAAGGGTTCGGTAGAAAAGAGGCAACAAGCTTCCAAGAACTTTTTTTGGTGCGTTAATACCTGACAGTTTACTGCTGTATTTTCTATATTTAATAGAGTCCAAATATTAGCGAAGGTGAACAATAACATACACCTACATTATAAGCAGGGGTTTTAAGTACGTCCACTCCCAATTGGCCGACATTTAGCCAACTTATACAGCGTATCCCACGGAGTTCTTGACATATGGGAAACATTTTTATTGAAAGTTGAGAAAAATCACTTTGGTGTAGAAAAGTTCTGCATATTAGTAAACTAAGAATCCCTATGGAAAAAAATAAAAAGACCCATACCAAGACCTAAGACCACCCAAGAATAAAATACCTACCCTTATTTAGCAAGAAACAAAGAAAAAATATTTTTAAAAATCATTTGGAATCATTTTTTCTCTCTAAACACGAAATCACAGCCATCTACGAAAAAAATGAAGGGTTTTAATAGGTAGGTATTACCTACTAGGAAAGAATAAATTTACAAAGTTCAAACTTCAGTGTAGCCACCTTCCTTTTTGATGCATTTTATTATTAACATCGCGTTAATTACTCTTTCTAAGCTGTCGATATTTTCAAGAGGTCGGTGAGAATACACTTTTTCCTTTAAATATCCCCAAAGAAAGTATCGAGTGGGTTCAGATCCGGCGACCTCGCCGGCCAATGATTTTCTGAAAATCTTCTAATCCAACGTCCCTGGAACATTTCCTGAAAAAGCTCGTTAACAGCTCGGGAACTATGGTAAGGCGCACCATCATCAAATCATCAGACCATTAACAAAGCCAAACAGCTAATTTCTAAAAATTTAAAGGTAAATATCATCGGAAGAAAAATGTCATCAGTTGGTTATATAAAATGCCGCACTACACATTTGTCTTAAAATAATACTGATCTCGACACTGGATAACAAATCCCGGATTAGCTGTACTCCACCAATTTTGGAGCTAACTACTCCATTTGATGTAAAACATGCTTCATCAGAAAATATGATCTTTTTGCAAAAAGACGGATCATCTTCATGCATACCTTAATACCAAAAATCAAACCGAATATTAGAGTCTCCAGATTTCAACGTGTAGACAAAGGTAGGTTTGTATGGATAAAAATGATTTTCTTCTGCAGTCTGATTCATTCTTAACATTTTACTTTTTTATTCTTCTAGATATTTTAGTTAGTACCTAGTGTTACCCCTCTACCTCTTGTAACAGCTACTAAACGTCGATTCATTCCTATAATTAGGTTTTGAATAGACTCTTGTGGAATATTATTCTATTCTTCCAGAGCGTCTCGAAGCTGTTGGAGAGTGAATAACTGTCCTCGACGTTTCCTGATTCGTCTACCTAATATGTCCCATACATGTTCTATTGGATTAATGTCAAGACTACGAGAGGGCCAGTGAATAACGTTTATGTCAACTTCTTCTAAATATTGGGCCACTATTCTTACAGTATGTGGACGGGCATTGTCATGGATGAAAACAAATTGGTTATTGATAAATTGGGCATAAACAACAACGACAACATGTTCGTCCAGAATTTCGTCTATGTATCTACGGGCGGTTAGAGTTCCTTTGTCAATAAAAACAAGTTCTGTTCGAGCGCCAAAAGAAATACCACCCCACACCATCCATCACCAAAGCTAGCCCTTTCGCTAAAATTACATTGCGCGAATCTCTCCCCTTGTCGCCTCCATAATCTTTCTCGTCCGTCAGCAGACCTCAGACAAAATCTAGACTCGTCTGAAAACCGAACTTGCCTCCATTCTTGCAGGTTCCAGTTAATGTGTCCTTGCGAAAGAAAGAATTCTATTTATTCGATGTTGTCTGAGGAGCTCTGGTCCAGTTGCCGGTCTTCAGCCCCGAAAATTGGCTTTATTAAATCTTCTTACTGCTATTTTATTGACATCAACTTGACGAACTCTTTCGAGTTCATTTCTTATCTCTACTACACTGGTATGCCGATCTCTTAATACTAAGACTAATAAAGCGATTATCAAGGGCAGATTTCTTCCATATCTAGGCCCTCCAGCATAACTTCCAATCTCACGAAACCTTGCCAGGGCTCTTTCCACGCTGGATTTTCTAAAATCTAGCATATCCGCTACTTCTCTATAGGAATAACCAACATCATGAAGAGCAACGGCTCTGGCTGAATCTTCGGATGACAGACATCGTGAAATAAAAAATAAATTCACAATTCGCAATTCACTCACCAAACGTTATAAAATGCTCGAAATGTCATATAAATCTGTTTAACAAATGCAGAATCAGTTTCTAAGGAAACCAAAATATTCTAAAAAAATTAAGTGTTTTCAATTACTGTTGCAAAAAGTTTAATGTTTTTTTTTTAAAAGTCATATCTCTTGAACCGAGAAAGATATCAGAATAAAAAAGCAAAATGTTGAGAATGAAACAGACTCCGCACAAAAGCATATCTAGTGGGGTTTAGATTGCAAAATTACTCTACAGGGTGTTACAAAATTAAGGGAAAATGTACTTTTTTATTTTTCTGTATATTTCAACATGTATACTCTTTTTTTTTTGAAATTGAATAAAATTAATTAAAATCGAAACATTTACCTACATTTTGAAAAAAAGACACTGAAAGTGGACTATGGTACAAAAAGTTATCATACATTAAATTTGATCAAAATTATGGTTGTCCCGAATTTAATGTCGGTGAGTGTAGTTCGCGGGGTTATAAATAACTTGGGAATTCCTGATTGCTCGAAAACGGCAATCAGGGCAGGCAGTACCTGGTTCTAAAGCAATGGGTTTTACTAGTTCATGAAATAAGTACAATATTTTCTGTTATTTTGACGTTTTTTGGATTGGACAAAAATAGTATGAAAATGACTCGCTGTCGTGGCAATCACCTACACTTACTTTTCTTTCCCCACATTTGGCACCATCCGGAGTTAATCCTGGATCCATCTGCTCAGTACCTAAATCTATAATAGCACTTCTGCAGTAAATTACAGTGCGGTTCTTGGATAGATTAGACCTCGGTAGTGTGGCTAACATTCCAAATTCTAGTTTAGCGTCGTCTTCATCGAGAATGTTGAGATGTTCACAGTGAAGCATTCCACATAATACATTCCTAAAATGACATCGACTAAGCATACAGCATACAGTACAGTTCGCCGCATTGAAAACAGAATCGATTAAAATGTTTACCACCGTTTGTAAGCGCTAGTTTTTTAGAAACTAATTTACTATTTGGCAACAATACAGTGTAAAAGAATGAAGCTTTAAAATTCAACCTTCATCTGTGTGTGTAGTCACAAAAAGTCAAACTTTTTGTAAATAGTAGGTACATGTTTATAAAATGAACACCAACATCAACATCAACATCAAGCATCAACTTTAACTTTTTAAATGATACTGGATCATCACTCTTTTATTTAAAAAAAAATATAAGCAATTCAAATATTGAATCTAATCTTGTTGACCCCCTAAATAAAATGGAATGGAATGGCCCATGGAATCTGGCATTGAGGGTGGAATAAGAAATATGCATGCATTTTTTTATTGCATAAATCATTTAAGAAAGGTATTACAGACCCAAAAATATTATTCTGGACAGAATTACTAGAATAATTTAGCACAAAAAAATGTTTTACATCTCGGTATAATTTATTATAATTTGAAAAGCAACCATTTGCCCTTAGTGCCAAGTGACGTCAGGAAATAAGCAAAAATAAGTATGAATCTACATATTAACGTAGAGCTTAACCAGGGGGTGCTATATAGGTAACGTATGTGAATCGACTTCTGCGATGGCCCGAAAGCAAGCGAGCATTTTCTCTTACAAATTGTACCTATATCGATTTATTTACCAAACTGAATGCTATTATTTGTAATATTGTATGCTTAAGAGTGGCAAAATGTCAGTCTACAGGAACTAAAGTTGAACAGGTTTGTTATGCAACACAAAAAACATCCGCATTTCCTAGCGTCACATATTCTATCCGATCTTCGCAACACGATGTCAACCAATCAGACGAGGAATTTAACTTCGGAAACAAATGTGTGCGTTTATGTCAGTAGCATGTGAAGAGCCGCCTAGTTTTCCCATACAGTAATTGTTGTTTGTTGTTTGTGTTACGGTTGTTTATTCTATTACAGTGTAATTTGTGTATAATAATTCCTTTTATTAAACTATGAAATCTATTTAATAAAACTACCCTATAAATATTGTATTGTGCCAATGTGCAAAAATACTGCAAACCTAGTGCAAAATTAATCAAAAATTTTACATAAATGTGTTATTAAAGGTCAGTATCGTCAAATTCAAGTAAGTATATTGCGCTGTACGTTTATTGTTATGCTACAATAAACATCCGATTGTTCTTGCACAAGTTTAGTTTCGGCCATTGTTAAACATTCCTTTTATTCAAATATAATGTTTCTTATCCACGAAATCTAACCTCTGGAAAGCAATTAAGAAAACAAATTAACACTGGATTTCGCCATGTACTAGCAATGATATTATATTTACATGACATGTGACGTCACAGCCAGTAGAATCACGTTTTGCAAGTTTCGAATTTGTATGGAAATTTGTAGTAAAAATCTTTTTTTGTTAATAAAGACCAAAATAAATGGATAAAAACAAGCACCATAAATATTTAATTTATGGTGGTTGTTTATTATACAAAAATATATTTCAAGCTTGTTTGGATATATGCCTCCCTCTTAATTTCGAGCGGGTAACTTGGATATTTTTCCCACTGTGGGTCGCGCTGTTTAAGAGGAAAATATTGCAAAATGAAATTTCAAATTCTTTAATGAATTATTTCGTCTTTTTTGTATCTAAACCGGATTGTTATTTATTTATTGCAAATAACTGGGCAACAACAATGTTAGAAGAAAAAAGGAGTCGTAAAATAAATGCTGAATACTGCTCTTAAAATGGTTTGCTCAGGTTTAAAAACGCAACAAACTAGTCAGTTTTCGAATTTAAATTACCATAACTAGATAAATTAATTTATTGTCAACACTTATTAGTAGTTTCCTTAGTTTCATTTCCTAAGTGGTGAATTTGACTAATTTCTAAGCAGCTATTGTCTACGTTAAATATATAAGTACCTAGCTATTGTCTATCTAAGGTTGTGAGTAAGTAGTAGACATTGTCGTCTGAAACCCAGTTGCGCAATAGGAATTTAATTAAAAATTAGACGGAAGAAAGTTCAACTTACTCTGAGTCACATTTGAAATATGACTTATTAAATTTGTCGTAACCACAATTGCCATTTATATTTCCGGCGATGTTCTTTTCATAACAGATATTATCACTGGATTTGCCCGTGGCTCCCCAAAGTAATTTACATTGATCGGTTCTGAAATGTTACAAAATATCATTAAGTAAGCACAGATACCTTTATTTAGATCTATCATGCCGCCAACAATACTTCACAGTCGCTGCAAGGGGTGGAGTGTATTGCATGGATACTTAATAGCAACATTGCCAAAATGGCCAGAGTTTAACCGGCGTGTTTCCATTTTATTGGGTTTCATCATATACGTATTAAATAAATATACCGCGGGTTCCCCATTTACCCAATCTGCGGTTTCTGATGCCAACAATGTGAAATGGAAATATATTATAATCTCGCATAAGTCTATCATTTAGTCCGATATTTCGTAAACTGCGATTGCGCTAAATTTTGTGTTGCTATTGGCAATCTAACGGCGCCACGCTTCATACGTTTCTTGACAGGGCTGGTTTTTTAGTATAATTGAACTAGTTTATTACTTTTTGTACACCAGGGCATAAGTTAGCACACTTCAAAATAAACCCCAAGAACACCGAATACAAAATACAACACGACACAAAGAAAAAATGGCGAATGGCGATCCAACTGTAAACTAAAAAACCAGAAAGCTGAAAAAAGCCGAAATAGACGCACAACAGCCGATGATTAGTACAATTCACCATCTAATTCAGTACAATGCGCATATACAGAAATATCAGACTAAAGGATAGACTTATGCGAGATTGTATATCTCCATTTCACACTGTTGGCATCAAGAATTCCAGACAACCAGCGGTATATTTATTTAATACGTATATGGGTTTCATCATTAAGATCCGCTTTTTATAACATTGGGAGTTGGCAACCCCGCATGACGATTGTACGGGATGGGTGCCATGCGATTCATGTAAATTGGGTTTCATCATAAAGATCCGATTGCCAAAACTAGGTACATTATTAAAAAAACCTTCCTTGATTAAAAAAGTGTATTTTGCTTGTTACGTTGATATCACTAGTTGTCCACAAAATTTCCCCCACCTGTAAAATAACTTACGGGCCGCGCCTGATCGTTAACAAATTAAAACAAGTTATAATATATCCATCCCCTTGCCCAAAAAAAATCAGTAATCATTGGTCTTGCCGATAGAGCCATTAAACTTTCCAGCCCCGAATATCGCGATACAGCATTAAAAAAAGCAAAAGAAGCCCTAGTATTAAACAGCTACCCGGAAAAACTAATTAATACCATTTTTAAAAAACGCATCCACATCTTCTACAATAAAAATCAAACTCATAAAAAACCAAAAAACAAAAACTATCTTTCTCTTCCATATATTCCAGGCCTGTCAGAAAAAATAAACAACACTGTCAAAAATCACAATATAACGGTCGCACATAAGGGGTATAACCTGCTAAAAAACAATTTCAGTCACTTAAAATCCAAAATTCGAAAAAATAAAAAAAGTAATATAATTTATCAAATACCCTGTAACAACTGTGAAGGTGTATACATCGGTCAAACAAGCCAACTTCTAAAAAACAGACTAAATGGACACAAATATGATAAAAAAAACAAAACTGCACTCACCAACCATATGCTAGAAAAACAACACACATTCAATTATGAAGATGTTAAAATCTTACGTACAGAAAATCACACAAAAAAACGAGAACTCTATGAAATGATAGAGATCCAAAAAAATCAAAATAGTATAAACTCCAAAACCGATACAAAACACCTAAGCAAAATCTATTACAACATAATAAAATATCCCAATAACGCCAATAATTAACAATTAAAATTCTGAAGGAAAAAGGTTAATCAACAATATAAAAAGAAAATCTATAAAATTAAAAAAATAATACAACAAAAAACAAATTCCATACCTAATCTCTTTGTCGTTTCGTGATCTCAGTTCTTCAATGAACCCACATGGTGTTCGACGTGCTATTTTAAATAGATATTTTAATAAATTAAATGTTTTTAACTGTGATTATGTCTGTGTCTCTAGTCCTTTGTAAGCACAATTTGTAAACATAATTAGTATGCTCTACCGGTGCACCGCTGAATTTTCGTTCGAAGGTAAGATATTTTTAATTTTTAATTGTAACTGATTTACTAATAAGGCGGTTTTTAGCTTTTAAGAAATTTCTGATGAAGGTCAAAAGAGGACCGAAACGTTAAATGTGAATATCAACCCACAAAACTGTATAATTTTTCCCCGGGATCCAAAAAACCCAATAACCCTCAAATAAAAAAAAAAATATATATATATATATATATATATATATATATATATATATATATATATATATATATATATATATATATATATATATATATATATATATATATATATACTATGTATATATATGCAGTACTTTTTGAAATATTTGCAATGTTCCAGACTTTTTTGACACCCTGTACATATATCTGTTACTTCACGATTTAATGAAAATACGCTTGATAAAAAAAACCGACGTAGTTACTGTAAAACAATTACCATAGATTCAAAAATCTTATTCATCCCAGAATTTACCCCTCCCACGACAGAAAGCTAAATCCGCCCTTGACAAGATATTGCGCATTTTAAAATTTTATTTTCCTTAATTCATTTCTGTAACTTCTGAAAGATTTCTGCATAATTTTTTTCATTAATTAGACGAAAAGTTATAATTATTAATGCAGTAAGTAATATTTATATTTACCGTTAAGTCGCAGCACTCTCCAGTGGCGCAACTGGCATTGCTATAAAGCATACATGTCGAAGCGTTACAACATGTATTATCACAGTGTTCAGGCAATCCACAATCACATTGTTCACCGGGTTCTACGAACCCATTACCACAAACAGGGCTGTTAAAAAGGAACTTCGGCTTATTCCTAAGACAATAGTCCACTCCATGAGTAAATGCAAGCATTAAGTAGTTTAAGCTACATAATGACCAGTGGGTTGGTGGTATATTAGAGATACTGGGCGCCATGATGCAACGTTGATCGGTGCATACACATTCGGCCGTATCATGTGACATACCTTAAAAAAACATAATGCGTAACTCATCCAATGAAATATCTCTGCACTTAAAGTAGAAGGTTCCTAAAATCGTATTCATGTATATTTCAAGCCGAAATCGGTCCAGGAACCTTTCAATTTTGTAACAAAAACTATCATTTTTGCAAAACTTTGACACCTCATATCTTAAACATTTCGAGTAAATAAACTGCAGTTCTTTGTTTTCATGACAATCGTCGAAAATTCAATAATTTTCAAATTTTGTTTGTCCCCGATACTAATAAAGCTATTTATTTATAACTTAATAAAAAAATAAGCTATTTAAATTAGTGGGAGGTATTCTTACATAATTAACGTATAAAATAAACCCAAAAAGAAACACTAAATAAGGAAAATAGTCTGGACTAATGTCGATTAAAAAAAGGATTTGTCGGAAAAAACAAGAAAACTTGGTTTTTACCCCTTAAGTACGCTCATGGATGGCCCATTCGATATTCATTTCAAAGTGTGATTAACCCTTTATAAGATAATGCTTTTATCCTCTGGAAGGGATCTAATTGCCGATTCGAGGTTTGCGATGATATCGTCTGTTGGCACTTCCTTCGGAGTTGTGGCAAAGTTTCCGCCTTTGGCGAGTACGGCGACTTCTTCTGGAGATAAATTTCAATTGCTTTGGTTTACTAGTGTTCTGGAGGTATCTATTTTTGGTGCTTATCCCCCCATGTTTTTTTCCAATTTTCTCAAATTTATTCTTCTGGCGATCTGTGCCATACTTTTGAGCGATTTGGAATCTACTTTATCCCTATCCGTACGATGGTGGAGGCTGTTACTTAGCTTGTAAAAAATTTCGATTAGCTTTGCGTCGACTGTTGCCAAATTTCTTCTGGTAGTTTGAATTCTTTCCCTAAGAAGTGCTTTCTCAGTTCGGTTGTAAATTCTTTGGGCTTGGGCTGATCTTATTGTTCGTATAGCTTTTAGAAAATTTGGAGTAACATCTTCACCTCTGCAATCTGCATGTCAGAAATATGGTGTTATCAAAACGCTATCCGAAAGGGCAAAGAATTTGTGAACCCGAGGCACTCAACGCAGAACTAGAGCATCTGAAAAACGCTTTAATGACTAGTGGGTATTCGGAGCAGGAAATAAAGAAGACCATGCAACCCAACACCAACTGAACCAACGACCAGAATCAACCAGCAGCCAGATAATTTCTAGCCTATATTCCAAGAATAACAGACGGAATTGGTCATTTAATTCAAGAGGAAAATATAAAAACCATATACAAACCAACAAGAAAAATAAAGGAATATCTAAGATCGGCTAAAGATAAGAGGGATTATTTGTCAGCTTCGGGAATATACCGCATACTTTGCACATGTGGAAGCGTATACGCAGAAACAACAAAACGGTCAATAAACACCAGAATTAAGGAACACAAAGCCAAATGCCGCTTGGGTAGATCGACAAATCCGACTGAGCAGAACACACACTTACAAAGACAGACTATCGCATCAAATTCAAAGAAACAAGTCCTCGCATCGACTTCTCATCACGCCAGATTCTACAGGGAAGCCATTGAAATTCAGAAGTATGCAGACAACTTCAACATAACAGAGGAAGCAGTAAAAATACATAAAACATGGATCCCGATACTGAAGAATACAAAAATCGTACCATACAACATAAGGTGACTAACGTTACAACCATCCAATCACATGATGCCACGCATGAGGCCCCGCCCACCCTAGCGACCCATAAATAACTATGACCTGAATAATGGAATTTGGTGGATTTCTTTAATTAGTAGTGCACTTTTTAAATTTTTGTGTGACTAGGATGTCGGCTAGGGGGCTGCAGCCCCCCAGCCCTTCCCTGGGTGCGCCATTGCTGCTGAGAACCACAAAATGCTATAAGAAGAAAGGTCCATTCTTTTGACAAAAATCAAACATCGTTCAGTAGCTTTCAGAAAAAGAAATAAAGTTTAAAGAGAATATGGTTACAAAAGAACTACTGGCAACTGTGAATCTACATAAACGTCATTTTAGTTACTAAATATATTATTGACGTAAGGGCAAAAAAACGGAATATTACAGTACTTCGACGCCTTCTCTACCACTGTGTATATAATCCTATAGAATTGGTACAGGCTCCAGTAAAAGGGTTTGTGGCAAGAAAAAATACCACTTTTCATATAAAAGATGCCCCAGATCCATTTTGACGAAGCCTGGAAAGAAGTAAATTCAGTGGGGTAAATGTATAGAGCATATGATTAAGGAAAAACAGAAAATATGAGAATTAGACAATTTCATCGACGAGACCGTAGAACCAATAATTATAAATGTAGAAGCGAATGAAAGTTCTTCAGATTTTTCTTTTTATGACGATTATTATTATTATTATTATTATTATTAATATAATTATTAAGATGTTGTATTTTGTGTGATAAGTTGTTATAAATGCATTAAAAACGTATAACGGTACTTCTAATAATTGTTGTACCTCCCGATCGACGCTGTTTTATTTTCCTAATATTTAGCAATGATCACGCGACCCTGGCCTATTGCGAATACTGCTATATTGCCAATCGAAAACTTTTTCCGGACTTAGATAGAACGAACCAGATATGAGCAAACTGCTATTTTATTCTTCAAAGATTACAGGCTTTAATTATTAAAGGTTGTACTATATTTTAATCCATTTTTGTTGGATTTCTGTTACCAAAATTGTGTCCCATTTCGTGAGCAATAGTTGCGGCAACTACACCAACCACTGATGAATGGTCAGTGATTACTCCTCCTGAATTTTCAAAGGTACATATATGCCCTGTGAACGCTTTACCAACCACACCATCGTCAAATTCGCATTTTCTGCAAATAAAAAAAGAATTTGTCACATAAAGCATTTAAACATTATATATATATATATATACAGTGACCGGCAAAAAGTTCGCAACATATGGGAAAAATTTTTATTAGGTGAGTATTGGAAAAACTTTTCCGGGGGATCGGTTCTGCATGTCCGATAACCTAAAAATCGATTTTGACATACGTCACGTGACCACTGGTATAGCGTCAAATTAAAAAAAAAATTGTTAATTTACAAAAAGTGAGGTTAGTTGACGAGATATCAAAAAAAGTTATTTGAAAAAATTGCTTAGAATTAAATTCTAGGTCCTTGTGCAAAATTTTAAGATTTTATTTAAAAAAATTGGAAAACTCAATTTTTTTTAAATATTTTTTTATCGATTTACAAATTTCCGGTTTTTTTCGTTTAGATAGCTTGGCTAATGT
This sequence comes from Philopedon plagiatum, assembly GCA_963971165.1. Classification (NCBI taxonomy): domain Eukaryota; kingdom Metazoa; phylum Arthropoda; class Insecta; order Coleoptera; family Curculionidae; genus Philopedon; species Philopedon plagiatum. The sequence continues at coordinate 119,534,001 of OZ020190.1, forward strand.
AAAGCCCATGTATCTGGATGAAAATAAACGAATGTAGTAGTTTTTTCTACAATTGACAGGACAAAATTTAAAAAAACAGGGTTTCGCCGGACGCTAGCTGTTGCAATGATTTGTATCTAGCATCAGTGTCAAAATTTTAGAGACATTTCAATGAGATTACATTGAGAAAACCTTAATCGTCTTAAATATATCTGAAGTTCGACTTTTTGTAAAGTTAAGGGGATTAAAATAGATAATAAACAAAAAATTACCTGTTTATTTAATCGAAATTTTATAAACGAAAACCAATGTAAGAAAAACTTAAAAGTAGTCAAATTCTGTACTAACAACACAAAAAATCATTGTTTTTCCTTGGGTGCACAAAATTTAAAACTCAGTATGACCACCATTTCTCTCCATACATACTGTTGTTCTCGAGCGCAACTCTCGATTAACATTTCGGAGCATTTTACGATTTATTTGCAATACACAATTTATAATGACATTCTCTAAATTTTGTATATTCCTAAAGGGTCGATGTTTGTACACAGAGTTCTTTAGGTATCCCCACATAAAGAAATCTAACGGAGTCAGATCTGGTGATCTCGCAGGCCACGGATTTTCAGAAAACCGTCCTATCCACTGGTTTCCAAATTCTTGATCCAGCAATCTCTTCACCTCATTTGTGGAATGAATGCTAGCTCCGTCTTGTTGAAAGTATAAATTTCTTCTTTCGGCTAATGACAAATTGTCTAAAAAGTCAGATATCTCAGTTTGTAGAAATTCTAAATATCGTTCTGAATTTAAATTGTCTCTAAAGAAAAAAGGTCCCACTATTCTGAGGTTGAAAATTCCGCACCACACATTAACCTTAAAACTATATTGGTCTTTACTCTGAATTACAAAGTCTGGGTTTTCGGTGGCCCACCATCTACAGTTTTGTGAACTGACGGTTCCGTTAGAGGTAAATGTAGCTTCATCCGAGAAAAGAACGTTCTTTGGGAAATTAAAATCTTCCTCAATCATACCCTGGAACCAGGCACAAAAATCGAAGCGGGCGTCATAATCCCTATCTTTTAATACTTGTACAAATTTAGGTTTGTACGGATGAAATTTGTTTCTTTTTAATATCCTCCGCACAGATCTTTCGTGAATGTTAGTGATCTCCGATATTTGACTAACTGCTAATTGGGGTGTTTCTGTGATCGACAAACACACATCCAGAGAACCTTCGTCACCTGTTACCGGTTTTTCATGGGAAACTTTATACTGATTTTCTACCGATCCCGTTTCTTTAAATTTATTAACTAGACGAGATACTGTGGAATAATGGAGGGATTTATCGGGGTGCCTCTCATTAAAAATTGCTGCTGTTTCTCTATGGCTTTTGTAATTATCTCCAGAAATTAAAATAATTTCTATCTTTTCCTGAAGAAGTAGTGTGGGTGCCATTTTAAGGAATAAAATATTAATAAACTTATGTAAAATATCAAACTTAGTAAGATGCGAGACATAAACCAATGACATAGGTTGAAATCAAACAAATTATAATTTGTTTGACATTTTTCTGTTGTTTTTAACCTACTAGATTATTTGGTTGTTTTAATTTCAGAGCCTGCTTTGGTAGTTTTAAGTACAACTAAATAGACCTGGTTGTTAAATTTATGTGCGAAAAATCTTAATAAAATCTTGATACAGTCATTTCATTAGATTCAAACCATTGCAACAGCGAGCGTCCGGCGAACACCTATTTTTTCGATTTTGTCCTGTCAATTGTAGAATTGTAGATCTGACTCCGTTAGATTTTTTTATTTTAAAGAACCCTGTGTACAAACATCGACCCTTTAGGAATATACAAAATTTAGAGAATGTCATTATAAATTGTGTATTGCAAATAAATCGTAAAATGCTCCGAAATGTTAATCGAGAGTTGCGCTCGAGAACAACAGTATGTATGGAGAGAAATGGTGGTCATACTGAGTTTTAAATTTTGTGCACCCAAGGAAAAACAATGATTTTTTGTGTTGTTAGTACAGAATTTGACTACTTTTAAGTTTTTCTTACATTGGTTTTCGTTTATAAAATTTCGATTAAATAAACAGGTAATTTTTTGTTTATTATCTATTTTAATCCCCTTAACTTTACAAAAAGTCGAACTTCAGATATATTTAAGACGATTAAGGTTTTCTCAATGTAATCTCATTGAAATGTCTCTAAAATTTTGACACTGCTGCTAGATACAAATCATTGCAACAGCTAGCGTCCGGCGAAACCCTGTTTTTTTAAATTTTGTCCTGTCAATTGTAGAAAAAACTACTACATTCGTTTATTTTCATCCAGATACATGGGCTTTACATTAGCCAAGCTATCTAAACGAAAAAAACCGGAAATTTGTAAATCGATAAAAAAATATTTAAAAAAAATTGAGTTTTCCAATTTTTTTAAATAAAATCTTAAAATTTTGCACAAGGACCTAGAATTTAATTCTAAGCAATTTTTTCAAATAACTTTTTTTGATATCTCGTCAACTAACCTCACTTTTTGTAAATTAACAATTTTTTTTTTAATTTGACGCTATACCAGTGGTCACGTGACGTATGTCAAAATCGATTTTTAGGTTATCGGACATGCAGAACCGATCCCCTGGGAAAGTTTTTCGGATACTCTCCTAATAAAAATTTTTCCCATATGTTGCGAACTTTTTGCCGGTCACTGTATATATATATATATATATATATATATATATATATATATATATATATATATATATATATATATATATATATATACCATATTAAGTTGACGATCCCTGCCAAAAGAAGAAACGTCGAACAAAAAATTGATAACGTAAACTTTAACTTCATTAAAAGTTGCTATAAAGAAGTTTCCAAGATTCCTATACTTGGAATTCTCCGTAGAATCCAAATTTTGAAACACATGTAGGGCGTTCAAGTTGTTGATACCACTTTTAAACATACTTGCTTACTACTTATACTATTAGAAACTTACGTTAATAATTGAGCATTATCATTTGGGTGTTGAAGTAAAAGTTTCTCTCTCCTATAAAGTAAAAAACTCTTGAGCGTTTCATCACTGTCAGCTGAACATTGAATCTCGTCATGTTCACTCCATATTACTACCCCTACTAAGACTATAAATATATTTAGAGGGGCGTAAAACTGAAAATAAAACAATAGTATGTCATAATTGGAAAGGTATTCTCAGTCAAAAGTGTCAAATGCCAATTTTTAAAAATAAAGACCCTAAAAGGCTACAAAGAGATATTTAAGATAGTATACAATGCGGGGTTGCTAGCCTTTGTAAACTGTTATCTCAAGTGGGTTTTACATGTAGGACCATTAATAAAAGACAGATATTAATGGAATCACAACGATTACGATAGTGGCGCTTTGTTTATTTAAAATCTATAAAAAAGTACAGATTATAAAATCGTTCCATGATCTACCTCGATAAAACATGGTTTGATACCTACACATATGACACCCCAGCAGAAGGTTGGCTAGATCCATCAGAAAATACCTAACCAAAGCCCTAACCAAATAAATGATCTAACAAAATGTATGGAAATTTGGAAGAAATACGAAAAATAGGAAAATATCTCCAACAATTTCTTTATAATTTCTTAATGTTCAATGAATCTGGTAACTTACTCCATTTATAATATTGGCAATTGTTTGGCAATAACCAATAACTGCATTTTTACTCTGTCCAAACTCCCTATAGTCACTGTTGTCTACAACTATTATTAGTTCTAAGTATCTTGATTCTGTGTTGGCGTTATAGGGTGCTCGAACCAATTTACGACTCTCTGATGATCTTTTAAACTAAAAAAAATATAACGCAACTAAAATACACAAGAGTAATCCATAGTAACTACCTCGAAATACTATAGAGGGATTTAGCTAATTAAAATGTTGGTTACTAATGAAATAGAGGGTGTTATACAGGGTGCGGCAGTCAAACCTGCATTTTTGAAATAACTGTAAAAAATACACGGTTGCATTTTTTAAAATTTCATTGATACCATGTTAATTAACGTTAAAAAGCATTTAAGAAACATTATTCATTTAAAAATAACATTAGTAAGATGTCGTCCATTTCGATTGATGCATTCTTGGAGGTGATCTCTAAAACTGTCCATTACATCACGGAGCATCTGCTGAGGGATTCTTTCGATTTCCTGGCGGATTCGGGCCTTCAGTTCTTCAAGAGTGCGAGACCGTTTTCTCTTTAGGTAGCCCCACAAGAAAAAATCACATGCGGTGAGGTCGGGTGAACGGGCGGGCCAAGGAATGGCTCCGTTCCGGGATACCACCCGATTTGGGAAAACTTCGTTGAGGAGATTAATGCTCACACGGGCCGCGTGGCTTGTGGCTCCATCTTGTTGAAATAAGGTTTCATCATTCAGTCCATGTTCGCGAAGGCAGGTATGAAGAATGTTCGTAACATTTCCGAGTAGCGCTCCGCATTCACGGTAACAGCTTGCCCCCTTTCATTTTCAAAAAAGAATGGGCCTATGATTCCCGTTGAAGACATTGCGCACCAAACTGTTACCTTGGTCGAATGGAGAGGTTTTTGATGGAGTTCTTGAGGGTTTTCATCGCTCCAATATCTAAAATTTTGCTTGTTTACATAGCCGGAGAGATGAAAATGCGCCTCGTCGCTCATCCAGAGCAACGTGTGAAGTTCCTCGATTTCTTCAATCATTTCCAAAAACGTTTCGCAAAAGTGCCGTCGAGCAGCGAAATCGTTTTCAGTTAGAGCCTGAACCACTTGAATTTTGTAAGGGTGATAGTGTAAATCTAACCTCAAGACCCTTCGGAGACTCCTGTCTGAAATTCTAAGCCCAGTACTGTGTCGACGCGCTGATGTCCGAGGACTTCTTGTCACCGCGATTCTTACTCGTTCAATATTCGCAGGAGTTCGCACTGCCACCTCTTCTGTTTCTCGTTTCACCGATGTTTTCAAAGTTTTGTACCCATAACTTTATTGAGTTAACAGAAGGCACCGGCCGATTACGATTAATTTGGAAATGAACACGGAAGCGGCGTTGAGCGGCTGTATAACTACCGCTTTGATAAAATGCCTTCACGGCGAAGGACCGTTCTTGCTTGGACCACTGTTCCGTGACAAGTGACAACTGAAATGCTTTGAAAGGGGCAACACAACGGTAACCTTGACAACTCGCCCCGCCCCCTTTCTTGGCTCCCGCGCTTTTTTCAAAATTGCAGGTTTGACTGCCGCACCCTGTATATAAAAATTTGTTTTTGAAATTTTAGGAATTTTAATTATCAAATTTAAAATAGTATATAGTAATAGCAAAATAGAGTGAAATAAAAATCAGTAGTGTGGAAACGGGAATACTCGTTCTCCCCCCACCTGGCCTTGGCCTTGGGAGATTCAAGTTGCAATTTTTAATAAATTGGGCTGTATCTCATCGGTTCGATTCACTTAAAACCGACGATATTGCTTCTGGCTAAAGTCTATTTTTTATGGTATACCTATTTGCTAAAATCTTGTGTTTTATTGTCCCAGACTTGTTAATGAGGTCATTACTATGGAGCCGACCGTCCTAACGTCATTATTAAAACGTAGTCTACTGGAATTGTTTAAAACTTTAGAGCTCATTAAAAATATATGTTACAAAGTCAATAGTGTTTTCCGGATTCAGCAATTATCATTCAAATGTACTTACCCTAGGGAATCTATTATCAGTTGATAAGTATGTATGCTCAGGCGCTCTGGCATTATCAGCATTTCCACAAGATTTATTATGTTCTATTAAATCCGAATGTTTGTAAATAAAATGCTCTGTTTCTATCGATGAGTTTACCATCCTATTATATTTTTCCACATAGTGCATCTCCTTTCCATCAAAGATAGCTCCGGACAGACCATCACATGTGGATATGGCTACCCATGAGTTCGGGTTTCCTCTAACTTTTCCATTGTAGTGACAGTGGTTTGCTTCCTGAAACAATGTTTTAGTTTCTGTTAATTCTAGCTGTTTGTAAAAAAAAGCATTGAAAATACACTGGTTCCTTGAGTTCCAACTTTACATATTATCTGTCTGTGAACATCACCTATTTTAGTTTCTCTGCGTTGATTTTTTTGCCGTTTGTGAATAAAAGTGTGCAAATAATCTACAAATTTTGGGAAAAGTATAATCGCCTACAATACACGCCCCTACAAAAACTTATTCAAAATATTGTTTCACATGTCGTGTGCAGTGGATGAAAATTATACAAGGAAAAAAATTGTTTTTTTTTGCTAACGTAAAATAAGAGGTAACAATAGAATAATAGAACACCTGGACATGGAAAACAAAACAAGCACATCCAAAGGTACAATAAGGCAGCTGGTTTGAATCGTATTTTTCTCTTGTATTTAGGAGTACATGAGTATTTGTTCGGCGAACATTTGTTGGTAAATTTTCTATAAATATTTGGACTTCGTTCGCTAAAGCAGTCTGCTCACACATCTATAAGCTAAATTCATCTTTGCCTAGAAATATTTTAATATTCGTACATCAACAACGCAACCTTGGAGCTAGAGTGAGACACCATCAGTAAGGTTGGCCACTTTTGGTCTATCACCAGAGGCGTCGATGCCGGAAATAAGTACGTGCCTATACGGTATTTGACAAAAATATTTAATTCATGGGCGTTGCCGTGATTGTGTGAAATAAAAAACGCGAGTGTGAGTTCCACTCGCGCATAAATGGTTCCATACCACATGCAATATTGTGATTTTCACAAAGAACCCAAAATTCTCAATAACCCTATTAAGGCTAACTCACGAATAAATAAACAGAGGCGGCGATGGCGGAAATAAGAAACGTATAGGTTACATAACCGATAGGGAATATAATATTGTGAAATGCTTACCCGGTCACTATTAGAAATCCGGATTGGCTCGGCTAAACATTTGCGACATGGCGTGTCTCTAAAGTGAGTGCTACGCATCTGAGAAGCGGACGAACTTAATATTCGCTTCTGGGTAGCGGATGACCTTGGGAGAAATACAGGCCTGGAGAGCGGGCGTCCTTGGAAAAATACGCGTCTGGCGAGCGGACGACCTTGGGAGAAATACGCGCCTAGAGAGACTTTGGGAAAATATTTTAAATGAAAATATTTTTATTTCATAACCTAGTGCACAATTGAAACTCAAAAGTCAGCAGCAAAAATTCGCTTTTGCGGCAGCACTTCAGAACGTTTCCTGGTATCTACCTCAAAATGTGTTGGATTGAGCCGCCATTTTGGAGAAAAACAGTTCTGGATCTTATCTTAAACGGTAAAATAGCCCTTCTTCTTAGGGTATAGAGATACTGGGCCACACTGGGTCTGTTTTGTCACGAAGTTTCATACACTTTTTCTTGAATATTGAATAATCCAGATGGTTGCAATCTGGAGAATTTGGAGGCCGTTTATAAGCCCTGGCAAAAGACGGGACATTCTCTGCTAGAAAATTTTGAGTTCAGATAGCTCTATGAGATGGAGCACTATCTTAAATGAAAATGTAGGTAGTTGTTACGCGGATATAAACGTGCGACATTCGGGAAGTAATTCATTACTAAAATGAGCTATGTGGTTATCTGCGTTAGTTTTAATAGCTTGAGTATCTGTAAAAAATATTCAGCCTTTTCCATTCCAAGAAATAATAACGGATGCCATCAATTTTCTGGAAAAATTAGATTTTTTGTGATAGAAGGAATCTGGATCAATCTGTTTTTTTCTTGTTACTGAGTAGGTAAATCCGATTATTTTTTCTGTTCTGGGGAACTTATTCATCCTAAAATATTATACGTCGTATATCAGCATTAGAAAACTGTCTGATTTCTTTTTACTTTTATCAATTTTATATATATATATATATATATATATATATATATATATATATATATATATATATATATATTTTTTTTTTTTTTTTTTTAATTGTTTTATTGGCATAAATAAACATCTTTATTATTATCTTTATTATAATCTGGACTCAATCTAGAGGAACGCAATGATCGATGCAATTTTGCTTCAGTCGTAATTGCTGTAATTTGGAGACATTTGTAATATGTGATACCCAAAACTTTCTGCATTACTTGAACCGATTAGCGACAAATTCTTAACCTGGTAGCTATGTTCCGCTGAGATAAATGTGGACCCGGATTATTTTCTTGAAGCAATGAATTGTCATTATCTGTACTTGCCGCAGATTTTTCTCAGTTAAAACCATCCTTGGTAGTCCGCTGCCAGTTCTTCTAGCTATAGATTAATATAGCACGATTAACACTAGGGACTGTCCATGGTTTATTTGGAAACTCACTACAAATTCTTTTGCCAGTCCAGTTTTTGTCAAAGTAGCAATTCCCAATTTGGGACAAATCAGCCTTGGCGAAATGAGGAGCCATCACTAACTTTCAATTTAAAGCGAAAATAAAACGTTTCTCAACATAGAAACATTACTAAAGTAATATGACAGACGCATGATATTTTATTGTCAATATATTCATTTGTTTTAATATTTCTTACTTCCTCATTTGTTAAGATTAAGGGATCAAATTCTGCACACACATGTTTAGATTTATTTGTGACCATACCAATCAAGTTGCTTTCGATATCTTAGCTACAAGTGGAAACACTTACCTTTAAAACAAGACGCATTTTTTTCGCTACACGGTATAAACCAAATTTCTGTGAATTTGATTTGGTTTTTGATTTTAAATGTTTATTACCAGGCAAAATTTAAATACAAGGATTAAAGTATATGATTCGCCATTGATCATATCCCCATAATTTAGGAATTAACCAGCAAGACATATGTATACGTGTTTAATCCGAGCAATAATTAACATCATTACCCTTAAAATTTAAGTTTTGCCGGGTATTAATGTGATTATGTACACCCGCGGACAAAAAAAGCGTACAACAAAATAGCTACCAGCCCACTAATAAAATGTCTAAGAACCGTTTAGGTTGTGTACTAGATGTAAGACCAAGACCAAAACTGTACATTAGTGAGTTTTGGTGGAAAATAACGATACTAATGGGAGAAAAAATCTAGAAACTACAAATAAAATTCAATATCAAAATTTAATTTACGAAAACATAGGTACTTTTCAAAATAATGTTAAGACATAAAATTAGGACCACAATTTATATTTACCCTCCGCTAAAGATAAATACTGAAACATTAAAAATTAATTTTCATACAAATTATAGGTAGGGGAGACCGGTGACAATTGTAACAAAAAACACATGCGATTTTTTACAACCTTACCTGTCGGTTATAATTCATTGATTTTTTTTTGAGGATGTCCCCGAGCTTTGTAAGTAACCTAATAAATTCAGAATGTAGAAAAAATATCTAGTTTCTTGTTTAGAACATATAATTTAAGTCAATGACAAGTGTTTCAATTGACACCCGACTGGTGGCAATTGTAACGGACACAGGTGTCAGTAGTAACAGTACGTATAAATATATGTTATTTTAAATATTATATTTGAATACAAATAATAACATTAAAAAATAAAGAGTTACACTAATAAAAAAGTAGTTTTTTCTATTGTTAAAGTCGACAAAAATATACCAAAAGAAAAGCGATAAATTCGTAACAATCTGTATTAGTAACTCGTATTAAAATATAAATAAAAATATTTGAAAATATACAAATGCAAAGTAAAATATTCTTTTAAAATCATAAAAGTTGGATAAGAAACGTGGGTATGTTAACATTACTAAAAGACCTCACTTTTCACCTGAGTTAAGTATGTCGTGCATGCGGAAGAAGACAGTTTTAACTCAAAATTTTTGACTTTTGAGATTTTTATAATGGTTGGCTTAGATTTTATGGGAAAAAGTTACAGATTATTAATTTTAAATTAATATACGAGTATTTTTTCTTCCGTATGCTCGATATGAGGTCTCCAAAAATGTTTGGTTTCATATTGTAAAGCGTTCTATAAAGAAATATATTATGACGATACACACTTTTTACATTGGTTTCACTTGTAACATGTTACAATTGTCACCTTTCTTCATATTACAATTGACACCAAAGGACACATATTATTATGATTTGTTTACATTATCAAACTATGTAATCTAATTCCTAAAGCGTTCTTATTATAAGATTAGTTAGTCAATATAATCCGTATTTCAGTGGTATAATTTAAATATATATTGAAAATATGGTTAAGAAATTAAATACAAAATAAAGTAAAAATAAATACTTACTTTTCGTGTTGAAAGTCACGTTTGAGATCGTAACAACGGTATTCATCAGAATTCTTAAAGCAACTAACACCCTAAAGAAAGATCTGCCAACAACCGTTGAACATGTGTAACTCGGTTTGCGATAATCCGGCAGAGGACGGACGTATACTGAATGTTACAATTGACACGTGTTACAATTGTCACCGGTCTCCCCTACTCATAAAAGAGACTTACCTCTCTTGTTGGCTTATATACTACATGTTTCCCATTTTCTTGATGTTTGTGAAAAAATCCTTTCGGAATAAGTTGCGTATTTAAAGTTAGATCTAGTACTAAGTTTTTTTTGTCCAGTTCCAGCGTAATCTGGATATGATTAGTATGTTCCCCATTCTAAAAAGAAAAAAACATGTTAAAATGTTGAAAATAAATGTAATAAAGTTCATCCTATAGAAAATAGAAACAGGAAGTTAATTGAAATGCTATATGGAAGTTTTTAATTCAGATTTTAAAAAATTGAGTCTTAAACAGTGGCGTAACGTGCAGCTTGTCAAATATTGCTTTGCCTCTGAAAAATTGTATACTTGCGCGGACGAGGAAGTGAGATAGCATTCGGATAACAGAAATGGCAATATTAAGTGGCTTCTGCTTTGGGTTAAAGTACTGTCAGCGACAAAAATTAAATTACATAATTGCTTTAGGTATAATATTCGGTATTATCTAAATAAGATTATCCTTCTAAGTCATTAATTTTAGCATAAATTAGTCTGACGGGTAGCAGTCATCAGCAATCTTGTTCCTGGATTCTGTTCGATTGATTCTGATAAAGAATAAAGACAAATTCTTTTGTGTTAAAGGGTTTAAATTGTGATTATGAGTGGCATTATAAATACTTTCCGGAAATTTTGGTAATTATATTGTAGATACTAATTACAACTCTAAATTGGATAAGTTGCCTGATGCTGAACCCGCCCGTACCCGGGTCGTTATATCAGTTGAAATTTTCGCAAGGTCTCTAAAGAAAAATAAATATTCGAAAATATAAAATTCTAATAACATGCACACATAAAAATTCTGCATTAAAATCGTCTAAAACGTCGAAAAATGTAAAAGTTTGCATAAAAAGGCTTGTAGGTCAAAATCTTTAGATAGGTACATAAAAACAGATGGCCAAGCCACGCTGCTGCACAACCAAGCTACGCTATCACGGTAGTACATCCAGACGATTACAGCCAAAGTCACTTTGTCACGTGGTAAATAGACTGGGGGTCGATTGGTTTCAGTGCATATAGTAAATTGCTACTAGTCTTATTATTTATTATTGTTATTATTTGCAGCCTGGCAGTATCCCTATCTATTAAATACCTCTTATTAACTGACTGGTCGACTAATCTGAAGTAATATAGGAGATAAACAGGATTTAAAGGAGCAATAATTCTAAGAAAGTTTATAACTAAACTTTATTGCGCTAAATCTTAAACTACTTTAATTTTTTAGTACAAATATATTTTTAAAGTGATTCAATTCCTGAGATACTTGAATTACTACTTGAATCCAGTGGCGGCAGGTGCAATTTTAAAGTTGTATATTTCTGTTGCTACTTACGGGACCCATGCCAAATTCAGGGGTTTTGATAGTGAGCCTACTAGAAATGTTTTGGTAAAGAAAACAATATTTTGTAATTGGCGAAAAAAAGTTGAATTTTGCCCTGGCAAACCCTGCGAAAAAATGAACACGTTTAGGTATTTTATTTATTATTTTTTCTAAACAAATTTTACATCATTTTGTCGAAAATTTTAAGAGAAAAAAATGTGTTAGGAGAAAGTTATAGTTATTTCAATTTTTTAAACCTAAAATATAATTTTAAAAAATGACTAGTAACTTCCTACTAAGACATTTTTCTCTTGAAATTTAAAAAATTTCGACAAAATGATGTAAAATTTGGCTATAAAAATAATAAATGAAATACCTAAACGTGTTCATTTCTTTCCCAGGGTGTGCCAGGGAAAAATTCAACTTTTTTCGCAAATATAAAAATATATTTTTTTCTTTACCAAAATATTCCTAGTAGGCTCACTATCAAAACCCCTGAACTTGGCATGGGTCCCGTAAGTAGCAACAGAGATATACAACTTTAAAATTTCACGGGCCGCGCCTGCTTGAATCGCTGCTATTAATGAAATGTTACTTTTATCATCCTGCGGCTTTATAACAATAATGTTCACAATCACATCAAGAGCTGACTAACCTTCCTTGTAAAATTTTTTAATATTTTTGACATGATCACATCGAGATTTCGAACTTCGTTCGGAAATCGAACCTTGTTCGGAAAAGGTACCGAAAAATTCCCTACAATAATTTTCTACATTAAAATTAAAATCAATATTTCCATCGGCAACAAACCGGTGTACAGGGTGATCACCTATAATGTCCCCTCATCTTAACTTTTTTATTTTTCATACTTGAGAAAAAATAAAAATTTGGGTATACAAGGTTTTCAAAGTAGTATTTGCAAGGAGGTCGAATATCATTTTAGGTCTGTGGGAGATCAAAATGTTATATATTTATAAATGGGTCATCCTGTATATTAACTGATTTTCCAATTCTACGTCAAATTCTTAACGTAATTTATGTAATATAACATATACCCAAATTCAACCGTTTTCGATATAAAGGGCATGTTCCAAGAGATGAAAATGCAGAGTTGAATGTCTTACTTGCTATCCTAGAAGATCCAAATAAATCTATTGGAACTATTTCAAGTGAATTACGACAAATAAATGCTCCTCGAAATACTTCATACGGAGAAGTTCAAAAATCTCTGAAAAATGCTGGGCTACAAGACTTTTAACATCATACCCACCCCAAAACTAACAGCAAGGCAAAGAGAAAAAAGAATAGAATATTGTCGCGTAATGATGGAGAAAATCAATACCAACAATAATTATCTAAGAAGTGTTCTTTGGACGGACGAATCTACTTTTTCAACAAGTGGAATGATAAATAAGAAAAACACTAGATACTGGGCTACAGAAAATCCACACTGCTATAGAGAGTTCCAGTAACAGGGACGCCAGTCTGTTAACGTGTGGTGTGGCATACTGGACAACAAAGTATTGGGGCCGCATTTCTTTGAAGGGACTTTAATAAATGGTAATAACTATTTGCAGTTTCTACAAAATGACCTTGAAGACTATCTTGACGAATTGCCGCTTAGAAATTTAAGGGATATTACATTCCAACAAGATGGAGCTCCACCCCACAACATCCTAATGGTAAAAACCTACCTGAATCAACGATTTGGCGACTGGATTGGAAGAGATGCTCCTATTAAATGGCCTCCGAACAGTCCTGATCTAACCCCAATGGATGCATTTTTATGGGGTCATTTACAGGATAGAATAAATGCGAATAATATAGAGAACCTAAATCATCTTACCCATCTCATAAGAACTGAAATTAATGCCTTAAATCAAAATTATTCAGAGTCCATTAGGAATTCACTGGAAAAGCTAAGAAGAACTTTAATAAAATGCATTGGGGTAAATGGCGGTCCAGTTGAGCAGTTCAATATTTAGTGTCTAACAATGTAAGCAAACTAAAGTGTTAAAATTAAAACTATAATAGGCAGTTATATTTTAGTATAGGTTTGTTATATGTTGTTATAAATAGTCTATATTTTTCGTCTGAAGTTTTTGAATTAAAATTCTGCTTTTTAAAATTACCCGTTTCATTCCTGCATTTTTAGATATTTGGAATACTTACTGAGTCCTGCCAATTTTTAAATGTCAATATCTCGAAAACGGTTGAATTTGGGTATAGGGTATATTACATAAATGACGTTCAGAAGTTGACTTAGAATTGGAAAATCGGTTAATATACAGGATGTTCCATTTAAAAATATATATCATTTTGATCCCCCCCGTATATGAGCAGACCTAAAATTATATTCGACCCCTTGCAAATACTACTTTGAAAACCTTGTATACCCATATTTTTAATTTTTCTCAAATATGAAAAATAAAAAAGTTATGATGGGGACATTATACTTGATCACCCTGTACTTGTACTTGTGCTTTAATTTATTTGTGAATTTTACGCAAGATTTGCAGCTATGTTTTTACAGAGGCACCCCATGATTTTGCGTTTACGATTTGACCAAACCTGTCCAGTTTAAGGAAATGCCATATTTATTATAAAAAATAGAACTAAGATTTTGGATTTTATTTAATTTGTTTGTACGTTTTCTTATCGGTAACTGTTTCCGAGTGATGATCAAGCTACAAGAGTACTTCTTGAAGAATATACCTATATCCTACGTGCGTTGATATCTAGCCTGTTAATATCATAAAAACCATAATGTGACTTGTACTACTCGTAACATCAACGGATTCTAAAATTTGGATCTTTCTCGTTTAGCTGGTGGAGATTGTGTCAGGGTTCAATTTGAAATACACGTATATGTATTTTAAATTGTTCTTTCAGGGTAGGTCTTTTGAATATTCTTCAATTGAGGCTTTTAGACCACAGACCAGAACATTTAGTCAATCGTGCTTTGCTATGCCCCGCCCCTCACTGTGTGCATTTCTGGTCTTCTTTAATTCATAAATGGTTCGCTTTTCCAAAGCAGCACCGGCACCGGCTTAAGATATTGTTCCGCCGGGAGCTAACTTTTTACAATCGCCGTTCTTGTCCCATTAGTTTCCCTTTAGGGCATCTTAGCTCGTACTACCTATACTTCATGCTGCGGAGCTTCCACAATTTGTGAATGATGTAAATTATTGAGTGTTCTACCTACGATATTCCAGACCTACTCAATTAAAGGAAAATATAAACACCTTCTTAGTCAAGAAAACGCATAATTTGAGAATTTCTAAAAATAACCTCTAACAACCTTTGAAGCATTATATTATTAAAAAATGGGATTGGGCAGATTCCGAAAGTATGAGATTATACCTACCACTGAAAAGCATTCTGTAATACATAGATCCTATATTTAAGCCTATATTTATTTCCTACAAGAAACAAATTACATTGTTATTTAAATTGTTACCTCCTGTTTTGTCTTTGAAATTTGTCTCCTTTCCCTTCCATGGTATATTTTTGGTTTAACAAGTGTGTGACTGCTGAAGTCTGTGGCAGGATGTTGTTCAGCTGAAACAAAGATTAACATCAATTAATTAAGCTTGAAAAACTGCTTATGTTTAATGCACACACCTCACTCCGCAGATATTTTTGCATACGTTTCAGACATTTTTGAATTGTGTCGATCTGTTATCTATTCTTTGATATTATTTCTTAATTCTTTCTGTATTTAGATTCCAACAATTTTTTTTTCGAAAACTTTTTGATAAACATCTTTTCCGAAAGTAATTTTTTTCGAAAATCACCTTTTATGAAACTTTTTTAAAAACTTTTTCCGAATATCCTTTCGGGAAATGGATATACGAAAAAAAGTTTTCTTCATTTTCCCTAACGGCTGTTTACTGCGGAACATTAAGAAGGGTTTCTCATTTGCTTTCCTTCACTGTCAAGATACACAAGCCCAGAGTTTTATTCACTGATACGTATACTGTATGTTCTATTCGCTGAAATCTTTCCCTCCTGCCAGTGTTGTCAGGCGATGAAGTTTTCTTCATTTTAAAGTTTTTCTTCCCTTTTTGTCCATTTGGAAAAAGTAAGATTTTTGTTGTTAATTGAAATTTTTTACAGTATAGTATTTTAACAATACCGGCTAGTGCATACTTTTGTATTCCGTACAATATTAAAACAAAGAACTTTAAGTGACAGAAGATCACGTGATATTTATGCAAAGTAAAAGAAGCATAAATTTATTTCTGTATGTTACCATCTATATATATATATATATATATATATATATATATATATATATATATATATATATATATATATATATATATATATATATTATATATATATATTATATATATATATATTTATATATATATATATATATATATATATATATATATATATATATATAATATATATTATATATATATATATATGTATATATATATATATATATATATATATATATATATATATATATATATATATATACATATATATATAATATATATAATATTTATATTTTTTGTACCAGTTCACAGAAAATGTTAATATAACTTTTATTATTTTATTATCACTATATCTTTAGTTTTTTTATTTGACTTTGTCAATTTTTCAATGGCATGCGTAGAAGATTTGGGCAAATAGTAAATACTGGACTGAGGAGTTTTGAAACGTGTGTGCTTTTGATGAAAAATAGGTTTCATCATCTACATGGCAACACTGCCTCCTGCTCCCCTCGGTGGCGGCTCGAAGGGTGAGCAGGTGAAGCAAACTCACCTAAAATATTGTAGTAAAAATACTAAACAGTAAACTCAATATTTTCATTAAATTCGCTCCTATAGTATTATGATTATTAATAATTGCATCTTATTTACATTCACATTTCACAATTTAATGTAATAAGATACCTTAAAAATTCCGCGTTCCAACCATAGACAAAATATATTTAGACCATCACAACGTATTCGCGACACCAGCTGAATCCGTCCAATGTATGGGCGAAAAAGTGCGTTTGTACGCATTGGGCGCCAGTCAGATTTTTAAACGACGGTCCTCTCGAGGCATGCGCACTCGGGACGTCTAGCAAAAGCGGTTGTTGAACTCAATGACGCAACTCGGCGATCAGAACCGGACCCAGTTGTAATCACTGAAGGAAACACATGGAATACAGCTGTTGTAAATGCTGAAGTTGCAAAAATACTTTTAAGTTTTGAGTTATTAAGATTAACTCTAACCAAATAAATTTTCTAACTTTTATCTGAAATGCACTCCGGTGTTGAAGTGAACACACACACGGAGAAGTAGAAATATTTATCAGTGACGTATATTGAGTGTGGTCAAGGTGTCAGAAAGGCACTGATGGGGTGTGTGTGCATTAGGGGCATTGTATAAGGGGTAAGATGGTGTAAGGAGGTCATATATAGTGTCAATGCCTCCTTCCCTTATATTGCATAAGGGTGAGTGAGTGTCCAAAATTCATATTTGCGCTTTCGCCAAAGGGGCACTAAAAATACTAGTGGATTAGGGTAGAGGGGAGTATTTGAAAAGGGATGGCGAAAGAAAAAAGGTCTTTCGCCAAAGGATCGCTAAGATATCAGTGGATTAGAAGGGTGAGTGTCCAAAAGGCATATGTGCACTTTCGCCAAAGGGGCACTAAAAATACTAGTGGATTAGGGTAGAGGGGGGTATTTTAAAAGGGATGGCGAAAGAAAAAAGCGCTTTCGCCAAAGGATGGCTAAGATATCGGTGGATTAGAAGGGTGAGTGTCCAAAAGGCATATTTGCGCTTTCGTCAAAGGGGCACTAAAAATACTAGTGGATTAGGGTAGAGGGGAGTATTTTAAAAGGGATGGCGAAAGAAAAAAGCACTTTCGCCAAAGGATCGCTAAGATATCAGTGGATTAGATTGACATGGGGCCGTAAGTAAGTAGCGCTTTCACCAAAGTATCAAGTGCACACACTGTAAATAGGTGTAAAAATATTTACATCTTACCATAGAACTTGGTTTGTTCAATAATTATACAGGATGGGATGCCAATCCAATAAAATATACACATAGTTTTGGTAATTTTTTTATTTACTATTTTACTTCTTAGAACAGTTGCATATTTTATTTCTATTGTTTAGAATACTATGTTTATATTTTATTTCAACTTTCAATTTTGTAAATGTAACGTTTAAAAAATTAAGAGGGGGGACATTAAAGAGACGCACTGTATATGTATAAACTGAGCTATTTTCGAGGAATTTTGTATAGCAAGAAAACTCAGATTTAAGCCAACAAACTATACAATTTTTGTTAAAATCTCACTAATGGTTACAGTTTTATCATTAATAAAAAGAATAATTACAAGTAATATATTTAGCATTTATTACTCGATAAAAGATTCACGTCATGTGAAATAAATTTTGAAGTACGGTCCTGTCTATCACAAGGCAAACGTTCGACAAGGCGCAAGCCCGCAGAAGACCGTCTGTGTTTACGGATTCAGCTTGGTAAATTTGCCACATTCGCAAATGACATTATTTCTCTATTATATATTTTCTCTATGGTTCCAACCCCATCGTGAGTGAAGCAGAATTCAACGATACAGTGAATTTGCTTGCTCGCTACGCTCGATGGAGTCAATCACCCCATCATGAAGCAGAAATCTGAGTTTAATACTGCGACCTCGCGTTGTTCAGTTTAATTCTGGGTTTTTAGAGCAACGTCGGCTTTTCGCGATTATATTTTTGAATTCACACGTGCAGAATGTTTCCGCAGTATGATCTCGTTTGTGTTTTTATTTTATTTAATAATTTATAATACTAAAAACCATAAATTTATTACAAAATGGCGAATGCACAGTAACAATTCTTTCAGCGGCGCTTTTCACCTCAAGTTATTGTTTTTTTTTTGTTTCACCAGTAACAAATGACCACAAGCCGTCATTGGCTCCCCTAACTTTCAGCCCATCAAGTTCTGCATCAACAGATTGCATCTTCCATCCCTTCATACTTCCATGGTGCATTAGTATTATACTTAGGGCCTGTTCTAATACCCAGAAAATAAAAAAAAACTTATATTTTCCAAATAGTGGTTCCAAAATTTATAGGGGATTAATTTATTATATATTATATATTACTATTTATAAATTTTAAGCAAAGTAATTCTACAGAGGTACGATAATTGGGACAGAAATAGATATCTATTACTACTATTACAAATAAAATTTTAGTCTGATGGTCAGGTGATTCATCAAAAACCAACAAAGCATATATGTACGTACATACATACACATTAAATTAAAAATGAAATTAGTTTCTTTTTTTAAATATTATAATGAGTAAAATGCAGATTTGCAACATTTTTGGGGTCTATTTATAAAATTAAATGAACAAATCAAGTCCGCAGTATTTCCTAAATTTATATTTGCTAAATTATACGAAATCCAAATATAGTCTGAGAAAATAAATTTTAAGCAAGCCAGTATCACAGATCCATATAGATATGGATCTGTGCCAGTATTTTACCCCTTATCAGTATCTGTAATAGGACTACGATTTGATGCAAATTGTGGCGAGTACAATAGGGGTAACGGCCCCACAGAAATTCAATAAGTCTGTCGAATTTTTGCAGCCGTACGAAATAAAATTTTGATATCTTCTTTAAATTATATATTTTTAATGGAGCTGCACTGGAAAGTCATTTTTTTATATGAAAATAATACTTAACAACCAAAGGTAACTTTGTGATAAAATATATACAGTACCTATGTCCGCGGATGGGGTTTAGAAGAGGACAAATGGACCAAATTTTGCAAGATACCTAAAAATGTCACTCCTAATAAAAGTTTTTGCTTGTAAAATAAATAGGTTTCCGTTATGAAAAATTTAATTTTTTATACGGGGAGCATAAAAAATACGAAGACGTTATTTTGCGTGAGTAAACATACATTGTTTATCATTTTCTACCAAAAGGACAAATATGAAACATATTTTAAATTAAACCCTAAACCGACGTACAAGATTTCATTAAACCATTTAAATATTAAAAGTAACGAGTTTTATCACATTATTTTTTTAAAGTCTCAACTATTATTCTCTCTCACCTTTAACCCGAGTACTAGTTTCTACATATTAAACAAAAATGACACCTTTGGACGAGTTTGTCAATGTTTTTATTAAATGAAGTAATTGTTTAATATAAAATACTTTTTTTATTTTCTGGCAACCCACGAAGAACGAAATCTCAGTACTATGTACCGTGGGTGTACTGGGGAATCGACTCACACATCCAGAGCTGGAAACATCCGTAGGAATTTCACCAGCCCTTTAAGAGGATGTGTGGGGTGGTACCACCTCGGTCGCGGAAGAATTCCTCTACCACCCTCCAACAACAATCATAAAATATCCATGATCGAATCGGGATTCAAACCCGCGCCTCTCGGTTGCAAAGCTGGCGCCGTACCAACTCGGCCACCGGTGACCGGAGACCCGAATGTCATCAAAATGCTATCTACTCAACAAATGATTTTTATTTAGTGGTTCAGTGCTATAGGGATGGCCAAGTATCATGCTACATCATGGAACAATTTAGCGAGAAATTTGTAGGAATCCCAATAACTGAAATGACAATCTACAACACCATAAAAAGTTCCAAAGAATAATTCGGTTTTGAATGTCAAGAAGAAGAAATATGACTAAAATGATGCTGCCACAGTTTTAGTTATTCAGTCTGTTAGAGAAACTTCTGTGATGTCCCTTAGAAATCGTGCTAAACATCTTCTATAGAAGTTGTGAAAAAAACTCATATTCAGATGATCTTAAAAGAAAATAAATTATTTCCGTTTAAACCCCACTTTAACCAAACATTGGAAGAGGGAGATGAAGCGAAAAGGCTAGATTTTTGTTTATGGGTGGGAGACCAAATTTTAAGTGGAAATATCCATTTTTATAAATTTATTATGTTTTGTGATGAATGTACATTTTCCACTAATGGAACTGTAGCAATGCTAGTTTTCTCGAGACCAGTACCTGACATGCTGGGATGCTACAGTAGCATCCCAGCATGTCAGGTACTGGTCTCGAGAAAACCCCGAATTTAGAGTAATGAGACGAAGACAATATTTTACAAAAGTGAAATTGTGGCTCGCGATATCTGTCCATGGCATTATATGCCTATATTTTTTTAATAACACCTGCAATAGAATATCTTTCTGGTTACATTTTTTAGCTATGAACTCGAAAATTTGTCATTCAACTTTCGATGTAAAGTTTCGTTGTAGGGGACCCGAAGCTCCAGAACTCCACTAAAACTGGTGAGGATCAGAAAATGGCAAGTAATTCTTTTGAATTTTTTTAGGTCGAGAAATGCCATTTGCAGACCCCTCTCTTTGGTACCTAATAACTCGAAAACAAAACATCATATCGAAAAACGGATTCATAAGTGAAACTTTAAAATCTCAAATACTTTTTTGCAATACATTTACCTAAACCTAAAATCACTGGAAAATGGAAATATTTGGAAAAAACTGGAAATTGAGATTTTTGACCCAAATATTTCACGGTTTTTAATTTTTTGTGGGGTCAAAAAGGTTCAAATTAAAATCCCATATGCGTCATCGGAAAGAGCTCGTCGACGTATATGGTATCCATATATTTTAGTTTCCTCATTCTTTATAGGAAGGGAGCAATTGCCGATTAAATTTCGATTTTTTTTTGCCCTCGACATCGGTACATTTGAATCGCTGTATTTTTTCCTATCAAATTTTTTCCCAATTTTTCAACATTATCTTATAAAGGGATAATCTCACTTTAAAATGAATATCGAATGGGTCATCCAGGGTCGTATTTAAGGGGTGAAAATCGGATTTTCTTGATTTTTTCCGACAAATCCTATTTTTAACCGACATTATTCCACACTATTTAACTTATTTAGCAATTCTTTTTGGGTTTATTTTATCCGTTAATTACCTAAGAATACACCCCACTAATTTATATCGCTTATTTTTTCATTAAACTTATAAATAAATAAGTTTATTTGCATCGGGGACATCTAAAATTTGAAAATTTTTGAATTTTCGAAGATTGCCATGAAAACAAAGAATTGCAGCTTATTTACTCGAAATTATTAAGATGATATGAAAAAATTTCGCAGAAATGCCAATTTTTGTTGCAAAATTGAAATGTTCCTGGACCGATTTCGGCTTGAAGTATACATGAATAAGATTTTAGGAACCTTCTACTTTAAGTGCAGGGATATTTCATTGGATGAGTTACGCATTAAATGCAATTTTTATTGACTTTTCGATGACTCTACAACACTGGAATTCGCCATGTACTCATGATGAGTCATAAGTTCACTTTTGACGACACAGCCAATGGGATCACGTGTTACAAGGTTCGAAAGTCGCGCGAAAATTTGCAGTATAAAATCCTTTTTTTTTTTGTTAATAAAGACCAAAATAAATGAATATCAGCAACCGTCATAAACATTTATGTAGAGAATATAAAAAAAAAAATTTTCAGATTTATTTGGGATATATTATGCATATTTCCTATTGATTTGCACCGGATGGAAAGAAGTTTTCGTACGATAAACACTGCGATTGAATAAATTATGACTAAAATGGCATTTAACACCAACAGCTGATTATCAACTACATAGTTATAAATAAAGCTCGATTTACGCGGTTCCTGTTTATCAGTCCTGGCCCCAGATACTGGACTGGAAAGCATTGGTTTTGTTTTCATGTATTCAATCAGTTTTGGTCTAATCATTAGGAAAGCCTCGTGTTGACTGTGCGAATATTGTAACAGCACTAGAATGATTCGTTCACATCTGTCCAGTGACACTGGGACTGTACTGCGCACTAAAATACTGAGGCTGCACTGGACTCAAAATAGAGTTTACATGTTTCCAGTGTCAATCCATATGAACATAATTTAGATAATAAAATAAATTTGCTAGGTAATTTTCTTTCTTCTCTTTTTAATAAGCATGCTGCATTAAGAGAATCCATCATTACTAAGCCTAGAGCACCCTGGCTTACAGTTAATTTAAAGATTTTTATGAAACAAGGAGATCGGGCTCTGCAAGAATTTAAAAAACTGAAGTAAAAAACGATTGACCACATTACAAATGCTTGAGAAATTTTACTCTCAAAGGTAAGGAGAGAAATTAAAAATTATTTAAATTTAGTATATGTGAATAAAATAATCCTAGGAAGATTTGGAATTCTTTAAAGTATTTTAATATAGGTACCTCAAAATCACATTTTATCAATCAAAATTTTAACATTTCTAGTAATTTATCTGATCAACATTGTAGATATTTATATCATCCATATAATCAACTGTTGCATCGAGGCAAATTACTTTCCTAACCAGCAGGCGCGGCCCGTGAAATTTTAAGGTTATATATCTCTGTTGCTATTTTACTCATGGGACCCATGCCAAGTTCAGGTTCTTTAATATAATGAGCCTACTAGGAATGTTTTGATAAAGAAAAGAAACGTTGTAATTTGTGAAAAAAAGTTGAATTTTTGAATTGACCAACCTGGAAAGAAAATGAACACGCTTAGGTATTTTATTTATTATTTTATTCTAAACAAATTTTACATCATTTTGTTGTCAGTTCTTAAATGTTAAGAGAAAAAAATGTGTTAGTAGAAAGTGATAGTCATTTGAATTTTTTTTTTAAATTATATTTTAGGTCTAAAAAATTCAAATGACTATAACTTCCTACTAACACATTGTTTTCCTTAAAATTTAAGAATCGTCGACAAAATCATGTAAAATTTGTTTAGAAAAAATAATAAATAAAATTCCTAAGCGTGTTAATTTTTTTCCCAGGTGGGTCAATTTAAAGTTGCAACTTTTTTTCGCAAATAATTACAAAATATTTTTTTATTTACCACAACATTCCTAGTAGACTAACTATTAAAAAACATGAACTTAGCATGGGTCCCATAAGTAGCAACAGAGATATACAACTTTAAAATTTCACGGGCCGCGCCTGCTGACCAGTGGAAAATCTCTGTAGGAAAACCTGAACAAACCTAAGCAGACCTAAAATTAAGGATCCTACAACTTTTAATGATATTAAAATAATAAATATCTTGCCTATACTTTCACAATTTTTGAAGTAGTTCTTTATAGTCAACTACTTCAGCACTGTGTTAACATCAATGTTATACCAGACAGCCAATGAGGCTTTAGAAGGAATTTTAGCACATCGGTGGCTCTTGTAGTCATCACTGATGACATAATTGCAGCTATGGATAAAAAATTACCTTTAATCATGAACTCCTTTTAGCGCAGCGTAAATATTACGGAGATTGAAATCTTAAGATATTTGTTTCCTAGTCGTTTTCAAAAAATTTCTTGTAACGACAATTTGTCTGAAGAAGTACAAATTTTGTGTGGTGTGCCTCAAGGCTTGATCCTTGGACCGCTTCTTTTTATAATTTACACATCTAACATTTTAAATTCGCTGAAATATTGTAAAGTTCAGGCTTATGCAGACAATACCCAAATTTTTTTTTTATTTCATTTAAATGCGTCCGATCTAATTAACGAAGACTTAAACACCCTAAAACAGATTTCCCTAAACCTAGTTTAAAACTTAATCCTTCTAAATATTTTCTAATGCCTTTTGGTAATAAAAATAATGTAGCATATCTGAGTGAAAATGTCAGTACAACACGCGATGGTATTTGACTGCCAGTTGTAAATTCTGTATAATTTTAGACACGCAGTTAAGTTTAAAGACCATGCTAAGAAATTGATTCAAAAGCCTTATGCAACTCTCAAAATATTATACAATAACCGTCATATCCTGAACCTTCTTTGGAGACTTTGGATAAGAATCGAATACAGAAAGTACAAAACATATGTTCGCGTTTTATTTTTGGTCTTAGGAAATCTGATCGTATTTCACACACTTTTGAAGAACCTAACTGGTTAACAGCCGTAGCTAGGCTAAATTTGACTAAAGGCAAGCCCCTATAACAAGACCTAGTTAATTAGCTTATAGACTCTATAATCTTACTATTTGGCGCCGCTTGCCACCGGCACCCTTCACATTTTACATTTGGTTATTTTTTTTTTAAATTGTGAATAATACTTTACCTCGATCAATTAAAAATAGGTTAGTGTTTCGAGAAAACATTCATTCACGTAATTAAGATTTTGTAATAAAATCACAATACCTCATCATCAGAGTGCTATGTTTCAACGATCATTCATATATATATATATATATATATATATATATATATATATATATATATATATATATATATATATATATATATATATATATATATATACATATATATATATATATATATATATATATATATATATATATATATATATATATATATATATATATATATTTTTTTATTTGAAGGTTATTGGGTTTTGGATCCCGGGGAAAAATTATAACAGTTTTGTGGGTTCTTATTCACATATATTTGACGTTTCGGTCATATTTTTGACCTTCATCAGAAATCTTCTTAAGAGCTAAAAACCGTTCTATTACTAATGTTTTTTTGTTATAATTAAAAATCAAAGTTATCTTACCTTCGAACGAAGCCTTCAGCGGTGCACTGGTAGATAACAATTATGTTTACAAAAGACAGTGACACGGACATAATCACAGTTAAAATCATTTAATTTATTAACAACATTTATTTAAAAACGCCACGTCAAGCACCATTTGGGTTCATTGCAGAACTGAGAACACGAAACGACAAAGAAATTGGCAATGGAATTTGCTTTTTGTTGTATTATTTTTTTTAATTTTATATACCTATTCCTTTTATTATATTATTGATTAACATTTTTCCTTCAGAATTTTAATTGTTAATTACTGGCATTTTTTGATTATTTTATTATGTTGTGATAGATTTTGCTTAGGTGTTTTGTATCGGTTTTGGAGTTTATACTGTTTTGATTTTTTTGAATTTCTATCATTTCATAGAACTCTCGTTTTTTTGTGTGATTTTCTGTACGTAAGATTTTAACGTTTTCATAATTGAAAGTGTGTTGATTTTCTAGCATATGGTTGGTAAGTGCAGTTTTGTTTTTTTTATCATATTTGTGTCCATTTAATCTATTTTTTAAAAGTTGGCTTGTTTGACCGATGTATACACCTTCACAGTTGTTGCAGGGTATTTGATAAATTATGTTACTTTTTTTATCTTTTGGAATTTTGGGTTTTAAGTGACTGAAATTGTTTTTTAGTAGGTTATACCCTTTATGTGCGACAGTTATATCATGATTTTTGACAGTGTTGTTTATTTTTTCCGACATCGCCTAACACCGCTAAACAACTTACAATTCAAAATGCACAACCGCCCAGAATTTATGGCTTACCGAAATTACACAAAGAAAATATACCCCTCAGACCCATTGTATCATGCATCCAATCACCTTTCGAGAAGCTCTCAAAATATTTAAAAGGCATTTTACAAAACATCATAAATCAAAACAACTATTATATAAAAGACTCGGTAGATTTCAAGAATAAAATTAAAAATATAAACTTGCCAAAAGACTATATTTTAATATCTCTAGACGTTATATCATTATACACAAATATACCATTAACCGTAGCCAAAGAAATAATAAGAAAAAAATGGGATAAAATTAGCAAATTTACCGATATACCACTGACCGAATTCCTAGAAGCCGTAGAACTAACATTAAACTCAACCTACTTCCTATATAATAATAAATTTTACAAACAAACTGAAGGTTGTGCTATGGGAGCATCAATTTCCAGTGTAATCGCCCAACTAGTGATGGAAGATCTGGAAGAGACTGTCTTAAATAACTTAAACTTTCATATACCATTTTTCTATAGATACGTGGACGACTGTATCACAGCCATCCCAAAAAACGAAACAAATAACATATTAAACTCATTTAACAGTTACCACAATAAACTCCAATTCACAATAGAAACGGAAAAACAAAATAAAATAAACTTCTTAGACACAACACTCCACCACAAAGAAAACACCATAAAAACAGAATGGTTCACAAAAGAAACCTGGTCTTCTAGATATGTCAACTTCAAATCTCAACATCCTCTTGCTCAAAAAAAGTCAGTAATTATTGGCCTTGCCGATAGAGCCATTAAACTTTCCAGCCCCGAATATCGTGTTACAGCAATAAAAAAAAGCAAAAGAAGCCCTTAAATTAAACAGCTACCCAGAAAAACTAATTAATACCATTTTTAAAAAACGCATCCACAAGTTCTACAATAAAAATCAAACTAATAAAAAACCAAAAACCAAAAACTATCTTTCTCTTCCATATGTTCCAGGCCTGTCGGAAAAAATAAACAACACTGTCAAAAATCATGATATAACTGTCGCACATAAAGGGTATAACCTACTAAAAAACAATTTCAGTCACTTAAAATCCAAAATTCCAAAAGATAAAAAAAGTAACATAATTTATCAAATACCCTGCAACAACTGTGAAGGTGTATACATCGGTCAAACAAGCCAACTTTTAAAAAATAGATTAAATGGACACAAATATGATAAAAAAAACAAAACTGCACTTACCAACCATATGCTAGAAAATCAACACACTTTCAATTATGAAAACGTTAAAATCTTACGTACAGAAAATCACACAAAAAAACGAGAGTTCTATGAAATGATAGAAATTCAAAAAAATCAAAACAGTATAAACTCCAAAACCGATACAAAACACCTAAGCAAAATCTATCACAACATAATAAAATAATCAAAAAATGCCAGTAATTAACAATTAAAATTCTGAAGGAAAAATGTTAATCAATAATATAATAAAAGGAATAGGTATATAAAATTAAAAAAAATAATACAACAAAAAGCAAATTCCATTGCCAATTTCTTTGTCGTTTCGTGTTCTCAGTTCTGCAATGAACCCAAATGGTGCTTGACGTGGCGTTTTTAAATAAATGTTGTTAATAAATTAAATGATTTTAACTGTGATTATGTCCGTGTCACTGTCTTTTGTAAACATAATTGTTATCTACCAGTGCACCGCTGAAGGCTTCGTTCGAAGGTAAGATAACTTTGATTTTTAATTATAACAAAAAAACATTAGTAATAGAACGGTTTTTAGCTCTTAAGAAGATTTCTGATGAAGGTCAAAAATATGACCGAAACGTCAAATATATGTGAATAAGAACCCACAAAACTGTTATAATTTTTCCCCGGGATCCAAAACCCAATAACCTTCAAATAAAAATATATACAAGTAGGATCCAAGAAACAAATCAAACCATAAACTATATATATATATATATATATATATATATATATATATATATATATATATATATATATATATATATATATATATATATATATATATATATATATATATAGTTGCCTAGTGAACTTAAATTGCTTCGTGAACTTCCATTTAAAAGGCGCCACAGAGAGTATTTGCTTGAATTCCAGAATCGTAATTTTTAATAATAAGTTATCTGTACTTTCATATCCAAATTTGTGTTTTATTTAAACTGCTCTTATTACTTAGGTACACTATATAATTTAAGTTTGCTGTTTCATATATGGGACGGAGCGAGGTTCATTTAGAGTAGCCATTAGCTAGACCAGCGCCTCGCTTTTGTCTCAGAATATTTTGTAAATGTTACTGTGTATAATTTTTATTATTAGTAATCCAGTGCTGGATTAGAATGATATACTGAAATGTTACTGGAATCGTGTAAACCCGTACGTGTAATCGTGTATGTCAGTACAATTTTGCATTATCGCTTAGACTGTGAATTACAAATTTGAACACAATATCTAATATTGTCTTATTTTGTGGCAGTGTAGGCTCGTGGGTTGTAAGAAAGGTGTGGTGTTGAAGTCAGAAAATAAGAAAGTCGGAAAGAGAGTTGCAAATAAGTCGGACAGTAAAAGAAAAAAAAACAACTTATTAAAAATAGAGAAATTGATATCTATCAAAAAAAAGTTTTTTGTTTAAAAAAAATAGATGAAGTGATACCACAGTTACTTCTTCTGATGAGCCGTTACTGTTTTGTTGTTTGCAGTATCCAATAACTGATAAGAACTGAAAATGTGCAGTTAAATTTAATTCATATTTAACACATAAGTTCTTGTAATGTACATCTATGGGGAGAAAGATCG
The DNA here is from genome assembly GCA_963971165.1 of Philopedon plagiatum. Taxonomy (NCBI): domain Eukaryota; kingdom Metazoa; phylum Arthropoda; class Insecta; order Coleoptera; family Curculionidae; genus Philopedon; species Philopedon plagiatum. Next base: position 119,562,952 of record OZ020190.1, read on the forward strand.
TACATCTAATTCACAGCCTAAGTGACATTCACATTTCTTCTATACGAAAACAAACGAGTAAGAGATGATCAAATATTAAATCTTATATACTTCTTTGTCTTGTCAGTACATCCTCATTATAAGCATCTTGAACCAGAAAAAATATCACCAAACAAATGTAGAGAACTGAAGAGACGGCCATATTTTCACAAACTTTAGCTAAATGCATACTGCCGGCACTAAACTTAAACTAACACCATAGCGTCTGTCTTGCCGAAGTCAACTGTTTTGCTCAAGTTTCTGAACTTGTGTTTTGTGGTATTACTTTAATTTGGTGGGCTATTGTATTGGACGACAAGACGCAGTTTTATCATAAAATTTTACCCGTGACATCGTCGCGGTAGTGTTGAATCATATTATTTAAGTTTTAAAATAATCTATACCACAAACAAAGTATGCAGACATATTTCTTCCACACGTCCACGCTTTTTTGTTTAATGTGATTTTCCACTCGTAGTGACACAATAATTCGTCGTGCAATTGAATATATGTAGATGCTTGGATACATTCACAGGTATACTGCTTATTAGGGAAGAAACGGACCACCACACAGTGCAGCGATCTTCTGGGGAATTGGCACAAAAATCAGAACTAGGAAACAAATTAATATGATCATATTTTTTTTATCTTCAGACTGCCCGCGAAGGTCTTAACCTAAGTACTCTAGGTACCGTGGGTGTACTAGGGGTATCCGTCTTACACATCCAGAGCTGGAAACATCCGTTTTGGATTTTACCAGCCCTTTTAGCAGATGTGTGGGGTGGTGCCGCCTCGGACGAGGAAGAATCCTCTACCACCTTCCTTGTTTAGTGCGAGACACGGCATTCTCAGGCGGTCACCCGTCCAAGTAATAACCTTGCCGAGCGTCGCTTAACTTCGGTAATCGAACGCAGTGGCTCGACCACCAAAGTTAAACGTCGCCAAATATGTCGGCTATTAGTCTATATTTAAAACAATACATTTATTTTCTGTTGTAAGGTTACAAAATAAATGGATTTGAACTTATGCGTAAAGAATAATAAGATTAAAAATAGAAATCATACTTAAAATAAATAATATTATCAACTGTAATAGTTAGTGAAAAGAATATATAGGAACCTAATTCAAGGAAACACAAGTAAGTACATAAATATGTAGTTATAATATAATATGTATCTTATTCTGCCCCCGAGTCACTTTCACTTGCTTCGCTATCTTCAAGAGTAGGCGTGATATTATATGCTTACAAAGGACCAGTGTCTTCTGCAAACGCAATGTATTCTTTAATGGTACTGTCATTAGCTAAACGTTTCTGATTATTTTTCGATGAAAAGCTAGTAAGGGATCCGATGTAATGATCAAGGCGATTCCTTAAATCAATATTTGATTTTAATTGGGAAAGTTTTCTGGTATGCACTAATCTTTCTTTGCGAATTTCTTTGTGCCTAGCCTCCAAACGCTCTTCTGACATTTCGCCAATTGCTATATTAAATTGAAAGATAACCTCGTAAACATGAACAAGTATTTTATGGACACTAATAGGCATATTATACCACGAATACTTTTTGAGATACAAGATACAAGTCCCTAGTTTTATTTAGCAAGATCGTTAAATTTATTTACAGTAAGCTTTTCTTTACATCAGCAGCAAGCTTAGTTCCTTGCGCTACCAAAACTTTTTACCAATGTTTCTACTTTACGTTTCTTCGATTTTTCGGAACGCTCCGCTAACTCTTTTGCATGACATTACATTACAAGATGATATTGGAGTATTCGAACTCGGCTTCTGCCGTTAACTCTTCAAGAACACAAACTTTTGAGGCCAGAAATCTACCTTCTTTAAAAAAAAAGGATTTCGAACGCGAGCACGTTATCCACTTTGATTTCAAGCTGACAAACGAATTTAATAATATTTACTAGTTTTGGTTCATCGGGGTTTAGGGCACTATACGAGTTCGTAATTAATTGTCTTACTACATTAAATTTGGCTTCACCTGTTGCCAGTTGCCACCACCCGTGACTTCGAAACAGACAACATACATAAGAGGTCGACCAGAGCCTGAAAAAATTTTGTTTTGAGAAGATTGCACAGATTTGCGAAAGTGTGTGCTTTTGCTGAAATCTACACAAAATTTGCTACAAAATGGCAACAAATTGTAGATATACTTTTTTTGAAAGCTTACATAAGTTTGAAAAAAAAATCACTAAGAATAAAACTTTACCCTCTTCTAAAATACAATAAGTTGCCAATTATCAAATAGTCATGTAAGTATAATATTTTTACAAAGGTAACATAGGTACCTACCTGTATTAACGTTCTCCAATGCTAAAATCCCACAAATACAACACTTTCATAATACAACGGTCCACAGCTCAAACAAAAATTGCAACTGATACAATGGTAAGGTAATGCACTACCTATAAGTTACTCTTACTTCACAGCCATAAAACTTAGACGATACCTGATAATTCAGAAAATTTAAGAAAGTTCGTTTTTACCCCTTAAATACGCTCCTGGATGACCCATTCGGTATTCATTCTAAAATATGATTATCTCTTTATGAGATAGTGTTGAAAAAATGGGAAAAAATTAGATACGAAAAAATACAGAGTGATTCAAATGTACCGATGTCGAGGGCAAAAAAAGTCAAAAATCGAAATTTAAGCGGCGATTGCTCCCTTCCTATAAAGAATGAAGAAACTTAAAAATACGGATGTCAGATGTCATGTTTTTCGACGAGGTCTTTCCGATGACGTATATGGGATTTTAGTTTGAACCATTTTGAACCCCACAAAAGTAAAAAACCGTGAAATATTTGAGTCAAAAATCGAAATTTCCAGTTTTTCCATTTTCCATTGATTTTAGGTTTAGGTAAATGTATTCAAAAAAGAAACTATTTAAGATTTTAAAGTTTCACTTATTAATCCGTTTTTCGATCCAATGTTTTGTTTTCGAGTTATTAGGTACCAAAGAGGGGTCTGGAAATGGCATTTGTCGACCTAAAAAAAATTCAAAAGAATTACTTGCCATTTTCCGGTCCTCACCATTTTCAACAGAGTTCTCAAGCTCCGGATCCTCTATAACCTCCGAAGATTTAAGTCGCGTCGATTTAATTCACTTTTGCGACCTGTACCCAATTTCCACGGAAATCGCGGAAATTTCGATATTGACGTTTAATAGCTCCAAAACGAAACATCCTGTATAACTGAATTTTTTACCGAAGCTAGTTGCACTATTCCCTCTATCAACCCATGCCATTCAATAATGCATTCAGATAATATTTGTTTAACAATGTCGAACCCCAGGAAAACATATTTCGTAATTTTTTCGTCCAGCTGTTGATTAGAAGCTGCAGATTAAAGCAAAAAGAAAATACGTTGACGGAAGCCGAGATACCGCTAATATAAATTTTGGAGCCCACGCCAATTTCACATCTTTTGTTAAACAAGTATTAGCAGACTTTAAATTACAAATATATAAACAAATCGATTTTTCATTTGCTATTACTGTTATTTTATGCCAAAATAACAAAATATCATGAAGAATAAACTGTTAAATAGCAGAGTGATTATAAAGTTAAACATTTTTCATATACTTCACACCAGATTTTTTAATGATATAATTTCTTTATGAATTATGCGTTTTTTTTTACATCGTTCCTAAAGTTGGACCACAGGCAATATAACTATAGTTGGACATTATAAATAGGTCTGCCGTTTATTACTTACGCTTAGAACATCTTAAAGTTAAATAGGAAATGGCAGATTTACAACTTTTTTTGTTATTTCAATATATTGGAATTCACTTTTTATAGAGTAAGATCACGGAAGAATCTTTGGAATTTCCACACAATTTTCCGCAGAAAATTATTCGTTTCTCTTACAAGTTCACCCGGATACTTTAACCCTTTGGGCCCTTGCTAACCGTCTGCCTTTTCTTTTTTATATATTATTTTTCAATTACTTTCATTTAATACATATGGCAGACAATATAAAATCGTCCCAAAATACATACCTAGTTTTTGTACAAATGAAAATTCAATTTTCATTTGTGCGTCGCCCGGGCGGAGGTCACAACCTCACTTTTCTTCATTAACAAATTTACGTTTTTCAGTCCTCCATAAGGCAGACCACAAAAAATCGCAACCTAAAACCTGTCGCTATCGGCGTAAAATCCACGAAAAATAATGTCTTTAATAAAACCTTAGGCCGATCATTTATTTCATCTGAGAATCAAACTACTAAAACAGTATTATTAAATGTGGTATAATTACAATGGTTACATTATTTTACCAGGTAAAAAAGTACCCGTTCACCGAGCGGATGCGAATGTGTCGAATTTTTCTGACGTTTTTTTTAAAGTATGTCAAGCTTTTCTACAATATTTTAATTTCCTTTCAGCAACCTGGTATTGATTAAACAAGCAGCATTAGTATTGTGACTTCCTAACCGTTTCAGGAAGGATAAGGAAAATGGGTGACGATGAAAATGCATGTGTGCGGAACATTGTTAAAGAAATCATGCGAGAATGTTATCCAAGAAGAATTCAAGTTAACAAGAATTTTTTAACCTATTTGGTAAGTATGAATATTTTTTACATAGCCTTCATAGGCTTATGCCCGGTTCTCCCGGTGGCATATATATATATATATATATATATATATATATATATATATATATATATATATATATATATATATATATATATATTTGTTGTACAAATAACGGCCGTGTAATAAATTAAATGAAATAAAGATTACGGGGATTCGGCCAGAAAGTCTTTATTATATTTTTCTTATAATGTGCCTAGCTTTCGAAATGTTTCATTTCTTCCTCAGGGCACTAAAAAATTAAATTAATTTATAATTTATTATTTATCAGACGTATATTATATAATACTAGAAATGACAACATTAACACTCCCCAACATAATAATATTATTACAAACAATTCACAATTTTATGGTTCTATCCCATATATAAGAAATTTAAGTCCTAAAATAATTCAAGTATTTAAAAATGAAAATATTAAAATTTCACAACGTAATATAAAATCCATTAATCAACTTTATAGCAATTTAAAGGATAAAGATCCTATTTTTAATAAATCTAACTGCGTTTATAGTATTCCTTGCTCTAACTGTAACAAAAAATATATAGGACAGACTTCACAGAAAATCTCTAAAAGAATTAGTTTACATAAAAGTGACTCAAGATTAAACAAAAAATCAACTGCACTCTCCGAACATTTAATTGACACTGGACATACCTGTAACTTTAACGACACAAGAATTTTACACATTGAAAATAATCTAAATAAAAGACTTTTTCTAGAAATGGTTGAAATTAATAAAGAAAGTTGTCCTATGAATAAAAAAACTGACTTACAAAATTTAAGTTCCATATATTCCTTTATTTTACATATAGACAATAATATAAATAATATAAACCAAAATTTACCATAAATATTTTTAGAAAATTAAAAATTTTTTAATTTCATGAATAACGTCACATTTTTGACAGATGTTAGAAAATCATGAATACCTTCCCATATATTTTTTTTTTTTTTTTTTGTCAAATGTCTGATTTCTACCTCTTGCATCAAGTTAACATATTTTTTTCCAATTTTTTATTTACTGTCAACTTCAAAAAATATTGTCAAAATTCCAAGTAGAATATTTTTCAACCAATTTTTTCATAAAATTTCGAAAATTAGCTGTCTTTATATTTAAATATAATGTAAGTTTTACTAATTTCCTATAATTTTAAATAATAAATTATAAATTAATTTAATTTTTTAGTGCCCTGAGGAAGAAATGAAACATTTCGAAAGCTAGGCACATTATAAGAAAAATATAATAAAGACTTTCTGGCCGAATCCCCGTAATCTTTATTTCATTTATATATATATATATATATATATATATATATATATATATATATATATATATATATATATATATATATATATATATATATGTTGAGGTTTGTTTTTGTTTTCTTGGACTTTTCAATGTATTTTATTTATTTTTTTATTTATTCTTGGGATTTGTTAGTCCTGGATAAAAATTAAAAATTGTACGATGGTCTTTACATAGGTACTGTTTATTAGTTAAATTTTGACGTTTCGGTCCTTTTCTTTAGACCTTCTTCAGAAATATTTATATGTTGCTTGAAGGAAAATCACTGGCAAGTGTCTCCAAACATTCCATAAATTGCCTCATGCATTGGTTTAATTTAAAAAAACAAAGAATTTTAAAAGTAAAACACACACATTCTTTTAAAATATTGCGACCTGGACAACACATAAGTTAAAACTCAGGTTTTTCAGAGTTTTAACTTATGTGTTGTCCAGGTCGCAATATTTTAAAAGAATGTGTGTGTTTTACTTTTAAAATTCTTTGTTTTTTTAAATTAAACCAATGCATGAGGCAATTTATGGAATGTTTGGAGACACTTGCCAGTGATTTTCCTTCAAGCAACATATAAATATTTCTGAAGAAGGTCTAAAGAAAAGGACCGAAACGTCAAAATTTAACTAATAAACAGTATGTAAAGACCATCGTACAATTTTTAATTTTTATCCAGGACTAACAAATCCCAAGAATAAATAAAAAAATAAATAATATATATATATATATATATATATATATATATATATATATATATATATATATATATATATATATATATATATACACGGTGTCCCATATAAGAATGCACACTACAGGGACCTCGTAAACCAGAAGAGATCCAAAGATGATTAAATTAGAGAAAAGTTGCGCTTTGCTGAACCCTTCAAAGTCACAATTCGAAAACTAAAAAAATCCGATTACTTCCGAAGATATTTGGGAAAAACCGAATTTTCCCGATTTCGTTTTAATTTTTTTCTGACTCTATTTAAAAAGATATAACAAAATAAATTTCACATTCTCATTGCCACTTTTTCTGCTCTACAAGCCGGCGTTCTTAGATTTTCAATAGGACGTTTCGTTTCTTCGCAACCATCATCAACTTCATTTTTTTAAATAGTCGAAAAATTTTGTTTTATTCCTAAAAAATTCTAATTTTAATTCTAAGTCCCACGACATATCGCTTCTTACATTTATCCGACGTTTCGGACGAAAAAATCATCATCAATATTATTTGATGATTATTATGAAGGAACGAAACGTCGGATCAAAAATCTAATTACGTTATCATGTAGAGGAGAAAAAATTACATGGGAATGTGGATTTTATTTTGACCTGTCTTCTTTTGTGAAATCAGAAAAAAATTAAATGCCAAAATTTATGTTTCAAATTTCAAGAATTCGTATATTTTTTTCCGATTCTACTGTAAGAGATAGATTAAAATAAATTTTACATTTTTATTGTCGTTTTTCTCCTCTACAACATAACGTCATTCAATTTTTGATTTTACTTTTTGGCTTTTCTCGACCATTATCAACTTTTTTTTAAATAATCCGAAAATTTTATTTTAGCACAGTTAAATTGCCCTTGTTATTCTGAATTCAACGACGTATCACATACGTGCAAGTAAGCAAGATGTTATTATCAAAAAACAAAATATTTTATTTTTACGCTACAAAAAGTTCATTGAAACAATCTTATTTAATCATATGTTCAGAATAACAAGGGCAATTTAACTGTGCTAAAATAAAATTTTCGGATTATTTAAAAAAAAGTTGATAATGGTCGAGAACAGCCAAAACGTAGAATCAAAAATTGAATGACGTCATGTTGTAGAGGAGAAAAACGACAATAAAAATGTAAAATTTATTTTAATCTATCTCTTACAGTAGAATCAGAAAAAAATCTACGAATTCTTGAAATTTGAAACAAAAAATTTTGGCAATTAATTTTTTTCTGATTTCACAAAAGAAGGCAGGTCAACATAAAATCCACATTCCCATGTAATTTTTTCTCCTCTACATGATAACGTAATTAGATTTTTGATCCGACGTTTCGTTCCTTCATAATAATCATCAAATAATATTGATGATGATTTTTTCGTCCGAAACGTCGGATAAATGTAAGAAGCGATATGTCGTGGGACTTAGAATTAAAATTAGAATTTTTTAAGACTAAAAAAAATTTTTCGACTATTTAAAAAAATTAAGTTGATGATGGTTGCGAAGAAACGAAACGTCGTATTGAAAATCTAAGAACGCAGGCTTGTAGAGCAGAAAAAGTGGCAATGAGAATGTGAAATTTATTTTGTTATATCTTTTTAAATAGAGTCAGAAAAAAATAAAAACGAAATCGGGAAAATTCGGTTTTTCCCAAATATCTTCGGAAGTAATCGGATTTTTTTAGATTTCGAATCGTGACTTTGAAGGGTTCAGCAAAGCGCAACTTTTCTCTAATTTAATCATTTTTGTATCTCTTCTGATTTACGAGATCCCTGTAGTGTGCATTCTTATATGGGACACCGTGTATATATATATATATATATATATATATATATATATATATATATATATATATATATATATATATATATATATATATATATATATTACGAGCAGATGGCGCCCGCGGCTTTGCTCGCGTTTTTTGGGTTTCTCCCCTTAATAAGGGTAAAAAAGGTATTGACATCTTTTGAACTCTTGAAACTCTGGATGGGCTTGGCTAAACATCTGTAGCAGTGTAGCATGGCGTATGTCTCTACAGTTGCTTCTTTCAGCCTTGTCCGCCGCGACAAAAATCTGTGTGTAGAGAGAATGACTGTTCGACATGTTGAGGTAATTTGTGCGTATGTAAAATGATCTTTAAACATGCTTAAGGAAGGTACTGGGACACTATCAGTATAAATTTGGCCTAATAGAGTCAGACCTACATTCTTTTTTAATACACTATCATATTTTTCTCTAACACATTCATTTTTCTCGTCATGTAGGGACTGTAAAATCACTTACACGTCATCTAAAATTTGCAAAGCCTTAGGCCAACGGAGTTTTCTGCAATTTTTCTATCGTTCTGCCACGCCCAGATAATTATTATATATGGTGTCCTAATCTCCTTTAATTTGGTCATTGTTAAACTGTATCTGACTGTCCCGAATTGAAGCGACTTCTTTTTCGTCGAATTGTAAAACTACGGATTTAATTGTTTCAAGATAGTGTTTATAATAAAAAGCCGCATTTAACCATGTCCCCCATCTTGTCAAAACTGGCTCTGGTGGTTCTAAAATACCGGGACATTCTTCATTAAATTTGCGAAATCGTTTCGGGGATTTTCATGCACTCATCATAAAAACCAATTCGCAAAGAAATTGCACATAAGAGTTTTGGCCTTGTTTATTATTGTTGTGAGTTTTACTATTTATATGGTTCCTGCACATCTGTCTTTTCCAGCAAAGAAGTTCTTTGTTACATACTAAACACATCACTTGTGATCCCGTGAATTTTAAATCCGGCAAACCCATAAGAACTCTTTTACTACCCACACGACGTAAGGGCTTCTTACATTTTCTGTTAGCCATAATAACTTTATTATAATGTATTTACACCCGCAAATAAAACAATCCACAGCGCTGCACGCTACCACACTATACACCTGCGACGCACCACTCACAACTAGGAGATTCTGATGAAAACATATTACCCTCTGTAAAAACGTTAATTCTCACCAGGCGGCAGTGTTGCAAGGTGTTTGCAACACTGCTGGGCGGTCTTTAGTATGTGGTACGTGGTCACACCCTAATCTATGGTCACACCACCACCAGTATCATAGATAGGCGCCGCAATGCCCTGGACAATACTGATGGAAGTCACACACGGACACGTTCGCTACGCGGTAAATTGCAAGGGATCTTCCACTGTCTTTTAATTATTTTACCACAACGTTTCACCTGGTAAACATCTCCAGGTGCATATTGTACAATTTTTATCTGAAGATGACCGGAAATGTTTACCAGTTGAAATGTGCCTACACCAATACCCTAAAACTAGCAGTGTTTGTGGGTTAGACCATTTCTGCATAACACTATTTACTTCCTTACATAATTTTCCATACTCGATAAGCCAGATACGCCATTTATTAGGGATATATTTCATAGACGTCCTATGCCCCCTTTATCTTAACGCTACTGAAAGTGAATTAGGAATTTCGTACTCTAAAGTGATGAATCACCCGCATATTGTATTTTTTTTTTTAATTTTAGACAAAACTTCTATTAATGGATCCAAACTGGGGTATCGATGACGATTTCTTTAACCAAAGAGAAAACGTACAAGAATTCGTTAAATATGTAACTGATGATCTTTTAACCACCCAGGATAAGCCGAACTTGGTTACGATCAAAATACAGTTTTATTATTCATGCAATTTTGAACACTTGGAATACCTTATCGGTATCAACAGAAGGGATTTAAGAGGTAGAGTGGCAGCTCTTAAAGATGATATTCTTATGACGAATGACACTGATAAAGATGTGTTAGATTCATTGCTGAAAAAGGTCGTTTATTACATAACGTTAGTTACTGGGCTGGGTAATCCCATGAAGCCAAAGGTATTTTTTTAAAATAACTTTTTAACATTTTGTGAAATTGAAAACCTCTTTTTTTTACAAACACTATTAAAAGTATGCTTTTTTTACGTGGCATTCTAATGTTAAAAGTGATTTTTTGCTAGTGTTAATAGTGATTTACTTTTAATACTAATGTTAAAAGTAAATTGATAGTCGCTTGTCAATAATATTTTGAATTCGTTTTTCAAAATATATTTTTATTGACAAAAAATTACAAACTATTTGGCTATACTTATATTAAATTTGTAAAATTTGTACAATTTGCGATATTTATTCCGTGTGAAGACGCAACTTCGCAAAACAGTAACGTTGTAGAAACATTGGAGGAAATTCATGAAAGTTACGATCGTTGGAATTAAAATATGTTAAAGACATTTTTTTCGTCAGTTTTATTGCATTCTTTTAACTAAATATACAGTGTTTGTAGGAAAAATAGTGTATGATACATGGGTTAAAAGTGATTCTATTTTGTTCGAAAGAATGGAACACTCGCTGCGCTCGTGTCCCAAACTCTTCTTCTCACCAGGCGCGAATTTATGGGGAGGGGCGCAGGGGGCACCCCCTTTGAGCCTTGTACAAAAAGGATTTCAATAGCTAATTTTATATGAATAAATATTGTAACAAATATTAACCATTTGTACATGTTCTACAAAATATTATAAACAAAAACAAACAATTGCCGTCTATGTAAGTTCTGTAATGTTATATAAACCTATACCATAAAAATATAACTAACAGATATATAATAAGAATATGTTATATAAAAGTTTCAAACCCTTTTCGGTATTTTTCATTTACATTCTCTTAGATGGTTTCTGAAAATATTCTTTACTAAATGAAACAAATAACCAAATAGGGTTTTTTTTGAAAAACTTTATTTAGAGCTATTTTTCTTTTTTGGAAAAACAGCTTTTTCGAAAACGGACTTACGAAATTTTTCGGAAATATTTTCTCGAAAACCTTATTCGAAAGTCTTTTTTTCAAAAATATTTTAACAGTTATTTCAAAAGATGCTCTTTTGAAATAGCTGTTTTATGAAATTCTCCAAAACACATAGTTCAAAAGTACATTTTTTCAAAAATGTCTTTAAAAAAATAAGTTTTTAAAAATAGTTATATATAGGTATTTGAGGAAGCTGCAGTGGCACTTAGAAGTATTTTAGATGACGATGAAATAAAAGAATTTGCTAATGCATCGAAAAATATCAAACATGAAAGATTGGAACAATATTCCAAAGTTGTAGCTGGCATTAGATTATTCAATAAGGATTGTGAAAAAGGAGGGGAAGGAATAGCAAACTGTAAGTAATATGACAAATGAATTAGCAACAGTTTAATATATCATCATAAAGATTCTTGAAATTAATAATTATAACAATGTGATCATACAGATTTTTGGTATTTATTATAACTAACTAGTTTAGGTAAGTTTGAAACCGGAACAGAAGCATAAATAATTACGATTGTTTTCCATTTCAACAGGTAGTGTTGTGTGTTGTTTTTAATACATAAAAGCCTCTAATGCTGGGTACAGATTCGTCAGAACAAATCTTATTTGTTAAAACCAGTCCAGTAGTTTAGGCGCTACCAGGATACATACATTCATACATACATGCATACACCTATACATACATACATACATACAGACATACATACATACATGCATACATACAGTACTAAAATCCTAACCTTTTCTTTTTGGCTATGTCATTGAAATTAGATTTATTGAAGTTTATCAATTTTAGTACCAGAATTATTATCGAGCGCCATCGAAGTTATAAAAGGAGGCACTGAATTTACATTACTGTTAATAATGGAGAAAGTCAATTTACTTACAACGATAGTGGATAGGTGTTATGTTATAAAATCAACTTATTTGGGTTACCAAATGCAGCCTGAAATACCAGAAGAGGTGTCTAAATATATGCTTAGTGAGGAACTCAACTATATGAAAGATCTGTTGATTTTCTTTAGACAGTATGAATTGTTAATAAGGTATTACCACTTTATTACAAACTTACCAAAAGTACAGTTTGTCGTCAAATGGGTATAGAAATTCAATTGTATATTTTTAGTTTTGTCTCAAAATAGACTAACAGCCGGTTGCACAAAGCTTTTAATCCAGTGTTAAATCCGAATTCAGTGTTAAAAACAAAGGATCGTTAGTTTAACGTAGCATTACATTTTTTTTTATACAGAAACTGCCCAAATGAAAGCTGATTAAACAGATAAATGGCCACTACCAAATCCTTGGAAATGTTTTTTTTAACACAGAGAGGACTTAACCCTGAATTAAACTTATGCCACAAAATTATGCTGGGAATAAATTGATGTCTTTGGTAAAACCATTGATAAAATATTAGTTAATTTGGCAAACTTTTGCATTGAAATGCAAAAAAAATAAAAGAAAATCCTTTCTCCAATATTTAAAATAAAAATTATACACTTCTGCATTGCAGATGTATATTTAATGTATTATCATTTATCCGTATATGTTGGGGGAGAGGGAGGAAAAATGTCCAAATATGAGAAGATAAAAATTCAAAATTGTCTACCGTTTTTTTTTTTGCAAATTCCCTCCTAGAGAAGCTGCTGACGTTTTTTTAGGTCGGACTTTTTTAGGTTTGCTGGAGAATTAAACTGTTGACCTTTTTGCAAATTTTCCCAAAACCCAACTGTCGACGTTTTTTTTTGGTAAGAGGTTCTAACAGCCAACTCGAGCATCCACGGGGGGACGCTCCCCCCCCCCCCCATAAGCACGCTTCTGTATGTTATGTGTTGTTAACTTTTTAAAAACTTTCATTAAAATCCCAGCAGATAAATTTTTGGCAATGGCGAATGCGCCGTCTGCGTCTTTATTTTTTCACCCTCTTATTACTATTACCTCTATATCCCTTTTTACTCGAAAATTTGATGGCCATCCAAATTAGGGGCCCGAAAATTTGCGAGAGCCTAGGGCCTAACTCAGTTGAAAATAGGCCCTACTCATTGTGTTACTGTAAATGTGTTTTTATTACTTTAGGAGAATTATTGAAGATCTTGACGAAATAAGTAATAAAACTAACACTATTGCTGCAAGCATGGTAAAACTACTTAAGAAAGTTCATGAAACAGTTTACATGAGAATAGCAATACCAGTCGGGACAGTATTTGTAAGTATTTTATATGGTAGAGAGGTCAAATAGAATTAACTCGACAAATAACGATTTTCGTGGGACTGAACAGATTTATACCGACATCACAAAGATGGCGGCTCTTGGTATCATATCTTGTCGATTATCTCAATACCTACTTCTCCAATTTATATCACTAAAATGTGCCAAATGATAGGTGTTAAAATGCTTAACAAAAAGTTTTAAGCAGTCTTAGATGCAGGTTTTATATTTAATATGATATTTACGGAAACTAATTATTTTCAAGAATTTTATAACGCAATAAATAGCAATCATCTGAAAAATACTGTATTATCAAAAAGCTTGCTGCGTTTTCCAGCTATATTATAAAGTTTGAATTTTTGAAAGTGCATGAGAAATGCCTTATTTAAGTCGATTTTACCAGGAACCGCGCGCGGCATGCCTGCCGTTTCGCTGGAGCGCCCAACTGAGCTCGTTGGCCAGACCAAAGCCAGATTCTCATCGTAAGTTGTGGACAGAGGCATTCGTCATTCAAATGTACTTATTTAAAAAACCGGCGTTTAAAGACATGTTAACAGCCATGTTTCAACAGGTTAAAGAACTTGACAAACTACCACCATCAAGACATGTTCTCAGCCACCACCTTCGCCGGGCAAATTATCAAACATTTTACTGGAACACTGCTGATATAGCTATTCAAAGTTTACCTCTGCCAGTCGATAGAAGTTGGAAGAAGCAGGATGAGCAACTACGTCCCATAGCATCGTTGAAGGAACCACTATCGCTCAAAGACTTGGAGTTAATCTGTTGCAGTTGCAAGACAGGTTGTAGGACATCCCGTTGTGGTTGTGCTGACAGAAAACAGAAATGCATGGAAAATGTTTGCCATATCGGTGTAAAGTTTTTTCATCAGTATAATTGTGAAAGTCAAGATGATGCTGATTTGCTGTAAAAATTTACTGACTTTTTCTGAAAAATTGGGTTTTCTAATACTTATTTACTTTATAACGAAGCTTAACTCAAATATTTTTGGTTTCATTTCAGTTTATCTAAATCGGTTTATTTTGAGGTAAAAGGTAAAATAATACCTGCTTTTGCTCAGTCGCGCGACGCATCTCAGTTAATTTGCCACCACTTTGTCATTTTTCATACGCATCTAAAAATTTTAGTTTCGTAATATATCTGAGAAAAGCAGTAATATTTTTAACACTATAGTGTTTTATTTTTTTTAAAATGATTGTTATTTATTTTGGTAATAAAAAAATAAAAAATAAATCCATGAATGTCGTTAGGTTTTATAAATATCTTTTTAAATATAAAACCTACATGTAAGATTGCAAGACACTTTTTGTTAAGCATATAAAAACCTGTCATATGACATTATTGGTATAAATCGGTTAAGTAGTTATTGAGATAATTGACAAAATATGATATCAAAGGGCCGCCATCTTTGTGACGTCATAGCTTCTTACTCCACAAGCGACAACAGGATTTTTGCTGCTCAGGAAACCACGCTGATTACGACGATACCTCTTGTCGGTATAAAACTACCCAGTCCCACGAAAATAATTTTAAATTCATTTGGCCTCCCTACTAATAGAGTATGTCATTGACCATAGAATAAAAACGTTAATGGCCCATATATAGGTACAGGGATATCCAAATAAAAGAGAGCGAAATACCTGCTACCTTTTTAAATGTTCTTCGTATTTAGTCGAAGTTAAGGTCAAGGTTAACAATAATAATTTAGTCGCACTGGATTTATAATTTTATTTTTATGCAAAATGAGTTATTCTATTAATGGGAGATACAAAAGGTTAAACTTATATTTAAAAAATAACAATAATGTTGGAGCGGCTCAAAGACAATATGAAGAAAGTATTGAAGAGGGGCAAAGAACTCCATCATTAAACACCATAATAAAAACACATAGAAAGAGGAATTCTGGGCACTGGAAAAAGAAAAAGAGAAAGAAGTGAAGAAAGGGACCTAGCGAGTTTATTATATTTTCAAGAGACTCAAAAAAAAATCAATTCCCGATTGGAAGAAGAGATAAAATGTTGACTTATGGAACAATTCAAAAAACGTTAAAGTATTTTAAGTGTAGACCATATAAAATTATGCCAGTTCAAAAGTTTAGTGCCGATCAAAAAGAAAGGAGATATACTTTTGTCACAAATATTAACGAAAGAATGCGAAAGATCCTAATTTATTTCATACTATCTTTTGGACAGACGAAGCAACTTTCTCAACTGCGGGAATGTTTGGTCGGATGAACATCCATTTACTGTCGAAGATATTGCTTTTCAGGGGCGTAATTCAATCAACATTTGGTGTGGGGTATTACAAAATAAAATTCTAGGACCATTGTTTTTTCGGGGAGCATTAACTCGCACACACACACAACTAAATTTTTTATAAAATGAAATCGAAGATATTCTCGACGAATTTCCAGTTGAAGAACGTCGACGTATTATATGGCACCAGGACGGATCGCCTCCCCATAATATAAATGAGGTTCGCAATTTTTTAAACTACCAGTGTAACGAATGGATCGGTAGATATGGAACGTTACATTGGTCTGCAAATAGCCCAGACCTCATACCTTTAGATACATTTCTATGAGGTCATTTGAAAAATGTCCTATACAGCAATCGTAATGAAAATATTGAAGAAATTCAAAGGAAGGTGAGAAATGAAGTAAGAAACCTGAACGAAAATTATGCTGAAAGTATTATAAACACACTTCAGAGGTAGAGAAGAATGCATAAAAAGTGCGAAGAATTAAATGGCGGACGTGCTGCAAATTTCTTTTGATATTTATTCGTCAATGTTAACATTTTATCTGTTTATGTTATAATTCATTTGTTATTGTTTATAATCACTGGTTACTGCTTTCAAATCTTAATAACTAATAAAAATCAACATTTATTGTTTAATAGAATAACTCATTTTGCATAAAAATAAAATTATAAATTCACGGTGACCTGACACTAACTTTGACTTACCTACGAAGAAAATTTAAAAAGGCAGCAGGTATTTCGTTCGCAACCTGGATAGTTACGTTTAATTTAAAGTACCTATATCTATGCGAAATAATTTTTAATTCGAAATATTTCAAAAACGATTGAAAACCGCATGGGGTATGTTATACAAAATAAGTCTGGAACTTCTCCTTCCAAAAATATGATAAAAATATTCGTAAAAATCATACCATCCAATTTAAAATAAGCGAGAAAATCGATGTTTTATAATACTATATTTTTTTATTCGATGCTCAGTTATTTTGCTGATAAGATATATGAATGATCAATAAAAATCCCCAAAAGTTTGTTATTTAACATTTTTTTCCCATCTTTAAAAATCAAAAAAATGATAAGGCCTGTTCACTTTTATTTGAATATCCCTGTATGTACTATCATGTGAAAATTAAATGTCAGGCGACGATAGCTGGATCGAGTATTGAGTTAAACCGGCAAGAGGCCAGCGTAATATGAGAATGACATCAACTGCGGTCCAATATTGCGTCGGCTCCGTAAAACAGAATCGAACGATGTAGCCAGTATAGCTCGATCCAGCCATCAATCACTAACATTAAATTTAATTTTCACACGATCGTACATAATCTGTAGGCTGAGTTCGGGAATCAACAATTACAAACTTATATTAATGTATTGATACTTTTTGGAGACTTCTACAGCCAGATTCTCCAACGCTTTTCCGGTCTAACTTGACAACGAAAAGTTTTAAACTGACAATTGTAAAAATAAGACAACCAAGTTTTTATGATATGAATTTATTTTCGACTTTTTCGCAAATTTATAAAGAAAAGGGCAATTTTAGTACATATCGTAAAATTACTTTGGCAGGTTTTGACCTAGTTTGGAATTATAACTCAAAAACGAGAAGGAATATTAAACTTTTAAAAATAGTATAGTGCCTTGGGTCCTTTGGGAAGTACCTTGCGATAATTTGGATTTAATATCTAAAAAGATGACCAAGAAAAAAAAATTATTTGTAGGGTGCCAAAGTAGGCAGCAAAATGGGGTTACTTTGGCAGGTGCTTTTAAACGTATTAAATCTAGAATAGAGTTTTTAACCCTTCTTTGGCACCAAAAATAAATAGCTGAATGTGTAAATTTCTCGTAGCTACTTTCGGAGTTGAAGATTATTGACTCATAGGGGAGATATTAAACACCACAGTTAATGCATATATTTTTATTGAAAATATCAAGAAATAAAGCCGTCTTCTAAGAAAATAAAGGTGCAATTCTGCTAAAAAAGGTTTAAAAAATGAAAATAAACGATCTGAGACCGAAAAATCTCGGTCTTTTAAACTGCCATCCGAGTCATAAGGCTCATTTAGGCAGAGATCACAGATGAAAAGTGGGTCTTTACTCTCGCCATTACGTTTACCACAAATCCAAATTTGGCACTGTGTGCAACAAATAGATGCTCCAGTTTCACTGCACACTTCACATAGTGCACATCGTAATTGAACACTAGATGGGGAGATGGGGGTCAATGTCTCTCACAACGCTTTTAATATTACTGAAGAATTCACGAATGTCATTTGGACCTACTGCCGCCCGAGCTCTCTTAATATTAGATGCCAAACGGACACTAAGATTGTTCCTTTCGATGAAGTGTCTCACAAAATCTCTTCTAGGGACATTATCTGTAATCTGTAAAAACACGCACCTTGTTTTTCAAGATATTTATGAAGAGGATCACGAATGTCACATTTTGTTAGGGAAAAGCCTCATTCGCTCACTGTTCTTAAGGTGTTGGCTAGAAAACGCTCCTCCTCAGGTTGGATGGTGGCCGACTGTGCTTGTCCTGTTTTTTCATAGTGTCTAGGCATTGTCAGTTATTTTAGACCTGTCCTAATCAAACAAATTTAAAAAAAAAAAAAAACTAAAAATAAAGAAAATAGTAAAAATATAAAAAGTTGACAAGCTGACAAAGTAGCCCCAAGGGGCCAAAGTAATCACATTTTACGGTACCTTCCACAATTATTACTAAACTAAATCCATTTTAGCAACACGTTCCAAGATAAAAAATCATTTGGAAACCAAGCAAATCGCTGAAATATTATAATAACCCATAAGTTTTTAATGGCGACTTCAGGCGCGACCCGTGAAATTTTAGATATGTCGTATCTCAGTTCCTACGCATGGGACCCACACCAAATTATAGGATGTTGGTTTTTGGTAAAAAAATATTTAATTTTAAAATTTGCGAAAAAAAGTTATTTTTTTGGGCCGCTTCACCTGAGATCTGAGAAAGTTCTGAAGAAAATTTTACTTTCAAGCTTTTTTCATAAATTTTATCAGATTTTATCGACAAATTCCAAATTTCGTGAAAATATTCTAATTTTCCTTAAAGAAATCATATTTTAAATTATTTCTTAGACAAAATATTTTAGGCTAAAAATTTTAAAAACTAATTAATTTCAAGATATTAGAGGTAATTCAATGAAATTTGAATTCTGTCGATAAAATCTGATAAAATTTATGACAAAAGCTTGGAAGTAAAATTTTCTTCAGAACTTTCTCAGATCTCAGGTGAAGCGGCCCAAAAAATTAACTTTTTTTCGCAAATTTTAAAATTAAATATTTTTTACGAAAATGTTTCTAGAGTACCCAGTAATAACATCCTATAATTTGGTGTGGGTCCCATGCGTAGGAACTGAGATACGACACATCTAAAATTTCACGGGCCGCCCCTGGGCGACTTATGACAAAAATCTGTCAAAACTTAACTGATCAACTATAAGAGCTTAATTTAAACCAGTACTAAATTTTAAACCTTTTTAGTGACTCTAAAAGAAGAGAAAGGATATTAACTTTTGATTCCCATTAAAATGTTTTCTTGAAATGGAGCTTGCTGTCGTGCCTTACCTACTTTTAACTAGTAATAATTACAATACTTACTACACATAACATGTATTTTAGCCTCTATTTGAGCATGTTTATGATATTTGGTCGCAGTTTCAAGATCAGGTTTTACTGTTGTCGCAGTATAGTCAGATTATGACCAATTTGGAAACTTTTGCTAAACAAACGCATTATGATCATTTTATGATTGAACAAATCGTTATACAAACTGGTTCTATGACAGACGCCCAAAGACTGGCTGAAACGGCACATTTCAAACTTCAATCGACAAATCCTGCGATCGAAGTGTTGAAGGTTGAAAGTATTCAGAACATTGATTCCGTGGAGTTTGAGGTAATATAGAATACGTAGGTACATGGTCTAGATTTATAATTTCTTCAGTATGAATAGTAGGTCTTTTTCGTTTACAATAAATCTCCCTCATGCGGACACCTCCGATCCCCAAAAATTTACTCGCAAACAAAGGCGTCCGAACAAGCGGAATTTGTCCGTTACTAGAGATTTATTTAACAGTGTTCGTTTAACGGAAATGAAAATATAAGACTTAAGGAATTTGATTAAGATATCAATATCCATAGAAACCATACAAAGTGCAATATTTTTTTTATCTGATCATTCGGTTTACTTTGATTTTCAACATATAAAGTCATTAAAATACGTTTCTTAGTTCTTTGCCGACTAGAATGCCTTAAAATCGTGACTGTCCTGGGCAACTTTTCAAAATTTCTGGTGGCCTTAAGAGGAGTAAACAGCTCCCATTCTACTGTGTTGTTTTTTCAGCATTGTGGTTGCTCAGTTATTTCCAATAAAAAAATTTATTTCCAATAGCATATAACAACCAACGGTTTAAAAAATAGTAGATGGAAGCTGCTGCTTTTTTATAGCATGAATTGTTCAGGAAAGTCGTTACAAACCCAAAAATATTATTTTTGAGGAAAGTACTAGGATAATTTAACTACATTTTGTTTTGCTTTTCGGTGCAATTTATCATAATTTAAAAAGCCGTCATCACATACTATACTGCTCCAATTAATTAACGCACCCCAACGAATCTATCCTAAGTTTGATAGCGATTTTCTTTTGACCCCTTAATCCGACTGTAAGAAACTTTTTTTTCGGTTGTAGGTTCATTCTTTAGGAATGTAAGTATACCAATATGAATGTACAGTATACAGGGGTTTAATAATAATTTTTGTTCTTTAAAGTTTGTAGCGCCCTGTAGATTAGACTAGACTGTAAGTAGCCTCATCTACTCTTAACATTTTGTGTTTTAATTCACTCTGATTTCTCAGTTATTTAAAGAGATACAGGGTTTCTTAAATAGTGATTTTTTTGTTTAATGCACTTTGAAAAATAATAAAAAATTAAAATTGCCTTTACGACGTGGGTGTAAATGTTATGGTGTGGCTTCCAAGATGTTCGGACTTAAATCCCATTGAACCAGTGGCAGATGTAGGGGACGCCCCCCCTAGGGCGTCGCACAAAAAGGATTTCAATAGCGAATTTTATAAAAATAAATATTGTAACATAAACATTAACCATTTCTACATATTCTACAAAATATTATAAACAAAAAAAAAAACGTTTTGCCATCTATGTAAGGTATTTGAAAAACAGCTTTCTTGAAAATGGATTAACGAAAACATATTTGGAACCTACATTTTTTCAGACAGGTCCTGACCGCTTTGTCAAACATGCTTTTTAGATAACGGATTTATGAAATATTTTGATAATATTTTCTCCAAAAACCCGTATTTCGAAAATATATTTTTTCAAAAATGTCTCCAAACAAACAGGTACAGTTTTCGAAAATATAGGTTTTCGAAAACAATATTCAGAAAATTAAATTATGAACTCTAGTAGCTTGTAAAATGTTAATGAAAAAAGACAAAAGATTCTGAACAAACCCAAACGAACCTTTTTTTGGTTTGATCAGGTTTCCTTAGGTTTGGTACGTTACTCTCTCGTAAATTACTTTTTCAAAAAGCCGTTGCTTGAAAAAATTAGTACTATCCGAAAGCATTTAATTTGGAAAAAGATGTTCTCTGAAAAAATGTATTTTTGAAAAGTGCTTTAAAAAAATTTGAAAAATTGATTTTAGACAAATTGTACTTTCGTAAGTACTCGTATGTCCCCCCGAATGAGCAGAAAGGATAAATAAAAAAAATACTACAATATTTTTACACTTTCATATTAATCAAACAATTTGTCCTGTCGCGTGTAAGCTAAGATGACCAACTCTTCTAGCTGTTTCTTTTTTCAACAAATATCTTTTTACAAGCTTTTATTTAACGTCGCCTGTTGTATGTATATGTATGTAAATGTATGTAGGTATGTATGTTAGTATGTTTAGGTCAAATCAAAATTTCGACTAGTTCTAATTTTATTAAGCTAGCGCTTTGAAATTTTGCACACGTGTATAAGTCCGGTGACAATGCAATATAGTTTATTTAATATTGTTGTAAATCCAATATGGCGGACGCACCAAGATGGCGGATTACCTTTTTCTTTACAATCCCGTTGATATATCAAATGAAAGGGTTTGATGAGTAGAATACGATAAGCTATGTGACGTCATTATAAACTCACTATGGCCGACGGTACAAGATGGCGGATTACCTTTTTCTTCACAATCCCCTTGATATGGGCATCAATGAAAGGGTTTGACGATTAAATACGATAATCTATCTGACGTCGTTTTAAACCCAATATGGCGGACGCCACAAGATGGCGGATTACCTTTCTTTACAGCCCCCTTGACATTTGTATCAAATGGAAGGGTTTGCCGAGTAGAATACGATAAGCTGTGTGACGTCATTCTAAACCCAATATTGCGGACGCCACAAGATGGCGGATTACCTTTTCTTCACAACCCCCTTGACATTTGTATCAAATGAAAGGGTTTGATGAGTAGAACACGGTAAGCTGTATGACGTCATTCTAAACCCAATAATGCGGACGCCACAAGATGGCGGATTACCTTTTTCTTCACAATCCCCTTGATATGGGCATCAAATGAAAAGGTTTGACGATTAAAATACGATAATCTATCTGACGTCATTTTAAACCCAATATGCCACAAGATGGCGGATTTTTTTATTCTAATTATCACTGAAACAGATATATATATATATATATATATATATATATATATATATATATATATATATATATATATATATATATATATATATATATATATATATATATATTATATTATAGAGGGGAAGGACAGAAGCGGGGTACTGGTAACTAAGTTTCACTATATAACTATGGGAATACCCCAGTGGTTAAAGGAGGAAGCAATAAAAGATGTTGGGTGCTTCTAAAGTATTGCAATTTATTCCACGTTCAAGCTTTCGTCTATGATTATAGACTTCATCAGGACTACAAAACAACAAGAGAAAATTCTTTTACAAGTCTTTCTAATGGCTACAGTCAGTAACACCTACCAGAATACAGCATTAAATCTCCTTCAGTTGGTTATTAAAATAGGTGTGTGGAAACATAACCTCATACTTGCACATATTAAAAAATTGTAAAAATAAGACATGTAAAAATGACCAAACGTTACAAAATAAGGTCACAAACTTGTTAATAATGTCTAAAAGTATATAAACAAATTAAAACGAATTAAATCAATTATCTTATGTATACGATGATTATTGATTTTAAAAAATCATTAAAATTAATACAACAATACTAATGGTGCTGTCAAAATTGCCGGAAGTAACATGGCTGACAACTGAACGACGGTGACAATTGACAGAAGTGAGAGGCTGCCAACCAAAAATATGGCGAATAGATGTAGTTATTCAAGACAGACGTTCACAAGTTAATGTGTTGTTGTTTTTATTAAGTACAAGTCGGTTGTGCTCTCACTCCAGTCACAGTAACGGTACCAAAATTATGAACTAAAAAGGAGCAAATACCACTTTCACTCATGTGGTAAAAATTAAAACCAACCAATCCACTGTATGTAATTAATCAAACAATCAAAACAATATTAAAGTTAAAAGAAAGAGAAATCGCTCACAGCACTGTCAACATTATTCTTGCCGATAAGAGGAGAATTACAGATGACTCCACTCATTTTTCCACATAACATTCTGGATATTTTTTATGTTTTGTAGACTTTTGATTAATAAGAAAACTATACATTGAGCTTAAGCTGTCTACATCTTTTTTATAATTGAGAGAGTTACTACAGCTGCTTATGTAACACATTTCAAGTATTTTTCTCTTTTGGGTACTCTTCTCTGAGTCGAGGATTATGGCATTGTTATATTCGATTCTATGGTCCATTTGGTTAACATGCAAACTAAGGCTGGTAGCCTGTGGTTTATTTTTGCAGTCACTTTTATGGAGAGCTAGTCTTTTTGAGAGTTTTTGACTAGTATGTCCGATATATAACTTGCCACACTCACAAGGTACTCCATAGATCACACTTAATTTTTGGTTATTAGCAGTTTTATCTTTTAAGTTAGAGTAGAACAAATTCAGTTTTTTTAAATTATAATTGGCAATAACTATATTGAATTTATTAAATATTCTTACCAGTGAGGGAGTCAACTTGTGGATATACTGCAATTTAGCATATTTTTTCAACATGATATTATTGTTTAAATTGTCCACATTATTATGATTAGATTTGCTACAATTAGAAAATAGTAATTTGTTAATCAATTTTAGTGGGTAAGAATTAGCTAACAGTAAATTTTTTAAAATAAGTAAATTTTTATGTAGGAAAGTATTGTGAGAGATTTTTGTAATTCTGTTTTTTAGAGCCAGTACTGCATTCAAGTTATATATCGGACATACTAGTCAAAAACTCTCAAAAAGACTAGCTCTCCATAAGTGACTGCAAAAATAAACCACAGGCTACCAGCCTTAGTTTGCATGTTAACCAAATGGACCATAGAATCGAATATAACAATGCCATAATCCTCGACTCAGAGAAGAGTACCCAAAAGAGAAAAATACTTGAAATGTGTTACATAAGCAGCTGTAGTAACTCTCTCAATTACAAAAAAGATAGTAGAGGGATATGATGCTCCCCGAGTCTCCGCATGCGCAGTAGGGTCGACCTTGAACGCCCAGGTGTGCTATTGTTATTTGGCCTTGATATGCGCAGGTGTTATTCCAAGGTCAAGGTCAAGAACTTGGCCTTGAACGCGAGCAGATGTTTCTTTGTTTGGTGATGACCAGGTGTACGATGCTTATTTCAAGGTTACATTTGCGGTGCATATTTTCAATGAATGCGAGCAGCTGTTTCTTTGTTTGGTGATGACCAGGTGTACGACGCTTATTTCAAGGTTACATTTGCTTGGCCTTGAACGCGAGCAGATGTTTCTTTGTTTGGTGATGACCAGGTGGACGACGCTTATTTCAAGGTTACATTTGTTTTGTATTTTTCGAGGTCGTCGGATGTATTCCTCCCACCATAAATAAATACTTGACCTTGGATTACTTCCTAATAAATATGGCTCATTTCGAAATTAGCTTTCATTGTCACTCATACATCGTATGCGTTAACTGTTGCTTTGGCATATAAAGTATTGTGTTTGTGGTGTGTTCTACAAGTGTTTATTCAAGGTACTTGACAGTAATTGTTTTTATTGTATTTTAAATCATGAGCATTTCAAAGCAGACCATAGCCGAAATTAATAATATGATAAACCAAGATATTCAATTTCTGGAACGTAGAAAATTCTCTACATTAACGGTGGGCAAAATTTATATGATAAAAAAAATTAATTCTTTGACTTCACGTTTTGGAAAAGCCATTATCGTCACATTGTTTGATCCAACACATCAAGCAACATTTGAAACATTTTTACCATCACGCGTAGCTGAAATTCTGACAGAGGATACTATTGAAATGATGAATAACTCCGGTGATCAGTACACCTTAACTTATTTGGGGCAAAGCTCACATGTATTCTCTGGAGGTAATACTAGAGCGTTGTTAAATTTTGGTTGTTTGTAATATATTGTTGATTAGGCTATTTTAATGTTGATTTAAAATGTAATAAAATAGTTCTTGTTAAGTATATATCGAAAAACACACACTCACACACAATCACATATCCATTATTTTCTATTTAAGATGTGTGACTGCCCTACTGTCATTGAAAATCGAGATATGTACATTAATTGGTTATCATGTAAATTAAGAGAGCTGGCTGAAGAAATAGTACACTTTGCAAATTATGGTAAATCCGATGTGGGTTTTAGTGAAAGTCAGTATAGGAAGTATATGAAAGACGCCGTAAATTTCACGGCTGGAGCACATACTTGCGAGAAATACCTATATGGAACCATTGATCTGGACGAATTTTGCGCTGGAATGATAAATGAAGAATTGGGAAGCTACCTATTCGAAGTGCCCCATTTACCCGATGAATTAGCTACAAAATATGGTTTGGCTCCCGCAGATGATACCACTATTCTTGATGACCTTGGAAATAAAGCAGTCACCAATGAAGTTGATAGTAAAGCATTGGCTACTGTTAGCGATGACGAAATGGAGTGTGTTCAAGAAGATGAAGAAAATCTTTAATTCATTGTATAATATAATAACATGAGATGTTAAATAAATGATTATGTACCTAAATTATTGTTTAATTTTTTATAAATAGGTAACCTTCACAAAAATCACATCAGTTTAAGCTAAAAATGGGTCGTGTTAACAACACAATTGATAAATTTGGGCGCCAAAAATTTAATGACCAAAATCACATTGTTCTTGTTGGACAACCAGGAGTTGGATTTAGATTGACCGATGATGGTCAATATGATATACAAGGGAAATCTTTAACTAATGTAGCACCACCAAAGAATCCTGGGGATGCCGCTAATCAGGAATATGTTCTTGAACAAAGGCGTGAAATTATTAAAAAACTTAGTGAATTAGTGAATAATGATGTTTTGGAATATGTTAGAAAAGAACTTAATGAAATGAATAAAAAGCTTGCTGAAGAGGCGAATGAAGATTTTTTGCAATCTGTTACAAAAAGACTTAAGGAAATCGATTCAAAATTGTTGAATCAAGAAAAAGCTATTCAGCGTATACGTATTACGCGCATGTAGATAAAGAAACAAGTCTATTCTGTGTATGGTGACCTCGATTTTACATGGGATATGAGAGTGGAGGGGTTTGAAGGTCACCTAACAGATACAAATAGAGGCACAAAACTTTCTTGTTTCAGTCTGCATTTCAGTACTTCCAGAATACTACATAGTAATTTATTTTCTCAAAATGCAGTCACCAAAAAGTGAACGTCAAATTGCAGTTGTTCGCCCATTCTCTGTAAACGGTCGTCAGATGTGTGCCAATTGCGAAAATTGGGAATTTATTAGTGGAATAATGGGTTTCTGTGAATGGTGTCAAAATGAGTACCATAAGAAACATGGGATGAAATCACCGCAACAAATATCTCGTGAAAATTCTAGTGAATCTCTGCAAAGTCTCGCTGTCTCAGTGGGAGGTTCATCAGAACATAATAATCACGATACGCCGGAATTCAGTCAAGAAGGGCAGCGCTGGACTTCTTCAAGCAATTTTGAAGATCTCGAAATAATTAACGAATCACCGCAAAGTCCTGTTTTCTTAGAAGGAGGAGGAGGAGGAGTAGGGGGAGGAGGTTCATCAGAACGTAATAATAGTGAGACCATGGAATTCGACCAAGAAGGGCAGCGCTGGTAAATCCGAAAAATAGAGACAATTTAGATATAGTGTAAAAGTTTCTTATGATAGTCATGTAATTTTAAATTTATGTGAAAAAGTGCGTTTTTCTAATGATAGTGTGTATGTATTATTTAAATCTTAATAAAAATCTTTTTGTACTAAATATGTTTATTATTCACCATACATTTGAATTAACAAATCGCTCTTGATATATATTATTTCTGTGGTTCCGTTCTAAAATCCTCGCTAGCATTACATCCATTTTTCCAATTCTCCTTTGAAAACGATATCTATCAAGTATTAGTTGCTGAAAACCAAACAGACATACGGTGGATAATATTTCTTTCTTCGTCAAATCTTACTTGCTTCATGGTGTATTGTAAAATGAATTTTTATTAGTTATGTCATTTATATATAGGCTGAACATAAAGAGAGTGAATTAGTTTTACTTTAAAATGGGTCGTGTTAACAACACAATTGATAAATTTGGTCGACAGAAAACTCCTGTTTGTAACAACTTATCGCGAGGGTTGCCCGGAATCGGATTTAAACTTACTTCAGATGGACATTTTGATATAGAGGGAAAATTATTAAGGAATGTTGCCCAACCGATAAATGATAATGATGCTGCTACCAAAGAATATGTCCTTACGGAAGTTCATCAACTTGGTTCGCAGATAAATACCATACTTAGTAATGTGCTAGTACCGGTTTTTCAAAAAATGTTTGAAGATGATGAGACCAAAATTACATACCTTAAGGAAAAAATGTATCAAATTCACTCACATGCTGCACGGTATACTACAACGAAGATAAAGGATCCAAAAAAACCAAAATGGAAACCAACCTAGATAAAGTTCTATTTAAAAACATAATTATACTGTTAAATTGAAAATAAAACGAATAATTATGAAAAGCAATATTTATTTTTATTATTTATAATGCATACATACGTAACGTAAAACCTATTTGATAATATTTATACAATATCTGATTTGTCTATCCAAGAATTAAATTGATTTGGAAAACCTAACCATTTTACAAACAATTGATCGTTTTGATTGTTCTTGCGTTTTCTAAGAATTTTCTCAACTAAATAAACACCAGGGCTAGCTGTCTTTTGCAGTTCTGCTTCGTAAAAACATCCTTTAATAGGTTGACCTTCCAATGATTGCAGCAAGTAGGTGGGTGGATTTGTAATATTAACTTTTGCTATTTCAAACAGTTCCGTGGACCAGGAAGGCGTATATCCTTTGTCAAATACACCTTTGTACTTGCTAATGCGAACAACGTCACCCAAATGAAATTTTTTTTTCTTCGGAGCAATTTTCAAATAGTCATATGCTTTAATAGGGGTATCCTCTTTTACACTGTTAGGCTTCATTCCAATGGTGCGGTGTTTAGTGTTATTATAGGTCTTCGTTATAGCTGGTAATATTTGTAACCATCTGTGAGAACCTCTAGCCGAGAATTGTTTATATAACTTATTTTTCAAAGTTCTTATAACACGCTCAACAATTGCCGCTTTTTTCGTGCTATATGTGGAATAATGGTTTATATTATATTTTTTCATGAGGGCTTGAAAGGTGCTATTATAAAATTCCTTTCCTTGATCACTCTGTAAATTGTTTGGTGCATATGATGCTTCTTCAATGATGCTTTTCATGGCATTCGTAACTTCAACACCGGTCTTATTCTTAACTGCTTTGGTGTACACGAATTTGGAGTAACAGTTTATACATACAACAATGTAACGGTAACCATCATTGTCAGTAGCATATTGCTGCATTTCCGCCAAATCAATTTGCCACAAATCTCGATATCCTTTTATGACTGTACGTCTTCTAACAAAATTTTTCCTTGCTGTCCTATGTAATTCATTTACGACTTTAATTTTTTCTCGGCTAGGATCCATATTATAAGGTTCCACGTCTTATCAGACACTGAGGATGGCAACTACGTGCAAAACTTAATATATTATTCCTTCTTCTCGAAGCTCTTCCATAATTGACATAATCTCATTATCATGTCCGGTATGTCCAGCTACTTTTGACCCCCACAATAATCGTAATCTATCCACTAACTCCTTAGGTTTATTCCAATAAACATATTCAGATGATTTCGACGATAGGCGCTTTTTTGCTGGTAGTTGGATTTTGTTGTCGCCTTTTTTTCTTCCTACACCACCACCACCCAGTTTGGTTCCCATAATTAGCGGTTTTATGATTCGTAAATATTTTCTCCATCGGGTTTCCCTTAAACCACGTTTCTTGTCATAACCGTCGTAGGCCGCATCCGTCAATTTCAAAATGGTTTGGTATTTTCGAAGTACATCTAGACTAATTTCGTCTTCATTATCTAAGCATGCTGGATTTTTTAGAAAAATCAAATCGTAAAGCTCAGCCGTTCCATCGAATTCAGCAATGTTTGTTTTGTTCTTGTATAACACCATCTTTCCGTTTGTTAGAAAACGAACCACCAAGTTGCCAATATATTTTGTTGATTTATTGTCTTTTTTACCAAAGCGTACACCATACACGGTATCATAACGGGACGGTTCGAATTTTAATCCATTTAAATAATCTTGAATAGTTTTTGCGGCTGAACTGCTACCACTTGATGTGTGTGGTGATGTGTAAGATGATGTTATCGTTGATGGGGAAGGGGTTTCGAACAGTGACTCACGATTTCCACGTTTTGGTGTAGGAATTTGTGTTTTTTGCGAAATCGGTGTAGATGTTTCAAAATCCGCTTCTGTTGGATGTTCTTCAAACATTTTCGCCATTCCCACCGAGCTGCTGCTGCTACTCCGACTTTGTGGTTTAGTCGTAGTACTTGATTTTTTAGTTGCGTACTGTTGCTGCTGCTGCTTTACGGCTTTAGATATAGATTCTAGTGGTTTAGAAACTGGTTCATAAAACTTTTCCAAATCATGTTCATTCTGCACTTTAGCTGCTTTAATTTGTTTAAATTTTTTTCTAACCGCATTTGTAGTTTCCAGTAGCTTTCGTTTTAATTCGATTTCTTCATTCATGATGCTTTCAAAGCACCGTTCAACGATGAAATGATTATCCAAGTTATTATTATAGGAATATATAACTATCGAATCCCTTGCGGTATCTGCCCGAATTTACATCACTGTCCTTGTCAATAACTAAAAAACCATATTTATTATCCCAACATTTAGCACACATCTCTTGAAATTGTGTAAACGTCAGGTCGGGTGAAACGTGATCGGAAAATATATGTTTCATATTCATCTCATCTTGTTTAAACATAATAATGAAGTTGGCATTATCCCGGACGAGCTGCTTAGGAACACGAGAATACGTTTGCGCCAAGTAAAAGGCATCCACATTTTTGTGACGTCCCATGCTAAAATACGATCTTATAACGTCCTGTTTCTCACACATAACGTCATCAAAAATAAATATTGAATTAGGTTTAGCATCTGACGGTTCCACAATGTTATTTGCGTCGCTAAAAGCGTAGTAGCCAAGACCTTTGATTGGTGATAAAATTTTCTTTAAATATTCATATTTCGGTTGATAGAGCGACTTTGAGTAGATATAAACATTTTCGAAACGCAGTCCCGAGGGGTGAGTAAGCAGCGAAATCATAACATTTGTTTTTCCACAGTTTGAAGGTCCTATTAATAATCCACGAATAGATGACGGTAGCAAAGGACCATGTCTTTTAAATAATTTTTGTTCTAGTCCAGATCCGACCTTTACATCGAGATTATCGACGGGAAGTTTTTGTTTAAGATTGACGATACGCATCTTAACAAAATCTATATTTTATACTGAACTTTCACGTAAACTATCATTCAGATGTCGCTCGTCAGACGAAGTAGACGGTCTCGTTTATCAAGTAAGACTGGAAGCGGTATTGTTAATTCAGTAATTAATAGGCTACCGTTTGAGTTACACATTCCCGGCTATCAGTATTGCGGGCCCGGGACGAAAGTAGTAAAACGTGTGGCAAGAGGAGATCAAGGAATTAATTCTTTGGATGTCGCATGCAAAAAACACGATTTAGCCTATTTGCGTAATAGTGAAAATTTAAGTGCTCGCCACCAAGCAGATCAGGAACTCGAGCAAAGCGCGTGGAAAAGAGTAAAATCTAAAGACTCTAGCGCTGGTGAAAAAGCTGCAGCTTGGTTGGTAACCAACATTATGAAAGCGAAACAACGTTTTGGTATGGGTGTATCATCATCATCAAAATCGAGAAAAGCATCCACTAGAGGTAAACGTCGCTTCCAGCGCCGCCGCCGCCACACTAAAGGTAAAGGCGTTGGTAAACATAAGCGACTACACAAAGTAGCTTTTGGATCATCTATTAGACGACCCGTTCGATCAGAATTGTTAAAAGCTGGTGGGAAAAAACTTGTCGAGAAAAATATCATGAAAGCATCGAAAATAGCTGCAGTAGCTGCACGTAAATCCCTAAGAATAGCCGGTGGCAAACGAAAAATTCGCACGCCTAGAATCATTCCAATTCCGAAGACTGGGGGGATATTACCGTTAATACCAATATTTGCAGGACTATCGGCCTTAGGTTCATTAGCAGGTGGTGCAGCAGGCATCGTGCGTGCCGTAAAAGCAGTAAAAAAGTCGACTGCAGAAAAAATAGGTACCGGCTTACATCTAAGTTCAAGAGGAAATGGATTATACTTGAAACCATATCGCACAGGTTTGGGATTATATATAAACAACGGCAAAAATAAGAAATCAAAAAACTAATAGAATCCCTACCTCAAAGACCACTATCCAATATTGATATAGAAAAGTACGCCTTAAAAATGAAAATACCACACTTTCGAGGCGTATATATGAGAGATTCATTACCTGTACGCGGTCCCAAACGTTATGAGGCCGCCATTATAAATTTGGATAGTATGTCGGGTGTAGGGACTCATTGGGTAGCATATAGAAAAAGCAATTCTGATGTAACATACTACGATAGTTTCGGTGATTTACCCCCACCTATGGAATTGGTACGATATCTGCAGATGGGTTCCGAAGCGACGAAGAAAATTTACTATACATACGACCGTCAACAAGAATTCGGAACAGTCTGGTGTGGACATTTGTGTTTGAAGTTTCTTTTACAATCGTAAAAAGTATGTCTTTGACACCCCAAATGGAACGTGACAACTACACCAAAATGTTGCTATCACTTAAAGCATATCGTGAAGTCGGAGGATTACAAAAAATGACTGCCGAACAGTTAGAAAATACGCCCAAAGAAGTGTTGATCGCATTAGCTCCAAATGAAATAGCACTAGTTTGGGATAGGTTACCTAATCACCTAAAAAGTGACGTCGATATATTGAAATATCAATACTGTTTCGAACATTATAATAGCAATAATTCAGATTCGGACGAGGGCGATGGACCGATACCAAAAAAAATATTTTGTTGTTATTGCAAAATTAACGATGTGAATATAAAGGCAGAAAACAGTTTAAAAACGTCCAAAGGAATAAAGCAACGCTTCAGCTTAAATCCATTTAACTGTTGCAAACAGCAATAAAATAGCTACACAAATAGTTTCGTGGTCAGTCATGTCTTACACATTCACTCTAACAGGACATACAAGTGTCTTAAGTGCGGATTTTTACCCACCCATCGAGTTAAATACAACAGACAAATATGGAGTTGCACTGCTGGGATTTTACACATATAATTCGATTTTTAATATCGACGAAAGCAATAATTCATTCAGCCATTTGAAAACAGCGATACCAAAGTATGTAAGGATTCCACCAGGAGCTTACGAAATTAATGAAATAGCAAAAGCCATGTACACCGCTTTAAAAGAGTCATGCAATGAAGTTGGTACCGATTTATTTTCATTAACAGCCAATAATAATACGTTAAAATGTGAGCTAAAGTCAAAATATAGCATCGATTTTCGAGGTAGCAATAGTATCGGCAAAGTGCTCGGATTTGGCTCTGTGCTGCTGCAAGGTGGACAACGACACGAATCAAGTACCATCGTGGACATAATGAAAGTGCGCATCGTACGTGTGGATTGTAATATAATTTCCGGAGCATACCTGAATTCTTTGGAAAGTCATACGTTATTTGAATTTGATATTGACGTCGAACCCGGTTACAAAATCTCTAAAGAACCGCAAAATAATATTTATATGCCGATAATGCCGGATGGTCGTCAGTTTATCGACAACATTACTCTACGCATCTTGGACGATAGCGGTGATTTGATCGATTTTCGAGGTGAGAAAATAATAGTTAAACTAGAGTTGAAAAAAATCGTATAATGGGTTTTTGCTTTAACCGTCAACTGCATAAGCTGTCAACAATTCAAGATTCAGTTAAACGACATAAAAGTAAGCAGACAACACAGTCAAGGTTCATTCGCAAGTCAGACGGACGATCGAAAACACATCCGCACAGCAATCGCCAGCTCTCCGCGAAAGATTGCAAATTTCTACAATCGATCGGTTTGAAAGTGAGAAAAATTAGAAAATGATGGCCGCTAGCAGTGACAAAATCGAAGTTTTTACCGAACCCATTTTTGATAACTCCATTATTAGTTTTCAAGAACACACATATAAACCTTACGGTTCTCCAACATTCCGCAATTCCGATGAAATTCGTATACCTGTACACTTTCAAGATATCATTTTGGATATATCGGATAGTTACATTTACATCGAAGGAACATTTAAACCCAAAGATGTTAGTAAAAAATGTTATCTATCAAATAATGCCATCGCCTTTCTATTCGACGAATGTCGTTATGAAATGGGAGGGGAGCAAGTTGCCGTCGTTCGGAAACCCGGAATTACCACAACGATGAAAACTATGGTGTCATTGGGTGCCGCACAAAATAGAGCTCTCATGGCATGCGGATGGGGTCTAGACGAAGCAAATCAAGGGATACTAGATTCCACAAGTAACATGTTCTCCGGCAAGCTTCCTCTAAAATATCTCATGGGTTTCGCAGAGGATTATTCAAAGGGTATTTTTAACGTCAAGCAAGAGTTGATTTTAATTATCGCCCGCACTTTCAACAATTGCTATATCGGCGAAGTAGATGCAGACATTTCAATTGAAAAAATTGAATGGAAAATTCGTCACATTATTCCAGACGATCGACAGAAGTTAAAGATATTATCACGCATGAATAAAGGTGGCAGTAACGCAAACGTTCCAATGGCTTACCGTAAATGGGATCTTTACGAGCTACCTTCTTTGAGAGAAACATCGTCAGACGTTTGGGCCTTAAGAACTAGCACGAGTCTCGAAAAACCGAGATATTTGATTATCGGTTTTCAACCAACTAGCTCGTCCGACAACAGAGCAAAAGATAGCACACAATTTACAACGGCCGATATAAGTGATATTAGGCTCTATCTGAACTCTGCCGTATTTCCGTACGAAAGATGGAATTTAGATTTTTCAAAGAAACTGTATGCCGCAGCCTATTATAATTATGAGAATTTTCAAGCTAGCTACTACCAGCGAGAACTGAGCGATCCCATGATGAGTTTTGCCGACTATCTGAAAAATCCGTTATTCGTAATCGATTGCAGTCACCAACCAGAAGCCGTGAGGACGTCCACAGTGGACGTGAAATTGGAGTTTGAAACACGCAAAAGTAAATTTCCTAAAGACATTAAAGTGTACGCGTTAGTTATTCACGATGCATTTTTTAGCTACAATATACTTAATGGTTCTGTTACTAACAAATCAATACATTAGTTTGAAGTTATGTAATTCTCCAAATTATATATTTTTACATATTTAAAATAAACTTATAAAGGACATATTTGCGTTTTATTTTTACTATTGCCTTATTTTAATACTTCAAATGTGGGGCTTTGGTAAATAAGGTTATGAGGCGAAAAATAGAGAGAAATTTAGGAGAGGGGTGGGGAAAAGAAAGTATATAAGACGGGATTTAGAAAATTAAATTCACTCGAAGCCACAATGTCGTCAAGCTCGGATAATGGTTATTCTAGTGACGACGAGCAGGCAGTCGCACCAAATGTGCAACATAGGCTCGTACGCAGACCGCGTAGGCTTAGACCTAGGTATTGCATCATGCAATCCTACGTCTCATGGGGGTCTAGAGATTTGTGTATGAACTGCTACACGAGAGGATTTGGAGCTGCGATTATGGATGTTCATTTCGTCACAACCCATTTTACAGTGGGTTCGCGAGGTGATCAAAGGCGGAACCACTCGAGGTGTGCTTTGTGTAGGGAGAGACTGTTTACCGTCGTTCATCAGCAGTCTTGCCTTATTTGCAATAGAATGTAAATTCTATTACAAATAAAGCTCCTCATACGACAACCCTGCCTGTCCCCTGACAAAATCAGTCCTTTTCAGGACTACAGAATATTTGATCGTAGTTTGTAGTTAAACACTATGTTTCCTAAGGAAGATATTTCTCGAGGGAAAAATTGTGTTAGTTTGGGTGAGAGATGCATTATGTGTTTAAATCATACATAGATGGCG
Source organism: Philopedon plagiatum (assembly GCA_963971165.1). Lineage (NCBI taxonomy): Eukaryota > Metazoa > Arthropoda > Insecta > Coleoptera > Curculionidae > Philopedon > Philopedon plagiatum. The sequence goes on from OZ020190.1 coordinate 119,598,720, forward strand.
AGAGAAAGAGCATTTGCAAGATTTAGCTTGTAGTTTTTATGTATGATAAGAACGCATATGCCTCTAGTTATTCAAAGTGACATAACTTTCTATCAAGAAACATATTTTAAACAATAAATTCACTCTGGGTTGATACGCTCAAAAAGATACATCTGAATTTGTGTCGTTTCACATAGAACGTTGGCAAACCTGCTCTTAAGTATGACAAAAACAGACGTATCCTTTCAGTGTAACAAAATATTTCGAACAAGAAATCTATTCTATAGGAAATATTTTGTTACTCTGAAAGGATATGTTACAACTGTTTAGCCCCACTCTCACCCCCACTCTCACCCCCCCACCATCCTAAATGCTTTTAAAAGCGGGAGCAGCCATCACAATTTTCATTTCTCAACCAGCCATGAAGTGGGACAGGCTGATGTTAAGGACGACAAGGGAGTCCAAAATAAGCGAGTTTTGGGAGGCTTGGCGTTTAAAAAACGCGAATAAGCCAACGGCTATCGTACAGCCGATCCCAAGACCGCAACCACCGCCGGAGCCGGCTCCAACAGAGCCCGTGGAAGTGGTGGAAGGACCACAGATGCTGCTGGGTCCTGAAGAAAGGGCGGCTCTGTTAGAAGAGCTCACGGAGCGTCGCCGGAGCCGTCGCAGCACTCGGCTGGAGGTGCGAAGACGGCGAGCTGCACCGCGATCGGTGCAGATCGCGAGAGGGGAACAACCACTCTAGGTTTCCCTCTCCAACCCACCGTGAAAACGGCCCTTTTCAGGGCCACAAAAGATTTGATCGTAGTTTAGATATTCTTAGTCACTTTGTGTTTGACACTGAATCGGTGAAAAATGCAAAGATGACCAAGGATGACATTTTCAGGACGTTTAAAAATAGACGTTGGCATTTTTGCATAACTCTTTTCGATAATTTACCTAGAAGTGTCTAAAACTTATTTTAAGTTAAAGGTCCAAGATCCGTTAAAATTGTTATTTTTCTAACTTAAAAATTGTATCCATTTAGTTATTTCCGAGACGTATATTTTTGGAACTAAAAATCGATATTTGTCGACCCACTAAGATTTTTATTTTTGTATATTTTTAACAAAAAAAGCAACCACATTAACCCTTATATAACAAAAATATTTTTATTTCGGATCAAAGCAATGACAACAAGCACATAACTTGTGGGTTTGCTCAGGTTTGCTTGGGTTTGTTTAGCCAATACAAATAATAAGAATTTTGTTATTAATATTATTATTATTTGATAGTTCAAGGACATTTCAGAACATTTGACATAAAACTTTTTATGATCAAAATGATCAGACTAATCAAAATTTCAAGAATTATGGGGTTTGATTGGGTTTGCTCATGAATAACGGGAGAAGTGTAGCTCAGATCGAAAAAAGTTATAGGAAAATATTTTAGAGTAAACTTTTTGTGATTGGAAATGACTTTTCAATATTTAATTTGGAAAAATTGAAAAAGACATTTTTCAGATTTCTAATTAATTCAAAGGGGTAGTATAGGGAAGCTGTGGGGAATAGGGCGAAGGCATGAGGGATGGGTGGCATAATCGTTTTTAAATAAGACCCGAGTGATTTGAGTCATTAAAAGTAATAAGAGGTCGGTCAAAAAAAGACCTAGGGAGTAGGTATGTATTTTAGGGAAAACAGGGAACTATGAAAAGATAGTCAGGTCCAAACTAATGTGAATTGTACAACTTGACTGTTATTCCGGGGTTCGGGGGCGAGGCCCCCAAACCCCCGCCAGGGGCTACCGCCCCTGGTGGGGGTTTGGGGGCGGAGCCCCCGATCTGGGGGGGCCCGGGGGGCACGAAGTGGCCACCCCGGGATTTTTCGAGGTTTTTGGGGGTCTTTGGGGGTCTTTGGTGCAATTTTAGACCTTCCAAAACTGAATTTTATATATTTCTTTTTCTTATATCTTTGCACGTAAAACACCCTTCAGCGTTTAAGTTTGTCATCTCCTAAGGGTTCTATCATATCTTGGTAGTCGTCATAGAATCGCACCATCATCCCCTCCTGTATTTTTAGCAAGGGTGGGGGAAGCTGAGGTCTTTAAAAGCAGCTCGAGTCGACTGCTTACTTCATTACATTCGCTCATCTCAACATGGCATCATCAGATGATGATGGATACTTAAGCGATGATACTCCTAGGAATTTGGATAATTGGGCACTTAGACAGAGGAAAGTTTTCCCCGTCCGATCCCGCCGGGTGTGCAAGATCTTAAACCTGGTGAAGGTGGGTGATGACGGCTGGTGTATTGGCTGCTATGCCGACTTGGAAAACAAGTCGGCTGGTGACCAATTCTTCAGTGGTCATGTAACCCAAGATTTCGGTAGTCGCGCGCACATACCGAACTGTAAAGGTTGTGGAGTAGCTCTTGGTACTCTACAACATAAGAGTGCGTGCCTTATTTGTAATCGAGCCTGATTACAAATAAGATTTTATCCCTTGAAAAACGGTCCTTTTCAGGGCCACAGAATGTTTCATCGTAGTTTTAGTTACCTAATGCCATAGTACATGTGGTGTTAGGTAGAAAATTATATAAGTCCAGTCGGATCGACTATAATTTTCCTTGCAAAATCCGTCCTTTTCAGGATGACAGGATATTTTGATCTTACTTGTATTTATCTAATGCCACGGCATCTGTACAGGATATTTTGATCTTACTTGTATTTATCTAATGCCACGGCATCTGTGACATTAGATAGAAATTATGTAAGTCCAGACGGATCGAGCATAAGTTTCTTTGTCGGTCACATTTCCACAACACAATTACACCATTTTTGAGAACTAAAAGCAGTTTTCGACAGTGAAGTCCGCCAGTATCATTTTTGGATGGAGGGCATTTGTATAATAAACTCTAGTTTGTTGGCGGTGGAAAGGTGGGGATGGAGTGGTGGAGGGGGTAGATTATCTCTATTTAAACGGTTACGAGCGGGTCACAGAATCACTTCATTTTTAAATCTTAAAGTACGAAGATATAACTATGGATTTCGAAAGACCATTGAGTCGCGGTTCATCGGTTTTTAGCGATGATACCGTTGACATGAATGATGTCGATATGGATGACCTACTCTTGGACATCGAACGACTTCTAGACATCGAGGCAGAAGATATGTTTAATGCCTGGGAAGATGAGCGGGCGGTCGAAGAAGCAGATGTGGGTCTGGAATTGCCAAACATGGATTGGCAAAATGGGGAGTTGTCGGCTGAAGACATGGAGCCAGACTCCAGCACTGATTGGGTGCCACCACCGCCGCCGGAAGGTCATGACGGTCCGGCCGATTCATCCACTTGGTGGATCACGGACCATCAGGATGATGATGGTCCAGCTGATTCCACCAACTGATCCCGGAACCATGCCCTCCCCGACCTACCCCGACAAAATCAGCCCTTTTCAGGGCTACAAAATATTTGATCGTAGTTTGTAGTTGATTCATGTCACATCCCAAGTAACATGATATTTCTCAAGAATTAATTTCTTTTGGAAAATATTGTGTTACTCTATAAAGACATGTACGTTCTTACCATACGTTAGAACTAGCTAAATTTCTAGTAAGTTCTCTACGAAAATGCCGAGAGTTTGGTCTATTATCTTACTTGCAGTAAAATTCACATTTTATTACAAATAAGATGCATGTTCTCAGGCATTGTAACGGGTAGCCTCTCTTCACAGACATAACACTTTATCGCATACTTAAGTTGTGTGCATCTAATGATTACACACCTAAAGTTACGGCCCTACATTTTTTCGTCTATTCTTTTTTCTATTTTGCATTTTTATTTTATTTTGTGTAACTTTCGCATACTTATTTTAGAAATAAAAAATATTGTTTCATTTAACTTTTTATTATCATATATACAAAAACATTTTATTTTACTTATATATACAACACTATTACAAAAATAACTTAACTCTATATTTACAATAAAATTCTAAAATTAATTATATGGAAAATTGTCCAATAACTTAAGTCTTTTTCTACACACTTCCCCTTCACTTTTACACTGTTCAATTTTCGCCTGCAGTTCCTTAATCTGTCTCTCGTATTGCGCCACATCACTATCGTTCTTTTTTAGTTCATCAACTAGTTTTTGCCTCGCACTAAAAGCCACGGAGAAGGCACACTTCTGGCTTGGAGAAAACTCTTCCATCCAGTCCGGTATCGGCACTTCTGCAGAAGAAGCAGCAGCAGGTTGACGGGGTTGACTAACCGCCTCGAATAGCCGCTTGCACCGCTTCTTTAATGGTTTGCGGCACATTCCACGCCCAACTATTGGCGATATCGGCGCACTCGCGATCGGCGATTTTTCGTCAGCGTCGGCCACCAACACAATCGGAGGCATGGACTTCGGCGGCTCGGGCGTTGTCGAGTTTGGGCCTTCATTAATGATGACGACCGGTGACAGAGGCTTCGGTGGTTGTGACGTCTCCAAAAAATCGGGGTATTGAACTGGCACTGTTGGTCGCTTGAACACGAATTTCTTCTTCTTCTTCTGTTCACCCTCCATAGCTGCATAAAATTGACTTTTATTGTTGCCGGCTGTCTTTGGCAATTTCAGCAGCTTTTCCAACTTCGTAGTGGGTTGCCGCCTCGCCTTCTTTACCACCACATCACTTATGATATTGATGCGCCCGCCGTCCTTCTCCGTCCAGTTGTTGACGTAATCAACCGCCGAAGATACTTTTTTTTCACCCACATTCTCTTCTTCCACAAACGCAGTGTTTAGCACGTCGTCATTGTGCCACTCGTCAAACACACCCGGGGTCAGCAGGTCAATAACGTCCTGCCCCATCAACTCTGCTTGGATACTTCCATCCAAGTTAAACGCATTTAACAACGACTCACTACCGGAATTCATTTTTCTAACTAACTCACTGCACTTAACTGACGAATGTATTTACTTGGCGAACTGTTCTAGCGAACTATGAAATGCTCTGCCTAGCAAACCAAATTTATACTTATCACCCCACCATAAACTCCCCCACCCTATCTGACGGTTGATGCTTTAGAGGCCAAACAAGTTAATTCAACTTACAAGGTTGCGTTCTACGGCTAAACAGCGATTTAAGGACATATTTTCAAGGTAATCGTGTGTCCTTACTTCTGTTATTGTTTGTGCTCTCAAGGTTATATGACCCAGACAACCCATATTTATAGACACTCTCTTTCCTTCGATGCCTATTATCAGAAACTATAATGTTGCCCGCAGATCAAGATAACAGTCGTCCAGCTGAGACTTTTTCGGGAGCACAAATAATAATTTCTGCTGTTTGCTATAATTGTAAAAGAGAAGTATATATTTGGACTGACCACATGCAATCTTACAGTTACATTGAATTGTTGAGAGTAAGGATTGTTAAGTGTCATTACTGTGGAACGCTGATGTGTCGACGAGGGCCGATTAGCAGATCTGATATGTTGAGAAGACAATGGATGCTACGAGAAGTTTACAAGCCAGACATTAATTAATTTTTATTTTTGTAACTTTATTACTATATTGTAAAATAAAACAAGATATTATTGAAACAATTATCTATGTATTTTCCTATCCTGCGTTATAAAATTTCAACTATTGCTATTACTATAGTGGTTAATAAAACTACGTGACATTGGAGTTAATATTTTTTTATTTTTCTAAAACATAGACTTTCCAACATTTTTCTAATTATAACTAATATTTTCGGGTAAAAAACTTTGCATAGCTTGTATTAACATATTTAGGTTATCTTCAGGGTTTGTTTCGTAAAACTTTATGTCTGGGTGCCCCCAAGGTAGAGTTTTTGTTGTTGATGGTATAATATAACGTTTATCGTCGTGGTGACATAAAGCAACTTTATTAATTATTTCGGTATAAACGTCGTGTTTATAACTTCGAAAGGTTTTCATTTTTCGAAATATCTGACCACCACGTTCTACGATATTCCGATAATCTTCCAGGTGAAGCTGTTTTTCAATTACACGTTTTTTTATACCTTTCGCTTTTTTAATTTCGCTACTGATTGAGTTTATGTAATAAGCTTTGGCTCCGGTACCATAAAAACTTATTATTGGATCACCTGGAAATTCATCCTTCATTCTACCTACTACTGACTGACTTTTTTTTATGTTAAAAATATTTCCTTCGGTATAATTGGATGTATCGAATTTATCCGGATTTTCTGCAATTATACGATAAAAATTTTCGGTGTAAACTTTTAATATTAACGAATCTGTGTCGGTATACAGTAAAGAAGCATTTTTGCCAAATTTTGCTTTAATGAATGAGTAGAAAAAATCATAAATTACTGTTTTCGACATGTCCAGTATGGAAAATCCGATATAAATTGGTTTATTATAAGTTACCTTTAATCGATCCATATGAATGGCAACGAATTCTTTATTAAAAACCGTTGAACTTTTAAAATAAGGACGAGAAATTAATGCTCGTGCCCCAATTTTATTCCTGTCATTTTCCCATCGGGTGACTAGTTTTATATCATTACGATTCTCCACATTTTCCATGGTCTTGCCGAAAACAGCATTAATGATTAATTTAAAAGTGTCTTTACCAAACTTTGTTGTTGCCCTATTGCGCAAATCTGTATTTAAGTCGATATATGTCTTTAACCAGGGGGATTGATTAAATTTTAAAATTCTGTGTGTTTGCATTACCATTAGGCCGTTATTGATTGCTTGTTTTAATGTTCGGTAATGAATGATGTATTTCTTTTTATCGTTTAAATTCGGAATTAACTTTGAAAATTTTGCCGATTCCGTGGGTGGTACAATATTTTCAACTAAAAAGGGTAAGTCGGAATGATCATCATATAGCGTATCCGGATAATGAACGTCAACTTCCAAAACGTATCCTTCTGGACCATTATCGTCCACATCCATAATATTTAAATTTAAAATTTCATGCTCTGATAACCATCTAAAGCCGCCAAATGGTAATGCTTGCGACATACTATGACCGTACAGATTTGTTGCATCAAGATAAACAATGAAAGATGATGGCTCGTTAGGATCGTAGTTTGGTACATATATGTTGTTGGCAGCGTGCATCCTTTCTGAACACTGACTTATACCGCCTCGAATACCTTTTTTGAAAAAATGAACCGTGTCGATATCGGTCAATAGCTCTAACTCTACCTTAGAAATACGCAACATACAATCAAACGAATAACTTGGAAGGGTATGGTACTGTGCTGGATCCAGTTTATACGTTTCTAAACAAGTATCGCGAAACTGTTCAAAAACATCGGTTAATAATAAAACATCAGATTTCAAATATAAATCCGAATAGTCCCCCAAATTCTTACAATTAAATGTGTCCCACACCTTTTTAGCTCTATCATAATCTTCATCGCTAATGTGCTCCTCTGACAAACTATCATAAAACTGATTTTTTGTGGGTAAAGTTGGATGGTTCATTTTGTCTATTGAATCGACAAAACTATAGGGAAAAACAACTTTTTTACGCATTAAATTAAACTGCTCATTATCAGAAAAATATTTTCCTGTTTCCCTGAAACTACCCACAGCTAATCCATTACCCAAATTTTCCAGTGACGTTGATAGAAATTTAAAACTATCGATGAACCGCAATTTCAAATATTTTTTCTTTATTGTCCCACTTTTATTATCGACATAATCGTGAACGTAAATACTTTTCGTAAACGAAATATACTTTTCCTTGCTTTGAGCTAAAACATCGATCTTGTCTCCGTGACGACACAACTCTTTAATAAACATGTGGCAATCGTACCCGCTCAAGTTATGAAATATAATTGGAATAAAATTGGGTAACTTATAATTTAAATTGCAAATCGAATGAGCAGCACCAGGTCTTTTTTTCCCAGTTATGTGACAGTGGTCCTTTACTTTACAATTATTATTTTCAAAAGGTCGTTCACATATACCACATTTTGTGGCATTATTGAACTCCGCTATTTGGTCAGCCGTTAAAGTTTCCATTGCTTTTATATCTCTTAAGTATGTATTGTAAAGAGATCTTAAATCACTTTCAAGTCGAGAAACGAAAACCTGGGCTGCGTCGTTTCCCCGGTAGAGCTCAAATTTTGAAATCGAATCGTCAAAGGAGCACTTAATTAAATACGCAAAAGAATACGGTTCATGTTTGATGCTTTTGACTAAGTAAGAATTTGTGGGATTCGGTTCCACTGTATCCAGTGGTTTAAGCACCGATTCAAAATCCGCGTAAACGACAAACGGTACACGCATTTGCTTTTCTATGTTGTCAAATTTTAATATATTTTCACTTACACTCCTTCCAAATTTATCTATTTTTAAATTTAGTGATGGTGTTAATGAATATTTGTGGTTACAGTCATTTTTTTGGTGTGATATCAAAGATGATGGTGAACTAAAATATATCAAACAACCATCACAAAAATACATTTTCTCTCTACGTGATGTAATTTGACTGGAACATAATTTCGATAAGTCTTTTATCCAACAATAATGACTTTTAGAACAACGCGTATCACAAATATGTTCATCATCATCTTTAATACTAATCCTTTGTTATTAACAACAAGTTGACATGTCTGTTAAGTTTTCTACCCGAATACCTTAATGGACCGACAACTTCGTACTTTAACATATTATTTTCGAAATTTTTTTGCAAACCATAAACGTTAACTGAAATATTATTCATTTCTTCAAATTTTGATATATCACGCAACTTTACTGGAAAGTCTATACCTGTAAAATTCAGCACTCTTGAATAGTGTGGATAAGATTGAATCTGTGATGCCATTCTAGTGGTGGGGCACAAAGCAGACACGATTGACCACGCAAAACAACACTCATCTTGATTAAACACATTGATGATGGCTTTTTTCAATTCGATGAATCGGGGTAACTTTATATATGAAGATCCACCAAAAGGTTTATACTCGTTGACATTTACTTCCAGGTATAGAATTTTTTCCAGAGCCCAACCTACGAAAACAAAAAAGAATGACATAAGTATTTATTTTATTTTTAGTCGTTAATTTATAACATACCTGAATCTTTTTCCTGAAACTCAGTCGATTGAGTCTTCATGGCTTCCACTAATGATTGATATATTTCTTCCAAATCGCTTCCTGAAGTGACAATTTCATTGCGTGTATTAAATGACTTGTCACTGTACATATTATCTTGTGTTGGTAAAAGATACCGACCAACAACCACCATATTAACTTTCAAAGCACAACGCACTCTTACTAGGTCACTTACTACCTCTAACACTCTTGCTTTAATTTCATCAAAAAATAATGAATAGTCAGTATGTTCATTATCACTTGATATACGGTATGTGGCAATCCTATTTCTAAAAGCACTGGACACTAGCTCAACACCAGCTGATATTGGTGAACATGCATTACTTTTATGGTGTATTGTTCTTTGATGACCTGCCATTCGATTTGCTGGTATGGTTATATTGCAGCAAGTGCAAGTACGCACCTCGGATGTTGATGCCCCATCGTCAACTTTTCGCTGTTTTCCACCATGCATATTTTCAAATCGTGCTACGCACGATTCTCGTTTATGTCGTAACATATTATAACTCCGAGTAAATGATTTACCACAATTTTCACACACGTACGCCATGACTTTCAAATTAACTTGCTTGAACCGTTTTACTCAACACAATGTTCTATACTAAAATTTAACCCCCCCTACCCTCATATATACCGATCCACATTTAGACCCAACCCACTCGACCGTCATACCAAAACATGTTACACCCCAGTAATAACTCAAGGTAAACTAACATCATAAATGTAACCTTGAAATAAGCGTCGTCCACCTGGTCATCACCAAACAAAGAAACATCTGCTCGCGTTCAAGGCCAAGCAAATGTAACCTTGAAATAAGCGTCGTACACCTGGTCATCACCAAACAAAGAAACAGCTGCTCGCATTCATTGAAAATATGCACCGCAAATGTAACCTTGAAATAAGCATCGTACACCTGGTCATCACCAAACAAAGAAACATCTGCTCGCGTTCAAGGCCAAGTTCTTGACCTTGACCTTGGAATAACACCTGCGCATATCAAGGCCAAATAACAATAGCACACCTGGGCGTTCAAGGTCGACCCTACTGCGCATGCGGAGACTCGGGGAGCATCATATCCCTCTACTAAAGATGTAGACAGCTTAAGCTCAATGTATAGTTTTCTTATTAATCAAAAGTCTACAAAACATAAAAAATATCCAGAATGTTATGTGGAAAAATGAGTGGAGTCATCTGTAATTCTCCTCTTATCGGCAAGAATAATGTTGACAGTGCTGTGAGCGATTTCTCTTTCTTTTAACTTTAATATTGTTTTGATTGTTTGATTAATTACATACAGTGGATTGGTTGGTTTTAATTTTTACCACATGAGTGAAAGTGGTATTTGCTCCTTTTTAGTTCATAATTTTGGTTCCGTTACTGTGACTGGAGTGAGAGCACAACCGACTTGTACTTAGGGCGTGTACCGTTGTCAACTTCGGTTACGGTTTTGTGTCCCGTAAGTATCGGTAATCTGAAAAGTTGGCAGATTGGAAACGCAATATCTGTCATTAATGTCACCGAAGAAACCGAGCGGTTAACCAGGTTTGACAACGGTACACAGCCTTAATAAAAACAACAACACATTAACTTGTGAACGTCTGTCTTGAATAACTACATCTATTCGCCATATTTTTGGTTGGCAGCCTCTCACTTCTGTCAATTGTCACCGTCGTTCAGTTGTCAGCCATGTTACTTCCGGCAATTTTGACAGCACCATTATATTGTTGTATTAATTTTAATGATTTTTTAAGATCAATAATCATCGTATACATAAGATAATTGATTTAATTCGTTTTAATTTGTTTATATACTTTTAGACATTATTAACAAGTTTGTGACCTTATTTTGTAACGTTTGGTCATTTTTACATGTCTTATTTTTACAATTTTTTAATATGTGCAAGTATGAGGTTATGTTTCCACACACCTATTTTAATAACCAACTGAAGGAGATTTAATGCTGTATTCTGGTAGGTGTTACTGACTGTAGCCATTAGAAGGACTTGTAAAAGAATTTTCTCTTGTTGTTTTGTAGTCCTGATGAAGTCTATAATCATAGACGAAAGCTTGAACGTGGAATAAATTGCAATACTTTAGAAGCACCCAACATCTTTTATTGCTTCCTCCTTTAACCACTGGGGTATTCCCGGTATTCCCATAGTTATATAGTGAAACTTATATATATATATATATATATATATATATATATATATATATATATATATATATATATATATATATATATATATTAGGTATGTTAAATTTATTATCTTAAAAGCTTGCGGTGCGTTAATTAATTGGAGTAGTATATTTTTCTGCCGATGTTTCAAAAACCGAAATCGAAAAAGCATGACTAATTTTATGCGCAAATAACTGATGTCTTGACTTCCGAATCAAAAGTCCTCATGGGCCCAATACCCTACTATGGCTAGTTTTTGAGATATGGAAGGACGAAATGTGGAATATTAGATGAATTTTTAATGGAAAAATTAGATAAAATAAAATGTCGACCTTTTTTTTTCTTTAGTGCTTACAATACCCAAGAATTACCCTTAAACCACAAACTCTAAAACCCTAACACCTCAGACCCTTAGAAGTTAAGGGTTTTTGGGTTTAGGGTTTTAGAGCTTAGAGTTATAGGGTTCTCAGAGGTTAGGGTGTGTGGTTTTAGGGTTAAGGATTTGGAGTTTAAGGGTCATTTTTTTAGATTTTTTTTATTTATAGAGCCTGCGGCGTTTACTATTATTAAAACTGGTCCGCAAGACCAACCATTAATTTTTCTCTAAATTCTTAAAAACTAAAATCCTTATATACTAAAGTTCACCCAGTGGAGTCCTAAAGGTTTATCTGTTGTGACTCGTGGCCATGGTACTTAACACTCACACACTTGCGCGCTGGACTCTGTTTTTAAAAGTCTATACTAGGTCCTGGTTGTCAAGAAGTCTAATGGCAAATCTTTTAATTTCTCTAGCGACATACGGATACCAAGATGGCGATGTAAGTCACTATTACGTATGTACCACGGTGCATTAACTATGTTCCATAGTACTTTATTTTGGAAGGCTTGGATGCGTTTGATGTGACTCTCCTTGGTACAGCCCCGTAACTGGATGCCATAAACCCAGACTGGTTTTAAAATCCGATTAAATATATCATGATTTTACAGTGTATATTGATAGCTTAGATTTTCGTCCCAAGAGCCAATACAATTGTATATTTGAGCCCTAGTTCAGTCCGTTTAGTTCTGATATGTCCCTTCCATCTTAGTTTCGCATCTAAGGTCATCGCCAGGTATTTGGCAGTATTTTCACAGGGAACTATGATACCATTTATGTTGACTGGTTGATAATTGCCTATTCTTCTGTTGGTAAAGTTGATACAAATAGATTTTTGCTCATTAAACTTAATCTTCCAATCTGTGGTCCAATTGTAAATCTGGTCGCTAGCTTGTTGGAGTTATCTGGTTACTGCATATAGGTCTGTTCCTACTGCTAATAAAGCAGTGTCATTAGCGAATGTAGCCACAGTTACATTTTCTGTTTGTGGGAGATCACAAGTGTATAGTAAATAAAGGACGAGGCCCAAGACGCGTTCTTGAGGCACGCCTCCTTTAACTTTTTTCAGTTTGGAGTATTCATCCTCCTGTTTAATTCTGAACACTCTATCTGTAATGTAGGAGGTTAGCAATTCTACATATTGTTTTGGTAACATTCTGTTCAATTTGTTAATTAGCCCTTTGTGCCAGGTTAGCTTTTCTTCTACTGCCTTTTCTATTATGCCTGTTATTCGATGGCCTTGATCTATCGTGGAGTGCTTGCATCTAAAGCCAAATTGATGATTTGAGATTAGGTTAGTGTTCTCTATTATAATCTTAAGTAATTTTAAGAAAATCTTTTAAACTAATTTTGAAATAATTGGTAGTAGTGATATATGCCTGTAAGAACCGTTGGAAATAAAATAAATAAATAAATAAATAAAATAGAGAATATCTAGAAAAATACCAATCCAAGTTTTGAAGGCTACGCGGGCTGTCTCAGATAAAAAATATATATTTATTTTGCTTCCATTGGTATTGACACGTCCCAATAAAATTTCATTAAAGCCTTGTTATTGAGCCTAATAATAATTCTTAATATTACTAGTTTTTATATTAACTAATGTATGTATTCATCACATTAATTATATCCGTTTCAGTATCTTGGATTTTGTTGCTGGAAGCTTATAGAAAGCAATGGTGCTCTAATTCCCGGAAATCCAAGTATGGGCATAGCAAGATACAAGGGAAAAAGTTACGTATTCTCAGCTTTGGAAGCTTTCAAGTCTTTTTGCCAGGATCCGGATAGGTAAGAAGTCTAGCTGTGAAAATAAAAAACCCATGCAATGAATAGATTTCAGTGTAAACTTGGATTTTTGATTTATGTATCCATTTTAAATGTCAAAATAATAATTGTCAAAATAGTAGAACGACGTCGACATGCCGCTTTAGATTTTAAGAAAAGTAATCGGCCCACGGTGTGCCTCGACTAAGTTTAACCCTAAGGTCCCACTTCCATTTTTTTCTGATTTCGTTAAAGTTGTGTGGCCTAAGTAATTTATTCTCAAAATGAAAATCCTAGATCAATAGCTTGAAAAGAAAACTTGATTTTACTATTTTTTTTTTAGGTTAAGCGGCTTTATTTTATGAAAAAGAGTAGTATCAACATTTTTAAGGCATATAATCTTCTTTCAAGTCCTTGAAACGATATTTTCTCAGTGGAAATATTTAATATTTTTAAACGACTTTGGAGGATGAAAAAATGAGTTTTTCATCAGTTTTTGGTACCTATCGCTTGAATGGTACATTTAAATATCATGTGTTACGAATTACTTTTCAAGATAATGAAATTGTCTGCAAATAAAAAAAATTGCCTCTCTATCTACATCAGTTTAAAAGATATATAGGTAATAGAAGGTTGAAAAATTCGAACAAAAAAATTATGGAATCAGAATGTAGTGAAATAGCTCAATAATTATAAGTTATGGTTAAAAATATTCATCATTTTCTAAAAAGTTAGCTCAATTCCAAGCAAAATAAAAAATCTTTTAACTGAAATAAAACCAAAGATAGGATCGTCGGAAACTGTATGTCCACGCCGACGCGACGCGACAGTGCCAACCGCGTAGAGCGCTATAGCGAAATCAATTTAATAGCTATATTATTGTTTATTTTTCGAGTTTTACTTACTTAGTGAAAACATAAAATTGGTTCCTTTTAATTTCCTTTAAATGAATTATTTTCAATGTTATCATTTTGTCCTATTATATAGTTTATTTTATTATCTGTGGTTTTATTCTAGATAAAAGATGATTTTTTGTTTATTTTGCTTGAAATTGAGTCAACTTTTTGAAAATAATGAACAGTTTTAACCATAACTTATAATTATTGAGGTATATCACAACATTCTGATTCCATAATTTTTTTGTTCGAATTTTTCAACCTTATATTATCTATAATATCTTTTGAACAGATGTAGATAGAGAGGCAATTTTTTTTTATTTGTAATTCATTGCAATATCTTTAAAATGAATTCATAAATCATTGTATTTGAACGTGTCATTTAAGAGATAGCTGACAAAAGCCGACGAAAAACTCATTTTTTCATCTTTTTTCAGGATTATCAAAGCTATTTAAAAATATTAAATATATCCACTAAGACGATATCGTTTCCAGGACTTGAAAGAAGATTATCCGCCTTAAAAAAATTTGATACTACTCTTTTTTATAAAATAGAGCCGGTTACCTAAAAAAATAGTAAAATGAAGTTTTGTTTTTAAACTATATTGATCTAGGATTTTCATTTTGAACTTAAATTACTTAGGCCACACCATTTTAACAAAATCTGAAAAAAGGTGGGAAGACCTTTGGATTTAACTTAGTCGAGGCACACCGTGAGCCCTTGTCCCTAATATTAGTTTTTTTTAATATTGTTGTTGCTCAGTGATTTTCTATAACAACCAACACCTTTCCGGCGTAGATGCATAAAAAAGACATTTAATTCATTAAAGGAATCAAAATTTCGTTTTGTTCTGTTTAAAATCGCGCTCAACAAAAATTCGGCAAATACACTGACCAGCAATATTTACGCACCGCTAGTAATTTGTAACAATTTTGATGTTATATTTCGTCTAAATCTGGTGTCAGATTTGAATGATTTTCTTGCGTATTATGGGCTCATTCTTTGAGAATATTACTGTATCGGTAGTTTTTGTTAGAAAGTTAATTGTTATTGTATACCGGCTGTAACAAACATATTGTGTTTTTCCCCAAAATTCGCAACACCCTGTGGAATAGTCTAGCATTCATAAAACATTGCATTTAAAACCTAACTTAAGTCTCATGTTTTCTGTGTTTTTTGATTCACTTAGTTATGTTTGGTAATAAACGAAGTAGGGACTTTTATAACTCGGCATGTTTTTATTAGAATATCATAAGAAGTAATAACTTTTTAAAAGCATTATTAAATTAACAATAACGATTACGACACAACTTAAAATAGACATCAGTACCGTGTTTGTACCTCTACTTCTAATAACCGCTGCACATCGGTGGGGCATACTCGAAATAAAATTTGCTATTTGGTTTTGATCAGGATCAGTCCAGATTTCAACAACTTTCGTTTCTATATCTTGAAAGGTTGCAGGATAGTTTGGTTGTATTGATTTCTTGCCTCGGTGAAAATTTGACGATTTTCGGGTGTAGGATTTTGAAGATACCTTTTGTGAGCTTGGACTTTTTTGAGCCTGGCTTTATCACAGGCCTTGGAGAACCATGGCTTTTGATGCTGGAGTTTAGGATTCTGGCGGGTATGTGGAATGAAACCTTCAATACCTGCTTGAATAATGTCTGTGATGTGAGAGCAAATTTCGAAGGGATCGGGAGTGGAAAAACAGACAGGGTTCCAAGGGAAAGCGGAGAAGTTTCGAAGACCATCCCAGTCGGCAGAATTGTAGTGACAGATCGTGCGTTCTGGCATGATTTCAACAAACTTGGGATGTATGGGACAAGAGACGGTAATGGGGCCATTATTTGAACGACCAAGGGGAGCGCATACAGATGTTAAGTATGGCTCAGGATGGGTGGTAAGAAATAGATCTAGTGGATTTGCATTGTGGGTAGAAACGCGGGGAAAGTATGCTGGCTTTCTGATCAAATTGGTGAGCGAGTTGCTGATTACGAAATTTTCTGCCGCTCTGCCTCCTGGGTCAGGTTTTGTGGATCCTAACCATTCCTTGCTATGGACGTTGAAGTCGCCTAGGGCGATAACTTCAGCGGAGGGAAATTCAGAGATAAGATGGTCGATTTTTGCCGAGATAAAGTCAAAGAACTCATTGTAGGAGTTGTCTGATGGGGATCGGTAGATGCACCAGATAAATTTAGTAGAAGATTTAAGGGTAAGATTTAGCCAGAGAATATCGGGCTTGCCTGATTCCAGGTTCGGGAGTCTGGTGCAAGAAAGACTGCTGCGAACGTAGGCACATACCCCACCATGAAGACGAAAAGATGACAGAAGTTCATAGCCTGAAAACAGGAGATGATTGGTTGATGATTTGGAAGTGATTTGGGTTTCGTTCAGAAAAAGAATGTGGGGTTTGCATGATTGGAGTTAGTGGTGGACAGAGTCCAAATTGGAATTAAGCCCGCAGATGTTGGCAAAGGTTACTATACTCTTGGAATTCTTCGATGGTGGGCCCCCTGAGCACCCCTCGCCCGGAGATCCGAATGGAGGGGTAGTTTACCTCCGGAATTGTTTACCCCTGGTAGCGCCATCATTATTTTCGCATTTTTTTTGAAGAGGTGGATAGTTAGAAGAGAGTAGGATTAGAAGTGGCAGAGAAAGAAGAGAGAAGAGAAAGAATGACAGCCTGAAGAGGAAAGGAACACCTGTAATTTGTGTTGTAATCGTTAACTTTTGTTAGTTTAATAATGTTTTTAAAAAGCTACTTCTTATGATATTTTAATAAAAACTTGCCGACTTAATAAACGTACCTACTTCTTTTATTATCAAACATAACTAAGTGAACCAAAAAACAAAATGTTAAACACGAGGTTTAAGTTACGTTTTAAATGCAATATTTTATGAACGCTAAGGTGTTGCGAATTTTGGGGAAAAATACAATATGTTTAGAAGAAATATAGCATCAGAATTGTTGCAAATTGCTAGTGGTGTGGATTGGTGCATTGCTGGTCAGTCCCTTCAATATCTACTCCATTTTCCCCCATATTTTAGATTTTGCGAATTCGCAAAAAATGTAAAAATCGCCTGTCGGTTCTCCGCCACTAAACCTAATTGAAAATTGACTAATGGGAATGATATTATTATACAAAAAAAACAAGCTCCAGTAGTCAGATTTTGACATAAGACGCTTGAAGAAAAATGACTTAAGTTTTTTATTTATTTGTTTTGGTCAATAAATTGATCATAGCAACTAAATCAAAAACTACTAAAAATTAACTTTATCTAGGTATATAAACCATGTACTTGCACTGGCGAGAAAGAAACCACAACTCATCAACTTCTTTCAAATAAGGGAACAATTGGAAAATGTCTTTAATATCCCCAAGTGAGTGCCGTGAATATTCCTACATCGTTTTGCAAATTTTAATTGATAATCTCGCATTGTAGGTTGGTTCAAAGTCAAGAAGAGATAAGAATATGTGAGAGTAAGTCAGTACAAGTTATAGATCATATTGTGGAAAAAAATATTGATCTAAATTACACATGGAATATTTGGGATATGAAAAGAGAAGCTTTGACTATGGTAATGTAACCATGTATTTACATATTTTACTCTTTTTTTTAAATATAATATAAATTTTGAATGAAACTCCTTGCGGTGTGCCTTAACTCTCTCTTTAGTCACTATAAGTAAATATCCAAAGAATTAACAGATCCTTGAAGTAAAGCAAAACAGACAAAAAAATATTTAGTCTTATATTATGTAGCCTTTAAAAATGGATTTTTATGGTAACTGCATTTTAACTATATAAAGCACATTAATTTTAAATAGGCCTAGGTTGGCTCCCACTGCACATAATTTTTCTGGTAACACGTGCTGCAGTGTAAATTTGATTATTAGTATTATTACTATTATTTTTATCGGCATTCATTTTTAAATAAACTGGTCAACAAAAAAATCGGCAAAAGCGATTTTAACTCGAGTTTTCAAACTGCTATAACTTTTTAAAAACTTAACTTTTTTGAGAGCGGTTTCCGGATATCGATAGCTCGTCTTTCTCAGTATCAAGAACTGATTTTGCAATGGAAACGACATTTTCATATCATACAGGGTGATTAATAAGGTAATGTAAAACTACCAAAAGTTTAGGTGTGTGCCATATTGTCAATAAATTTGTTTGGTCGTTCCGGCATAGCACGTTAGTAGGCTGATATCAATATCTCCAGAAGTGTTCGTCGGAATTTCGATTATCGATCGGCCTTTGGTGGAAAATACAGGAGGAAACAAAAAAAGCACACAAATTTTGGTGGCGTCATTTTTAAAACGCTGTAGCTCGAAAATAGACTTTATCGGGCTTTTTAGGTATTGAAAGTGTAGAGTTTTACCTAATAAACTGTTTTTTCACTGTCAAAATGTTTGAGCTGTATAGGGGTGAACTAAAAAGTAAATGAAAGTATTGTGTAAAATAAGTTTTCTTTTAATTTGTGCAAATTGAGCCGTATGCGTTTTTTTTTCCTCCAGAACTAGGACGTTTTGTCCAACTTTCGATTAGTTATACAGCGTGTCCAGAAACCATCTTAACAAATGCGAAACTTTTTTATTTTTGACTACGAAAAAAGTAATACTTCATAAAAAGGTCTGCATCGTGAGAAAATAGCATTGCCATTCAAAAATTTGATCTAAGACATACAGGGTGGCTCAAAAATGTAAAACTTCTAATCCAAGTGAAGCTAAAAAGACACAAAATCGTTGTTAAACACGAAACGGGCTTTCAATTCCCAAAAAGCCCGATATAGTCTATTACTCCGTTTTCAGCTACAGCGTTTTAAAAATGACGCTACCAAACGGCCGTCCTAAGCAAAAACTTCGTAAGTGCCAAAAAATCTAAATTTGAGTTATGGATTTAGAAGGGCCTATATTAGCTATTTACGTAACAAAAACACCGCATTTAACACTAAATATATTTTATTTCAATTAAAATTAATGAGTGATGAGTGATTTAACTACTTTGCCCAATTCCCAGCATCTGCAATTTAAATTTAAAAAATAATAAATCAATTATTTTTTTACAATTTGTATCTATTTTTTATAATTATAATTATAAAAACAAAATATAATTGCTAGGTAAAATCACAATTATTTTGCAAGTGTTTGAACATTATAACTCGATTTATTCCAAATTAAAATAATCGCAGATGCGGTGGTTTTTCTTAGAACGGCTGCAAAATCTGTATGCTTATTTTGTCTCCTCCCGTAGTTTTCGCCAAAGACCATTAATCGAAATTCCGGCGAATACGTCTGGAGATATTGATATCAGCTTACTAACGTGCTATGTCGGAACGACCAAAAAAATTATTGGCTATATGGCACACACTCAAACTTTTAGTAGTTTTACATTACCTTATTAATTACCCTGTATAGCATGAAAATGTCACTTCCATTGCAAGATCACTTCTTGATGCTTAATTTGGGAAAGACGAGCTCTAAAAAAGTTAAGTTTTTAAAAAATTATAGCAGCTTGAAAAGGCGAGTCAAAATCGCTTTTGACGATTTTTTTGTTGACCAGTTTATAACATTTATTTTCAAGACTACCATATAAACTAATAATAATTGTACTTAAGAGCATTCATCATCAGCTGATACATACTAATTTGTTTCAAAGAATAGGACCAAAACTAACCAACAAAATATGATACGAAACTTTGGAAATATATTCTAATTTTATAGAAGAATGAGGGAAAGTCATTTAAAAAGAAAAAACAAATAAAAAATTTTAAATTTTTCTTATTTTGTAATATTTATTTTTTTTAAAGACTCCCTCATTGTTCACCATTTTCTCTATAATTTATGCTGAGACCGAATTTTTAATTAAACCTTTAGTTTTGGTGCTATTCTTTGAAACAAATTAGTATGTATCACAGTGGCGGCTGGTGAAATTTCAAAGTTGTGTATCTCTGTTCCTACTTACAGGACCCGAACCAAATTTACGGGTTTTAATAGTGAGCCCACTGGGAATGTTTTGGTAAAGAAAAAAAACATTTTGTAATTTGCGAAAAAAAGTTAAATTTTTGGTGTGCCCCTCCTAGGAAAAAAATTAAAGCGTCTAGGTATTTTATTTATTCTTTTTTCTAAACAAATTTTACATCATTCTGTCGACAGTTTTTAAATTTTAAGAGAAAAAAAGGTGTTAGTAGAAAGTTATAGTCATTTGAATTTTTTCTTAAATTTTTTTTAGGCTTAAAAAAATTCAAATGACTATACCTAACTTTCTACTAACACCTTTTTTTCTCTTAAAATTTAAAAACTGTCGACAGAATGATGTAAAATTTGTTTAGAAAAAAGAATAAATAAAATACCTAGACGTTTTCATTTTTTTCCTAGGAGGGGCACACCAAAAATTTAACTTTTTTTCGCAAATTACAAAATGATTTTTTTCTTTACCAAAACATTCCCAGTGGGCTCACTATTAAAACCCTTAAATTTGGTTCGGGTCCTGTAAGTAGGAACAGAGATATACAACTTCGAAATTTCACCAGCCGCCACTGATGTATCCGCTGATGATGAATGCTCTTAAACCACAACTTTGATAAACATGGCTTTACCTCTATCCTATACCTACTAGATAATTTTTCAGCAGCATCTGGAAACTCTCGCAGCATGTTAGACGAGTTTGATATTGAAATTTATTTATTTATTTATTTTTTTATTTATTTAATAAACAGTAAGCGGTTACAACCGATGAAACTGTTGTTACAATTTTAAAGATATCTAACAATCATAAAACTAAATAAACAGTTAATTATTTCATAAATCACATAAACAAGAAATTTTCTAAACTGGATAATGCACCAACTTTCTTTTTCTTTTTTGAAGATCTTCGTCTAGTCGTTTTTTAAAGGTATTCAATGTTTCAGCTTGAATAGTTCTGGGTGACAAGGAATTCCAAGTATATACTACACGATTTGGTAAGAAATTTTTTCTAGGAAGTTTTGCGCACTTTTCCTTCTCTAGTTTCATTTGATGTCCTCTCAGGTTAATATTTTGGTTAAAATTAAAGATATCTATGTCCGTTGAAAAATAGTTATTTAGAATTTTGAATGTTGTTATCAAATCTGCTCTCAATCGGCGTTCTTTTAAAGTTTGAAAACCAAAAAAATCAAGTCTTTCTTCATAACTGAGTTCTTTTAAGTTCATTGGAATTTTTGTCACTCTCCGTTGTACTCGTTCAAGGGCTTCAATATCTTTGATATAGTAAGGATTCCAGATAGTCTGGGCATATTCGAGTAGTGGTCTTATATATGATTTATACAATTTAGAAATCATATTTACAGATTGGTCTTTAAATGCTCTTTTGATTAGATATATAATTTTATTACATTTTTTAATTATATATGAAATATTTATTTCCCATTTTAAATCTAAAAAAATTGTATGTTTTGATTCTGTAGCCTTGATTAGGGCTGGGGGGGGGGCTAATTGCTGAATTCTGTGAAACAATGAAAATGGTTATTCATCAGCACAACAGACAATAAAATCACGGCGTTATTAAAAAGCTACAGAGAAAATTAATTGCCAAATATTGTTATATTTGGTAAGCATTGTTATATTGTTACCGCCATCAGTGACTACTGTTGTTTTTCATTTTTTACAGGTCGACAGTAGTACTAGAATATTAGTATTTTATTGCTGGCTATACTAGAAATCAGTTTATTTAATTAAGCAAGTCTTTTTAGGGTAATATCTCTTCGGCTAAGACCGTTACGACGCAAAGTGACAAGGGCGGTAGCAAGAATGCCATGAGATCGCAGACATACTCCAACAAAGATGAATCTGTACAAACAACTAGAGAGAGCTACACCAACGTACCGAGACCACTGAACTTTATTTATGGATTAAGAGGTAGAAGGGATGACAAACAATTTGTTATTGACCTGAAAACACCTATAGAGGAATGATAATTTTTTAGGGAGGTATTATTAGAATAATAACTGTGTAAAACGACAAACTAATAAAAAATTAAATAATATTATAAAGCTATTTCACTTGTTACTCCTCTAGTTGGAAAACGGGTAGGTTATTAATAAAGCTCGGATTATATGCAACATAAGATCGTTAAAATGTGCACGAAACAACCTCGAGAAATGCAGGAAAATGGAAAATGGCAAGAATATACAACTATTTTTTAAACCTGAAATATAATTTTTTTAAAAAATTCAAACTACTATAACTTTCTACTAACACATTTTTTCTCTTAAACTTTAAAATTTTCGACAAAATGATGTAAAATTTAATAATAAATAAAATACTTGGGTCAAAGCAAAAATTAAACTTTTTTTCGCAAATTACAATATATTTTTTTTCTTTACCAAAACATTCCTAGTAGGCTCACTATCAAAAACTCCGAACTTGGCTTGTGTCCCGTAAGTAGCAACACATACATACAACTTTAAAATTTCACCAGCCGCTACTGGAAACAGACG
The DNA here is from genome assembly GCA_963971165.1 of Philopedon plagiatum. Classification (NCBI taxonomy): domain Eukaryota; kingdom Metazoa; phylum Arthropoda; class Insecta; order Coleoptera; family Curculionidae; genus Philopedon; species Philopedon plagiatum. The sequence goes on from OZ020190.1 coordinate 119,621,483, forward strand.
ATACATAAGTATAAGGGCATGCAGAACCAGCAAAATTACCAAGCCGCTTGACTAATTTTTTCATACTTTGCAGTAAATAATTAAAGATTCCCTAAAATAAAAAGAAATAAAATTAGAACACCGAATTTTCGGCCGAGAATGCTAGAAGTATAATAGGCCAGCGCTACTCAACACAGGCCACGCGGCCCGACAGCATTTAGGCACAACCGTTGCCCAGCAATAGGCTATAAATCACGCTCTCTCGTTGGTTGTTGCTGATCGCAGGTACGTTTAATACGCGCATTGCTAAACGCGGGTAGATTTTGAAACGGCCGGTACCCGGGTCGTTATATCTGTGAAATTTTGCAACATCTCTAAAGAAAAATTAATATTCTACACTATAAAATTCTAATAATATGCATACATAAAAACCTCTGTTTTAAAATAGTCTAAAAACGTCGAAAACGGTAAAAGTTTGCATAAAAGGGTCTGCCAGGTCAAATTCTTTAGATTACGTAAAACCAGATGCCCCAGCCAAGCTGTTGCATCAACAAGCCACGCTACATCCCCGGCCGAGGGAGGAAGCGCGAGTACTTAACATAGAGAAAATATATAATAGAGAAATAATGTCATTTGCCAATGTGGCAAATTTACCAAGCTGAATCCGTAAACAAAGACGGTCTTCTGCGGGCTTGCGCCTTGTCGAACGTTTGCCTTGTGATAGACAGGACCGTACTTCAAAATTTATTTCACATGACGTGAATCTTTTATCGAGTACCTAATAAATGCTAAATATATTACTTGTAATTATTCTTTTTATTAATAATAAAAATGTAACCCTTAGTGAGATTTTAACAAAAATTGTATAGTTTGTTGGCTTAAATCTGAGTTTTCTTCCTATACAAAACTGTCGATAATTCCTCGAAAATAGACCAGTTTATACATATACAGTGCGTCTCTTTAATGTCCCCCCTCTTAATTTTTTAAACGTTACATTTACAAAATTGAAAGTTGAAATAAAATATAAACATAGTATTCTAAACAATAGAAATAAAATATGCAACTGTTTTAAGAAGTGAAATAGTAAATAAAAAAATTACCAAAACTATGTGTATATTTTATTGGATTGGCATCCCATCCTGTATAATTATTGAACAAACGAAGTTCTATGTTATAATATGTTACCTACTAATCTAAGACAGAATTGTTATAAAAAAATTAAAAGAAGACTGACTGTTTGGTTAATGGAGAATAATATATCCTGGTTCACAAATAACTAAATACCTACTATAAATATAAAATAATGTTTATTAGTTATAAGTTTATTATTAGAATATATTGTGAAACTAGATTATTATAAATTGTAATATTAAATTGTAAATAGTTCTAAATGCACACACAGACTACTAGTCCATTGTGCATAAATAAACAATAAATAAAATAAATAAATAAAAAAGATGTAAATATTTTTACACCTATTTACAGTGTGTGCACTTGGTACTTTGGTGAAAGCGCTACATACTTACGGCCCCATGTCAATCTAATCCACTGATATCTTAGCGATCCTTTGGCGAAAGCGCTTTTTTCTTTCGTCATCCCTTTTAAAATACTCCCCTCTACCCTATTCCACTAGTATTTTTAGTGCCCCTTTGACGAAAGCGCAAATATGCCTTTTGGACACTCACCCTTCTAATCCACTGATATCTTAGCGATCCTTTGGCGAAAGCGCTTTTTTCTTTCACCATCGCTTTTAAAATACTCCCCTCTACCCTAATCCACTAGTATTTTTAGTGCCCCTCTGGCGAAAACGCAAATATGCCTTTTGGACACTCACCCTTCTAATCCACTGATATCTTAGCGATCCTTTGGCGAAAGCGCTTTTTTCTTTAGCCATCCCTTTTAAAATACTCCCCTCTACCCCAATCCACTAGTATTTTTAGTGCCCTTTGGCGAAAGCGCAAATATGCCTTTTGGACACTCACCCTGCTAATCCACTGATATCTTAGCGATCCTTTGGCGAAAGCGCTTTTTTCTTTCGCCATCCCTTTTAAAATACTCCCCTCTACCCTAATCCACTAGTATTTTTAGTGCCCCTTTGGCGAAAGCGCAAATATGCCTTTTGGACACTCACTCACCCTTATGCAATATAGGGGAAGGAGGCATTGACACTATATATGACCTTACACCATCTTACCCCTTATACAATGCCCCTAATACACACACACCCCATCAGTGCCTTTCTGACACCTTGACCACACTCAATATACGTCACTGACAAATATTTCTACTTCTCCGTGCGTGTATTCACTTCAACACCGGAGTGCATTTAAGATAAATTATATTTTGTACCTACTATTCTTTCACATATTGATATAATTTAAATTTGGAATTAAACTATTTGTATTTATGCACTAATTGTAAGAAATAGACTACGAAATAATTCCTTATATTTAAAAGTTGGATACATAATTGGCGAAACATGAAATGTCTTTAACACTTTGTAAAGACTATTTTTGTATCGAAATAACAAGCTTCAGAGGTTCGCTATATTCGCCACCCCAACCAAGAGTACCATAACATAAAAATGACTGAGATTTTTTCAGCCCGGTTCTGATCGCCGAGTTGCGTCATTGAGTTCAACAACCACTTTTGCGAGATGTCCCGAGTGCGCATGCCTCGAGAGAACCGTCGTTTAAAAACCTGACTGGCGCCATATGCGTACAAACGCACTTTTTCGCCCATACATTGGACGGATTCAGCTGGTGTCGCGAATACGTTGTGAACGTCTAAATATATTTTGTCTATGGTACTTAAGCGCTCGACGCGACCGCAGAAATGCATTCAGATTCACATTCTGATTCAGATATCAGATAGGCATTCAAATTTTCCTCTTTCTAAAAGTCGTGACGATGCCGGTGGGTTTCTCCTGTTAGTAGTTGCTCTGTGTTGAAAAACTGCCAGTAAGTCCTTTGCTCTTTGTCCCAAGTACAATTACGTTGATTTGTTTTTGTATTATTAAGCAAGTAGTAAAATTGGATTTCTTTTTACTTAGTGGGGTGCCTAGTACGCCGATTTCAGCTGACGGTGAACACGCCGAGGCTGATGTAACTGGTGGGTCGGTATCTTCGGTAACGAAATTAAATCCATGAAACTACTTTAAAAAAATAGTTCATCTCGTTAATAATTCTATAAGAAATTGGATTCGTTTTACTTATTCCACTGTTCAGGTTTTCGGCTCCACACGGATGGTTCGACAGTGATGGGGTTCCGCTGAAGGGCTTTCCACCCCGCGTAGTAGCAGTATGCCAAGCGTGTACGTCATTTGGAGTGATACTGAGTGTTAAACGGTATTTAAAGAGTAAATGAAAATTATACATACACGTCCGAGGGGCGATACCAATAATAAAATGCAGGTTACCCGGGTTATGCAAGAAAGGGGTTCTATATGAAAAGCGACGAAGTGATAAAGTGCATGCAGAGGTTCGCTGCAGACGCACTGTAACAGGTATAAGGGTTTAGGTAAAGAATCACTTCACGAGTACCACCATCAGTATCGCAGACATTAGATGTGTGAGCTATGAGTGGAAAAGGCGCAGCCAAGATATGTAAAGAAACAGTTCACGAGGATTGCCATCAGTGCCGCAGACATTAGATGTGCGAGCTATGAAAGGGAAAGGCGCAGCCAAGAAAATCACCGGTAAAGTGTAGTCAAGAAACTCATAAAACGTATAAGTGTCGCAGACATAAACAGGTGACAAAAGTGAAAAAGGGTACAAATTAGGGGAGACAGACAAAGACCTATGTTAATATATTGAATTATTGTTAACTGTTATAAATATTTTATTGTTATTTTGAATGTGAAATTGATAAATAACTGGTGTACAAATAAATAAATGATAAAAACAGGTTGATTCTTTGATTTCTTATCTGTACAATGCGACAGATTAAAAAGGGGAAAATATAATTAAAAACTATCAAAAACTGATATAAAATTTACAGTTGTACCAAACTTTAAAAGAACCTGAAATAAACACAACGTAGGAAAATAAGGTAATACATCCAGACGATTACAGCCAACGTGACTGACTTTGTCACGTGATGAATAGACGGGGGGTCGAATAGTTTCAATTTTGTCTAGAATTTCATTCATTGCTAATAGGGGACATGATTTGCCTTGCTTTTGTTAATCAGTGGAATATTTTGTCTACACTTAAACGGCCAATAAAACTTTGATAAAAATTGAAAATATGTAATTATTATAGTAGGTAGGAGATTCATTGGTGAGACACAAAATTTAACTAAAAATGATGTACCACAGAACAAAGGTGTACCCAGGATCTGAACTAGAGGGGGTAACTCATTATTTTCTAGGATGCGAAGATCATTAACTATTTTTTCTGCCCCTCGCTGAATACGCCCTTGCCACAGAACAAAGACTTTATTTGTAAAACACAGTTTAAAGTTTATAGGAAGTCAATTGAGATAGCATAAAAAGTAAATCTCGGACGGTAGTCGGCGTTTCCTTTGTAAAACATGGGCGGCGTTATAAAAGTTTAAAGAAACTGGTGGATGGCCGAAAGGATTGTTGTGACATGGCAGAAGTTCCGGCTGTTAATTGAGGTTCGTATATATTGGCAGGGGCTTCAGAAGAGACTGATTGAGTAACTATAATTAGTATACCTATGGCATGGCCCAGTGTGCGCTTGTGAGAAAATACCTTCTGTCGCTACGCCGAAGTCGCGTTATTGACAACGCGTTCATTTATTTCGGCGTAAACTACTGGCTGATGCAAAGTCGCCAGAGTCGCGCGTCTGCAGCTGCGCGGCTATAGCCGTTGCAGTCGCCTGATTCACCTTTAGAGCGCGAAATTTTATTAAGGTATCTTTTGTTAATTCAATTGTGCAATGTGAATGTAAATAAGATGCAATTACAGTAGAGTACCAATTATTCGAGTTCCGCTTTATCCGAGCTGTTATTTTCGTTTTGTAGTTTCGCGCTATAATAAGTTGTTAGAATTCAGTATCATTTTATTTTAGACTTATATATAACCTATATAATATGTATATTCATACGTTAAATGGAAATGTTTTTGCACCCTTCGAAATACTTCTTCCGGTAATAATTCGTTTTGTTACACGTTTGCATTATGTATGCTATTTAATTACTAAAATAAATGAAACGTGTTCCCAATAGATGCTGTTATATTCTTTACTTTCCTAACAGGCGTGAATGTTGTCCATAAATTTCTGATTATCCGAGGTTCCTTCCGCCCGCTCAAATAACCGGGACTCTACTGTATTAATAATGGGGAATATGCATATAACCCAAATAAATCTGAAATATTGTTTTATATTCTCTACATAAATTGAATGTTTATGGCGGTTGATGTTATCCATTTATTTTGGTCTTTATTAACAAAACAAAAGGATTTTCTACTGCAAATTCTTCCGCAAATTTCGCAACTTGTAAAACGTGATCCCATTGGCTGTGTCGTCAAAAGTGAATTTATGACTCATGAGTGCATGGCGAATTCCAGTGTTGTAGGGTCATCGAAAAATCAATAAAAATGGCATTTAATGCCCATGCAGGTATCTCATCCAATGAAATATCCCTGCACTTAAAGTAGAAGGTTCCTAAAATCTTATCCATGTATTTAAAGCCGAAATCGGTCTAGCAACTTTTCAGTTTTGCAACAAAAACTGGCTTTTTGCGAAATTTTGACACATCATATCTTAATATTTTCTATATTCTATCTAATTTAATGTGATAATGATGACAGAAAAAAGAATTGAGCAAGAATTCACCCTACTGATCAGTTCCATGGACAGTTTACACCAGAAAATATTTTAGCGATCACAATTTTCATCTTTTCTTTCTATCCGTGTTGGCGAATAAAAAAAATATGTTCAAACTTTTATCGCACCTTCTTTGCTTGTGGAAGTATTGCTGGATATATACTTCGAAAGATTACTCATCCCAAAATTCTTTTCTTTCCTGAAAAAACTCCCGACCGAATCCGATTTCTATCTATCCTCGTTAGCAAAAGGGGCATTAGTAAAAGACAGATAAAAACGATGTTGTTGCCAATAAAAAAGAGTAATCAAACATTTTATCACAGCCGCCAGCCGCCTTTGTTTCTGCAAGTATTTCTGGTTGTCTACTGTGAAAGTTTAATCGGAACTGTCATAAAAAATAAATTTCTAACCTGGCAAAATCCTTATGTAAGTTTTATGATTTTATAGCAAAATACCTTTGTTTCAATGAGTTCTGAAGCTCGGGGTCCTCTACAACCTCCGAAAATTTACATGGATTTAATTCACTTTTGCGACCTGAATCCGATTTCAAAGGAAATCGCGGAAATTTCGACTTTGACGCTTAATAGCTCCGAAACGAAACATCCTGTATAACTGAATTTTTTACATAAGCTAGTTGAACTATTCCTTTATTAACCCAGAAAATTCGAATGCTAACCCTCCGACTGTTTCCGGGAAAAACAAACCTATTAGACTTTAAGTTAGGCTTTACGTTAACAAGTAGATCGACACTTGTTTTTGATCCCCTGACGTCATTATTCATTAAGGACAAATGGCTGCTTTTTAATTTGTAATAAATTATACCGAAACGGAAACATTTTTTGTAGCTAAATTGTTCTAGTCATTTTTTAAATATTTTTTTTGGTTTGTAATGACTTCCTTCAACGATTTATAAAATAAAAAAATATATGCATATATAGATATTCCTTATTATAATACCATAGGAGAAAATTTAATGAAATGATTTTACCAGTTTTACTACAATATTTTTTTAGGTAAAAGTTTTCTTCACCCGGCGGGCCGCCACTGGGATTACTGCAGTGAAATTTATATAAAAAAATTGTAATGTAACAAAGCAGTGCCAAAATCAGCACATTGCATAACACCCGCAAACTTTCAATCGATTTTTGAGACAGCCTATAATCGCTGCAAGGTTCCCTTGCATGGATTTATTAAGAATGGATAGGGGATGATTTAACATTCTTTGAAGCCAAAACAAACCATTCTAAGCGACACTGTAAACACAATTTGTAAACATTGGCCACATCTTATTTTACCTTGTATTTTAGTACAAAAAATACGTTAGAAGCATCACAAGATTTACTAAGAGTAATAAAAAGCCTAAAATATTTTATTTTTCTAAATAATTTAAGTTAAAAAGGTTTTGTTATTTATAGGTTATATTATTTCTAAAGGTTTATTTAAAGTCACTCAGAGTCATTTATAAATCTATATGTCGCACTTTTTCTTTTCTAGTTCATTAGACAAAGACGTACGTGTAACAGAGTGTTCGCAGACGTTTTTCCTAAGCAACCAGCAGAGACCGACACTTCTGAGCACCAACACTCCAATGCTATTTTATCTCTTTCTAGTACCATTCTTGATTCAATTACGTATTTCTTAAGTTCCTAAACTGTACCTTCACGGTAAGATGTTTTCATAACAAACAAATATAAGGCTTCACGTTCGATACGCTCACAGTATACGGACATCGAATCCTTTCTTAATAAATCCATGTTTCCTTGGTTACGGTTGCCGGTCGTAACGAATCAAAACGGAAACTTCCTGTATTTTAAATATTGCAATAGGAAAATAAAAGACAATTTTTTAAATATAAGTTTTTTTATTTAGATTAAGGTATGTTATAAATAAACATACAATCTTAGACAATTTCTAAAATGCATTAACAGTGAACAAATTAAAACTCACGAAATCCACTTTAAAAAAACGTAATCAAATTTGGTCTGTAAATTTATTTTAGAAATTAAAACCCAAAATCAATCAAAAGCCTACACTTAAGATTAAGAAACATTCATATATCTGGCCTAGTATATAAACATTGACGAAGTTTCTACAGACATGCCTCCTATATGTCTAACTTAAAAATAAAATATTGGAAAGAGAAACGCTAATACAAACACAAAACAGTTTTCACAGTAAAATGGCAGAAGAAATTTGACGTTTGGATTTGAATGTCATTTTATATAGAAAAATATGCAGTCGTTCAATAGTTTTTCTTGTGCTAATGTCCACAACTATTGGGGAATAAACAATTTAATCAGTTAAATTAGGGTCAAAGGGTCTAGCCGGTTAACTATATGAAAAGTGCCCCAACGTCGTTTCCATGTTCTTACCTCGTAAATTATTGTTCTTTGACGGAGACATTTTTACACCAAATTTCAAGCCCCTCCTCTCAGTAATGAGGAAGATATGGGGGTGGCAACCCTTAACTCAAAAATTCATTATGTTTAAAACTATTCAAGATATCTCACAATGAAATTTTAACTGTGCATAGTTATTTATAAGGTTTATATAATATAATTTTTTCAAATTTTTATCTCATTAATAAATGGTAAAAAACTAGATGTTTAATTTGTAGGGGTGGTTTATCATACTTACCCCCGGAGTGACACCAACTAAAAAAATTAGCATAATCGTATATTCTCTAGTAATAACATAAAAAAATTACACAAAGCTCGAATAGGTGGAACATTAAAAAATATATGCTTCATTTTATGTCACATTGATTTTCATTTTTTTTTTTAACAATGTTCCACCTATTCGAGCTTTGTGTATTTTTTTTTATGTTATTACTAGAGAATAGACGATTATACTAATTTTTTTTAGTTGGTGTCACTCCAGGGGTAAGTATGATAAACCACCCCTAAAAATTAAACATCTTGTTTTTTACCATTTATTAATGAGATAAAAATCTGAAAAAATATATTATATAAACCTTATAAATAACTATGCACAGTTAAAATTTCATTGAGATATCTCAAATAGTTTTAAAGATAATGAATTTTTAAGTTAAGGATTGCCACCCCCATATCTCCCTCATTACTGAGAGGGGTTTGAAATTTGGTGTAAAAATGTTTGTCAAAGAACAATTTAGGAGGTAAGAACATGGAAACGACGTTGGGGCACTTTTCATATAGTTAACCGGCTAGACCCTTTACATAAAGTACAAGGGTTTCCTATATTAGCCTTTCTTTGATCTCATCGGATTACAAATTTGCAAGTGCAAAAATTTATTTCATTTACTAAAATGACATTCATATTTGCCTACTTACTCCTGCTTAATTGAAACGTAATAAAATTAACTGATAAAATGATTTTTCAGATATTTCATCATACCAAACGTTCTGAACCGTTTGGTACCGATTACTTTAAGCAAAGCATCATCGCAGATGGCGTACTGTTTATTTTTAGGGTCATATAAGTTCTTTTCCTTGATTATTGACCAGACTTTCTTGACAACTTCGTGACGTGCCATGGAATCGGCTCCGACAAGGGCTGCCAATTCAGGAGAAAGCTGGAGTGGTTTGGTGTAACCGCCACCTCCTTTTTTGCCACCCTGTAAAGAAAGAGAAATAATTGTAGTTAGGTTTTCACGTAAAGCATTATGTTGAGATAAAAGTACAGTTACTCACACAACTGTCCGTACATAATAATCCAAAATATATTAATTTAAATAATACCAAATCTGTGATATGATTTTTTCCATATTTTAACAAAAAAATGACCACACATTAAGGAATAACTATAAAACTATAAGAATCGTACCAAAAGCCAAACAAAAACAGTTTGTTTTCGAAGAAAAAAATTTAAAATAAATGGAACATTGAACTGTAAAGATATATACATTGTACATTATGTACATACACAAAATTAACCGTACAAGGCGAAAATAAATTCTTCAATCTATTTTATATTTATTTTTTCAAAAAATTAATATTTAGGGGCACCTTCTCTAGCTTTAATTACGGCCCTTAAACGGTGACATTGATTCCACCAACTTTCTGGTAATGTTTGGCGCTATATTTTGCCATGTAGAAAAGATAGTGTTTCTAATGTGAATATCTAAGTACATATTTTTATCCATTATACCTTGAATTTCACGTAAATTTTCAACAGCGTTAGCTCCCATAGCATCCCATAATATGGAACCTCCAACGTGTTTAACAGGTTTTGTGAGTTTGGTGATATTTTTGGTTTGAAGCTCGGTATTTTTTTCAGCCAAACAGTTTGTTTAGGTTTGCGCAGGTTTGGTCACATTGCTTGACGGAAAAGAAAATACCGAGCTTCAAACTAAAAATACCGTAAAAACTGTTTAACATGGTGGAGGTTCCATATTACTATGTGGTGATATGGGAGCTAATGGAGTTGGAAATTTACATGAAATTCAAGGTATAATGGATAAAAATATGTACTTAGATATTCTAAAACAAAATTTGTGACTATCAGCCGAAAAATTAAATATGCCGCGTATATTTTATTTCCAACAGGACAACGATCCTAAACACATCGCATATACGGTGAAGCTGTGGCCCTTGCATAATGTACCAAAATTGTCAAATACTCCACCGCAGCTACCCGGTCTCAATCCGATTAAGAATCTGTGGAAAATTTTAAAAAAGAACCTCAAAGTTGCAACCCCCTAGTAACGGTGAAGAATTCAGATATACTATTTTTTCTACATGACAAAATATATCGCCAAACATTAACAGAAAGTTAGTGGAATCCATGCCATGTCGTTTAAGGGCCGTAATTAAAGCTAGAGGAGGTACTAAATATTAATTTTTTGAAAAAATAAACATAAAATAGATTTAAACATTCGTTTTTGCCTTGTACGGTTAATTTCGTGTATATCTTTACAGTTGGTATGTTGAATGTTCCATTAATTTTAATATTTTATTCTTCAAAAACAAACTGCTATTGTTTGCCTATTGTTATGTGTCTTATAGTTCTATAGCTCTTTTTCTATTTGCTGTATTTTTTTGCTAAAATATAGAGAGAATCATATCATAGAGTTGGTATTATTTCAATTAATACGTTTTGAATTATTATGTACCGTCAACTGCGTGAGCAACATATCCAACAATAAATGACCGACTAAACAAAATTTGAGATTAACACTTTTTAAAAACTAAAGACTGCAATTTAAAGTAGTGTAACCAATTTAAAGTAGTGTAACAAGAATATTAACGTATAATAAAAATTTAACCTTTAACATTTTTTTAGAACACTATCTAATAAAACTAATATGCATAGTTTTGCTGTAGAATATTTTGTTTCCTGCGTTTCCAACCCAGGAAATTACAGAAATAAACAACCTGGAGGATAAAACAGGATTTTAATTTCTCAGCATTGTTGCGCACAATTATCGAAAACTGAATAATTCTGCATGGGATAATGCTGAGGTTTGTTAACCATAACATATAAAGATCAAAATTAAGTTAAAAGCTAAAAATAAATATACTAGCATGCGACGAATGAATACTTACTGCTTTCTTGACTCCAATACTTACTCCTTTCTTGCCTCCCTTCTTTTTACCCCAGTCTTCATCAGAGTCGGATTCAGAACCCTTCTTCTTCTTGGGGGGAAGCTTACGGGTCTTGGCTGGTTTGGTCGCCTTTTTAGGAGAATATTCCTCTTCTGATTCGCCTTCACTCTGTTCACTAGCAGACTCATCTTCAGAACCTTTCTTAGCCTTCTTTGCTGGAGGTTTTTTGCCACTTGATCCACGTTTTTTCTTTTTGTCATCTTCAGAATCCTCCTCCTATAAATTTTTTTAATGTTTTATACTTCCCGATTTTAAAGCATATTTATACAGCTGCTAGAATAGTTCGGAGTATAAAATTGAAAGTACATATTTATGGTTTAGAAAGGTATATTCTAAAGACTAAAAAAATCTTCTATAGTATAACGATCGATGCCCATACTCATTATTCTAAAGGTATTTCTTTTGCATTAAATATTGCCCGTTTACCACAGTGAATGAAATTGCAAATTACCTCCTCATCTTCTTCTTCGTCCTCTTCACCAGCTTCCTCCTCAGACTCTTCCTTCTTGGCTTTCTTTTTTCCGCTGTCCTTATTTGAACTTACGAATTCCATTACAAGATCGTCAATTTCCTTCTTACGTGACTGAAGCTTGACCTCCAGTTTCTCTTCCAACTCTTGGCGTACCTTCTTGGCGGATGTTGAGGCCAAGTCCGCATCTTTAAGAATAGCTGTGGAATTTAACATAACATTATGTACTTATACAGTAACAAAAAGTGTTTCTGTTTAGAAATATTTATTTTACTCTGTACATTATTATTTTTTTCTAATGTGTATACAGACTGGAAAATTACTTTTTTGCACTTTTCTTTCTTTAAAGGGTGCTTAATTTTAATCAAGTTTAATTTTTGTTTGTTTCATTCTAATACTTCCTTACAGTGTGTACAACACCTGTATTGGTACTCATTAAAAAATTTGCTGAATTTAATTTTTTAAAACAACAATTTATTCTATAAAAGTTCTTATATGTATAAAAGCTGTAGGATTTTATACAAACTGCAAGAATTCCCACTTTTAAGAATAAAGTTTGAATGGAAACGTTCAATTCACTACCGTTTGTTTAGGTGACTGACCAGTGGCGCAACCAGGGGGGGGTCTGCAACCCCCCAGACCAACACCCTAGACACACAAAAATTGAAAAAGTGCACTAGTAATTGAAAAAATCCACCGAATTGCACTATTCAGCCCCCCCCCCCTCCCCCAGGACGAAATCCTGGACTGACTAAAAAGTTGAGTTTAACAAATTTTCAAAGAATGCAATTGAAAGTAGTATAACAAGATTATTAACGTATAATAAAAATTGAACACTTACAATTTTTTTAAAATATTATCTATTAAAACTAGCATAGATATATTTTTAAAGAATATTTTGTTTCCTGCGTTTCCAACCCAGGAAATTACAGAAATAAACAACCTGGAGGATAAAACAGGATTTTGATTTTCCAGCATTGTTGCGCACAATTATCAAAAATTGAATAATTCTGCATGGGATAATGCTGAGGTTTGTTAACTGCCATTTAAAGAATTGAACACAAAGTTCAATTCTTTAAATGGTACGACCTGTATAACGTTACATTTCTAATTAGAACGCAAATTTCTATTTCCAAAAATATGTGTAATTTGTTCAAACAGTTTCTGAAATATTTGGTGCCGATTTTTAATACTGATCAGATCACCCAGTTTGGCAAATCGGGTGATCAGTATTATGCCATGGAACAAAATACGCAAAATAAACCCGATTTCTTACTTAACCTCAGATTTTTCTAAATACTGTTGGCAAACGGACGTACGGTCTGTATTTGAAGAGTGGAATCGATAAGTCGACTAAGTGCCAAAAATTTAGTTTTAAGCAAGTCAAAGAAAACCTTCTGTAAGACTCATTTCATTATAAAAGATATTAAAGTAATATTTTTTTCTCTATACCGAAGCGCTTTTAGAATGGCATGGCAAAAAAATTAAAAATCCATCTGGTATAATTATCTGGAAAATAAATCTATGACCATAGTAATTAAAAATTTACATGCACATGAACTGTTTTGTTTAATAACAGGTAATGCGACTTGGTGGAATAAATCAGCATTAGAATCAATCAATACCAGATATCAAAAATACAAATTCAATATAATCACATATGCATATATTTTTGAAAATAAGGTATTGAGCTCTAACTAGATATTACGAAATGAATAAAAATCACAAAATCCTTGCATAATATTTATGATGCAAGTGTTAAAAGTAGCATATTATTTTGTGAAAAGGAAAGTTGGTGACATGAGCGCAGCGACTGTTCCATTCCTCCGACCAAAATAAAATCACTTTTAACACATATGTATCATACACTGTTTTTTTCTAAAATCACTGTATATTTAGATAAAAAACTGTAATAAATAATAAAAACACATTTCGAAAATATTATTGACAACCGACTATCAAATTTATTTTTATCCTTAGTATTAAAAGTTATTCACTTTTAACACTAGTAAAAAATGTTACTTTTACCATTAGAATGCCACGTTAAAAAGCCTACTTTTAATAGTGTCTGTAGAAAAGTGTTCTTGCCAGCTATTATTGTAAATTTCCGTGCGTTTTGGAATCTTGAAATCGTGTCAAACTTTGTTTTGCTTTTTACTATCAACCAGTTTGAACACACTCAAGCCAAAAAGTTTATAAACTCAGTAAGTTGAGACAATTATCAAAAATTAAAAAAAAAAAACAATTAGAATTTAATCTCAGTACCGGAGTTTCAGAAAATAAAATTGATATTTTTCTTGTAAAATCGGCCATATACGAATAAATACTACTTTTAAATTCATAAATTCTATAAACATTTTAAGCAAGTACAAAAAAAAACCTTCTGTAAGACTCATTTCATTATAAAAGTTATTAAAGTAATATTTTTTCTCTATACCGAAGCGCTTTTGAAATAGCATGGGAAAAAAATTTAAAATCTGGAAAATAATTATTACAGTTAGTAGTTATACAGCAACACTTAAAAAAAGGCTATGTGCCATCTGACTAAAACTGAAAATGAAGACGAGGTTTTTAATAATTATTTACTTCAAAATACCATTTATTATTAACCAACTATAAACTGTATTATTAATTTAAATACATGACTACAACAATTAAATACGCGCGTGGTTTGCTGACGTTGACACTTGGCCGATTTTAAATGACTCTTCGGATGACACATGTACTGAGTTGACATATTTTAGTACGGTTACTTAGTTAAATAATGTGTTTTGCACATAGCTCATTTTACGGTACATCCGCTTCGGCATTTAGACCATTTTTACGTTAAAACCGAAAGTTACTAAAAAATGGCACTTAGCCGACTTATCGATTCTGCTCTTCAATTGAACAATCACGAACTCTGATATTGAACAAAGAAGTAAAAAATTTTCATATGATCTTATTTTTATTGAAAAACTGTCGAAAAACATCATCAATCAGGCTAAAAAATTAAAAACTTGGCCCTGAATAAATACATAAGTATAAATCCCTATTACATTTAGATATATGGCTTTTTACAAACCTGAATGCTAATACATACTACTAAGAGTTTTTTGTTTGAATTATAAAAATACTTAAAACACAAGCGAAAAAGGTAAAGAATCTATTAATGATCTTGGTTAAATTCATTATCATGGTCATTATCAATTTTTGCAATCCAAATTTGACCTTTTGCAAACTTTAAATAAATTTTACACATTGAAGTACATCTATTTACAAGGATTTTTCACAATATCATCGAAGGTAGATGTTAATTTTTATTACGAGTAATTCCATAGCACATTTTGATACTTATGTGTAAGAAAAAATGGGGCGAATGGGTTAAAATGTTACAGATCATAATATTTTAAAAAACAAATTCATATACCTGGTTAGTTTTAAATTGCAATACTTCGAGCAATACTTGCAAAAATCTAACATACCTATTATATTTTGCGAGCTGACTACAAAATTAACAGACAAATAGCTTTTGTACTATTGTACGTAGGTATACTTAAATTGATTTCTGTTTTCTTTCTCACATTTATAAATAATCAATTAGTTAGCTAGATCTTAGTTTAAAACTGTACTAGATTTTAAAATTTTTTGTGGATCTAGAGTCAAAGATAACATCTTTGGATATTTCCCCCCTAATTAAGTACAAGAATTTTCCAAATTAAAGGTTCAAAGTCTTTACATCAAAGAACATTTTTTTAAATGTCTTGCTTCTGAAGTAGCAGGAATCACTGACTAGAACTCGTTTTCAAAATGCAGCCGTACAGGATGGTAAAAATTCCGTCGAGGCTAGGGTTTGCCAGATCCAACATCTTCAAAATCGGGTATGAGCGTTTAAAAGCTGCTTATAGAAATTGGGACTTGGGATAAAAAAAAAACGGGACACTAATTTTTTGCACTACCTAGTATTAATTTAATAAATGAACAGAACAAGCATACAAAAAGAAAAATATAAACTTTTTATGAAAATCAAATGTAAAAAATATGGTAGGGGAGGATAATAAACCAAGAACTTGTGTACAGGTGATCGTTTTAAGTAGACTGCGGTTTCCTTTTTCTGGCATATGCCTTACCTGAGGGTTCTCATGCATGTGTAATGAATCATTTGAATGGAAAAACCAAAAATCATTGCAAGCATTGTTTCTTATTACCCCTACTAAAAGTTTCTTATTGCCCCCATAGGGGGTAAAGTATATGGGTAATAAGATGCAACAACGGAATGTCAGATATACCAACAGTTAAAATTGAATGGGTGTAATAAGATACATTCTTGAGGTGTATTTTATAGCCCTGAATTTCTTTAGATTTTTGTAATGTTTTTTTTTCAGCAGCAACAAAAAAATAAAGGAACAAAAGTTGTATAATGTTTAAGAGCAAATTTATAAGTAATCAACAATAATCAGAATTCTTGTATCCAAATATCATTTAGAAGATAGTCGAATGCATTTAACAAAAAGTAAAAAACCGAAAGTGATCCTTGTAAAAAAGAATATTAATATGTATTTACACCTTCTCGAATAATAAAAAAACAAAAGTTATGGTAACATGTTACAATAAGAACAAATGCTTAATTTTGCATTTTTGCGCAATAAATAGGTCTGAAACAAACAAAAAAAAAAGATGTTTGTTATTACCCCATATGAACGAAAAATTGGGGTTATTAGAAACATAACTTTGTGGGCGCCTCTGTTTACCCAAAAAATTAAAAAGAAAAACACAAGAAAGCCCTGCTCATTATCTACAAGCCCATACCTACCAAAAACTCTGTTTAAAAATTTAACCTAAGATTAGAAAAAATAATATTTCCTTAAAGGCACGACTTTGCACTGATTAAGTTTTATACAGGCCCAACTTGTTTAGCAAAAAATTAGGAAAGGAGTGATACCTATAGCTCGGAAAACTTTTTTGGGCGCGTGGTTGAAGGTTATAGGTTAGGTTATGTTTTTTTTTCAAAATTTTCCACGTACAAGAAAAGAACAAAAAAATGAATCTTATTACCCCATCTTCCCCTATATGCTCTCTAAACTATACTTACATCTCAAATTTACGATTAAATAATTTAAATTACTTATTGAGTTTAAAAATTGATTTTTAGAAAATTGTAAAAATTGGGACAAATCGCGTCCATATTTGAATCGTGTCGGGACGCGAGACATACCCTTTGAAATTGGGACGTCTCGCAACCCTAGTCAAGACTGGTAATCTTCCTAAGCAAGTGAATATTTTTTGAACTACCTACCTACCTATGTATTTACACTAGAAATTTATTATCTTACGTTATTACTTTATTACCCTAGTCTCCCCTACAAATTTAAACACAAACTGCAAAAATAATTTAGCAAGTCCGACATAACTCCATATCTGAATAAAAACTAAATAATCCATATCGCTTTGACTAAACGCTCAAGTAAATAAAGAAAATACAAAAAAACAACTTATTACAGACCGTATAAAACGACCACGATAATGCGCGCGCCAAACAAGCCAGCAATAAACGACTTTAGATATCCCACATCGAATGGATACGCTACAAGCAGATCGGCATAAATTTATCAACTTTTCAATGTGCTAAAACTGGTATAGGTGGAAATGATGAAAGGTTAAATATTACCAAAAGTTATTCTCAAGACTATGAACTACATCTTATTATAATAAATAATTGTATGTCGAAGCACCTAATAAGAGAAAAATTAAAAAATATTAAAGCCTGAAACCCACGCCAAGTATACCAGATACAGTCTGGCCACTCAAGGCGTGATCGTTTTTCAAAAAAAATCCGTAAATAAGCCAAAAACCGAGGAGAGAAGGTCCTACGAAAATCAGAAATAATTTTTTACATCGATTTTGTTTCAGGCATTTTACTCTCAGATTTGTAGTTTCAGAGAAAATTTTAATTTAAAGTACGCACAAATTGCTCGCTACTACCATAGCGTCATGCGGCCATTGTTTACGGACCGTTCTCAATACTTTTATCGTACAAGAGTAAAGTACCCGATTTTAATCGGTAACCCGCAAAATACCCATAACAAAAATTGCTTGGAAAAAAATTAGAAGCTTAGTTTTGTATATTTCGCTACTCCAAATATTGAAAATGAATAAAAAACAGTACTTACCGGCAATTTCTTTACGAAGATCTTCTTTGGATATATCAGCCATGATGTCTAGAGAGAGATGGTTCTACTAACTGACAGAGACAGAAGGAGACTGGGCCGATGGCCGAACGGAGAGATCGGCAAGGCTTCGGTGCTTCGGACCCCGGGATTTGAGCGAACGGTTAGTTTGCGTAGTTGCCGCGTTTACATCAATTTACAGGTTGCGTCTGACTACTCTGAACCACAGAAAAAAAATGTCTCTGAACTACTCGTACTCGTACATGTGTTCGTGTTGTTAGGTGTTATGGATAGGGACTGTTAAGTTTACTTTCTTTTTGTAATTACAACTTAACCCAATAACTCGAAATTTTAAAAGAAAATAACATAATTTTGAGGTGAGAAATCACTATTTCGATTAAAAAACTCATTATTTTCGAATATAATATGGATAATCTATTTATTTAAAATGCAAAGATCATATTTTGTCTCCCTTATTTTGAAACTTCTACAAATCATAGCTTGATTGTTTTTTTAAAGAGAAGTCTCTTCTTTCCATTAAGCTATTACAAAGAATTTTGTGTCTAAATAAGGCATAAGTACCAAAAAAGTTCATTAAATTTTGACGTAATATACAGTTCTTGACACTATGGTGCATGACCTGTAATGTTGTTTTCAAGATCATGTTACTTACATAATAAATACTCGTATTCTTTACAATAATATGTGTATAGTTCAAACCAAATCATCTGATATAACAAACGTAGGTATATACTCGTATATTTTCGTCGAATTTCGACGGGTTTAAACTAATATGATTTAAAAATTTTATTAAATTTTAATTTAAGAACAATTTTTTAATGTGCCTGCACAATGGACATCGGTTTAGCCTAGAAAGGCTTCAATAGAAATAATGTTTGGCCTTTCATTTTACTGTCGAGTTATTTCTGATATTCAGACACAGTTGAGAAAACGCGTAAATGAAAAGCCCGTTTTTTAAACTGTGTTTCAGATTACAACCAACCGAGTTTAAACCCCTCGAAATTCGACGGAAATAGATATACATACATTTGTCATATCAGGTAATGGTTTGAATCATACATATTATAGTAAAGAAGATGTAAGTTACAGGATATTTCGAAAACATTACAGTTCATTCGCCATAGTGTCAAGAACTGTACATGACGTCAAAATTAATTCATTTTCTTTTGGTACTTTATCCTTTATTTAGACACAAAATTCTTAGTGATGGCTCAATGGGAAGAAGAGTCATTTCTTTCAAAAAAAAAAAAAAAAAAGAGTAATCAAGCTATGTTTCATAGAAGCTGCAAAATAAGGGAGACAAAATAAGATATTTTCGTTTTAAATATATAGATGATTAAAATAAATCATAGTATCAAATATTGGTTTGAAACCAATCGAATTAAACTCCGGAAAGAAGAACCTGCACTCTTTCTTAAGGCTGCTCTACACTCATGGAGCAAACGCGAACGTGGATGGTCTTCGCGCCCAGTCACTCGTTCTGTTCGCATTTCGTGGTCGTTCCCCATTCGGTGTCAGTATTTTGTAGTCGCGACAAAGGAGTAGCGCGACGCGAACGCGAATCCGAATACCATCCATACTCACGGCGGCGCTTGCACAGTCCAGCCCATAGAAAAGAAAAAAAAAGAGGTGTTAAATCTGTGGCTATCCCTGTCATACAGTTTTCACTAGCGCCTCCGTTGACTACAGTGAGGACTAACGTTTTAAAAAGACCTTTTTGAATTTTTATTTTCTTACGGTCCACGTAATATTGTAGGGTTATCCAACGAAAGTGCTTGGTACCTGATATATAGTTTTGCCAGAGTTGCCTGAATCTCATAAATCTAAATTATTAAGATTTAAGCATAGACAAGATATATTTAGACCATCACAACGTATTCGCGACACCAGCTGAATCCGTCCAATGTATGGGCGAAAAAGTGCGTTTGTGCGCAGTGGGCGCCAGTCAGATTTTTAAACGACGGTCCTCTCGAGGCATGCGCACTCGGGACGTCTAGCAAAAATGGTTGTTGAACTCAATGACGCAACGCGGCGAACAGAACCGGGCCGAAAAAATCTCAGTCATTTGTATGTTATGGTATTTTTGGTTGGGGTGGCGAATATAGCGAACCTCTGAAGCTTGTTATTTCGATACAAAAATAGTCTTTACAAAGTGTTACAGACATTTCATATGTTTCGCCAATTATGTATCCAACTTTTAAATATAAGGAATTATTTCGTAGTCTATTTCTTACAAGTAGTGCATAAATAGAAATAGTTTAATTCCAAATTTAAATTATATGAATATGTGAAAGAATAGGAGGTAAAAAATATTTATCTTAAATGCACTCCGGTGTTGAAGTGAATACACACACGAAGTAGAAATATTTGTCAGTGACGTATATTGAGTGTGGTCAAGATGTCAGAAAGGCACTGATGGGGTGTGTGTGTATTAGGGGCATTGTATAAGGGGTAAGATGGTGTAAGAAGGTCATATATAGTGTCAATGCCTCCTTCCCCTATATTGCATAAGGGTGAGTGTGTCCAAAAGGCATATTTGCGCTTTCGCCAAAGGGGCACTAAAAATACTAGTGGATTAGGGTAGAGGGGAGTATTTTAAAAGGGATGGCGAAAGAAAAAAGCGCTTTCGCCTAAGGATCGCTAAGATATCGGTGGATTAGAAGGGTGAGTGTCCAAAAGGCATATTTGCGCTTTCGTCAAAGGGGCACTAAAAATACTAGTGGATTAGGGTAGAGGGGAGTATTTTAAAAGGGATGGCGAAAGAAAAAAGCGCTTTCGCCAAAGGATCGCTAAGATATCGGTGGATTAGATTGACATGGGGCCGTAAGTAGTAGCGCTTTCAGCAAAGTATCAAGTGCACACACTGTAAATAGGTGTAAAAATATTTACATCTTACCCTAGAACTTGCTTTGTTCAAGAATTATACAGGATGGGATGCCAATCCAATAAAATATACACATGTAATTTTTTTGATTTACTATTTTACTTCTTAAAACAGTTGCATATTTTATTTCTATTGTTTAGAATACTATGTTTATATTTTATTTCAACTTTCAATTTTGTAAATGTAACGTTTAAAAGCATTAAAGAGACGCACTGTATATATATAAACAGCTATTTTCGAGGAATTATCGACAGTTTTGTATAGCAAGACAACTCAGATTTAAGCCAACAAACTATACACTTTTTGTTAAAATCTCACTAATGGTTACATTTTTATCATTAATAAAAAGAATAATTACAAGTAATATATTTAGCATTTATTACTCGATAAAAGATTCACGTCATGTAAAATAAATTTTGAAGTACGGTCCTGTCTATCACAAGGCAAACGTTCGACAATGCGCAAGCCCGCAGAGGACCGTCTTTGTTTACGGATTCAGCTCGGTAAATTTGCCGCATTCGTAATTGACATTATTTCTCTACTATATATTTTCTCTATGGATTTAAGTGGTATAAAAAGCCAGACAAAGGCCTGCCGCTTATACCGGGCTCGCTCGATTCCCCATAGCAAGTATCCCACATTTCATTCAGATTTCTTAGTGATAACTTCGGTATATAATGCAAACAGCAGCTGCCTGTCTCGTGAAGGGACACCTGCAGCGACGATTCGTTTGGTCTCTTTTCCACTAAGGGTAATATTATATTGGCGCATGCAGAGGACGCAGTCATTTTATTATAATTAAGACGTTACGTCTAGACAGATGCTCGTTTAGAACATGATTTATGTGAAACAGTTAAGTTTTAGGTTTTGACCAGTGAAGTGCGTATTATTTTTGTTTTTAGATACTTGGTTTATGTAAGTGAATTTTTATTATAATGGTTTTTTGGCGACCCTTTGAGGTGGATGAAAGCGAATTATTACATGTTGAATTACCTTCGGTACCGACCGTGGCATCGCCAGTCGAAACATGTCCGGAGTTTAATAAAGATTTACATGTTCAAAGTCAACGAATACTAAATATTTACGGCTGTTTAAAAAAACAAAATCCGGCACAGTCAGATAAAGCCATTATAAAAATAGTTAACGAATTAACACAACTTTCGATATCTACAATTTATCGCGTAATTAAAACAAGAGATGTTACAGATCATTCGGTAAAGCGAAAGAAAACTAATCAAAAGTTTCAGAAAGTTGACGATGCAGCAAAAGATGTCATTAGACGAATTGTGTACAATCTATATAAGGAAAATACGGTGCCAACATTAGAAATGATCCGGGATAAGTTACGCGATTACCCTGATTACAATTACGTCATTGGAAACTCTTCGAGGAATTTTATTAGATTGCGGATTTAAACACAAAAAAAAACTGATAATCGGATGGTTATAATGGAATCGCGCCGTCTTGTTGAACATCGTCAAGAATATTTGCGTAAAATAAAAGAACACCGGGAATCAAATAGGTATATAGTGTATCTAGATGAGACATGGTTTGATACTCATGATGTTGTTCAGTACGGTTGGGTAGATGAAACTCAAAATTGCAGTTTAAATGCACCGTGTTCAAGAGGAACCTCCCCTTACCCCAAAAAAAAAATTAGACAGTATTACGATGGCCATGGTCACGTAAGAAACTCCAATAATTTCAAGATTCTCGGGAACGCATCCGAGCCATTATGTGTGTCCTTGGTTCTCAGTTGAATAGCTGATCTCGATCATGACAATAGATATAGTTACAATATAATATAGTTACACTTACTACAAAACGATCATAATAACGTATTTATGCCATTAATTTAAAGTCTTAATTTTATCGGTCGACGGTACGCCCATGAATAGAATTATTTCTATGGTTAAACATCGTTTTTGCAGATTCAGTTAGGTTTTGATATACCTATAAATAATATTTGGTTAAAATGTTAAAACTTTTTATTGTGTCCCATTTTAAATTGGTTATAATATTTTGGGACGCCTATGGCTGGACCTTATCGGCACGGCTGCGTCAAAGGTGTCGGCTTCGTTATCATTTTTTTGCGGTTTCACTTAACTTTAGTTAAAGTATACCTGTTAATTGAAGGATACAAAAAAGTGTTAAATATGAAAGTTGTTGGGATTTTTACGACGAATTAGGAACATTTGTCAAAAAAACAATCGAACATGAAATATAAAAAATATGGCAAAAAATTATGTATTTTTGTTTATTTTAAATGGAACACCCTGTATATTATTGCATTTTTAGATTCTACGGCTACATCCTGTAACTATCTTCAACTGTTTTCAACTATTGGCAGTTTAAAAATGCCATGTTTGAGCAAAAATGGCAATTTTTCACATTTTTCAACTGCCAGTAGTTGAAAAACAGTTGAAGATAGGACTAGGACGTTATACATAAAATGTGCTTAGAATTTTCTGTAGAATCCAAAAATATTCAGGGTGTTCGATTTAAAATAAACAGTAAATACACCATTTTTGCCATATTTCATATTCAATTGATTTTTTGATAAATGCTCCTAATTCGTCCTAATAATCCCAACTGACATTCCTATTTAACACTTTTTTGTATCTCTTCAATTAACCGGTAGGTTAATCAGGTATAAAGCATTTTCGTTGGATAATCATCTACAACTTCCAAAAAAGCTTGTGACATTGCCAAAAAAATGGCCACAACAAATAAACTAGATATAAAGTAGCTTCAAGCGAAACGAAACGTAAACAACTTATGGATGGTGCAAGCATAGTTCGGAGTGGGAGGCGGGGCCTGCCACCTGTACTGACGCGCTATGCGCTACAGCTAGGTTGCGCAGAAAAGCTGTTCCACTTCCTTCCCTATGTTTTAAAAGCTCTCTTTTTTTCTCTATTGTCCAGCCCAGAGGGAGTTTGTTTGGTGCGAGGTGTGAGCCACGTGGCATTTAATGGCAGGGCAGTTGCTAAAATAACATTATTTATTTACGATGTGGACAAACGATCTTAAGCTTGAGTTCCTTGAACTCAGCTACCATATCTATGTCGCGCCAACTCTCGTACTGAACTGTGAAAATCATGAGTGTAGAGAGGCAGTCGTTGCGCGAAGATCACGCAATAATTCTTGCCGCGAAATCGCGCCATGAATGTAGAGCCGCCATTAGAAATCTCATCAAGTGAAATTTGAAATCGGTTTTCAAATCAGGATTACATTGGAAATTCAGGTCTTATGTAGGTGTTGTATAAAGACTATGATATTTGATAATTATAAAGACACTCAAATTTTACAGGCAGAGGGAAACAGGTGGCAAACAGCACGCAGAGTGCGGAAGCCCAGGACATAAACGTACTCCGTGATGTAATGTAGCCGTTACACATGTATTAAAAAATGTATTAATTATTCATTGAGGAAGATAAGATTGGAAGAAGAAAGAACTTTCATGACCTGATAACATTAATTAAACAGTATGGCGGAAAAAATAAAAGATTTTGCCAAAATGGTGCAATGTAGTTTACCTACTCGAATTCTCATTTAGTGTTCGTTTGACCTTCTCGATCGTTTTGCTCTAAGGAAAAATAAAAATATATATATTTCAGGAATTCAGGATATTTCGATCATAACACACGTCTGATGGCTTTATTCAAATTATTAATCGAAAGTGCCCTGAAAACAACAATAGTGTTTTTAAGGAACTTGTTTCTCTCTGGCCCAATGACAAAAGTATAGCCGAAGAGAAACTTAAAAACCTTAGATGATGCATCTTATCCCATCAGACCGACACGACTTTTACACAAACTTAAAGGGTGTTGCTAGAATCGAAGAAGACGTCGATAGGTACAATCAACGACATCCACAAAATTCAGTCGATTTAAAAAAAGAAATCGCCAAACAGTTTTATTCCTTCTGATGAAAGCATGCGAATGCCCGTTTACCTACCGAAAACTGATACCAAATTTGGCTTTGGTAACGATAAAATAACAAATTTATCTTAAAAAACTTAATACTACCAAAGAGAATTATAGCTACGCATATAGGTACTATCTAGGTAGGTAGGTACCTAGGTATACTCAGAAATATTTCATTAAAAAATATTCCTAAATTTGGAATAGTTTATCACACAAAATAGGATTAGGTGATTAGTGATTATGCTTGTATTTTTGTTTATAGATTTCAATGAAAATAAACATAGGAGTGCTGCAGTTATATACCGGGTGTCAACGAGATCACTTTCCGGCTACCATTTATTTAGTTTTTAATCGAACAAGATGAAACTTGGCAGGAGTAATAGGCTCATAAAAAGTCACTTTTCGAGGTACTTGTCAAATTTCGACGACTTCCGGTTTAGCCGGAAGTGACCCCAACCTTGAATTTTCGAATGAGACACCCTGTATATTTCTTGATTTTTGGAATCTAGAGTTCATTTTACGTACAACTGTATTATAGTTATTACTTTTTGTGTCAATTTACCATTTTTAAAACAAATTTTTTGTTTTAATCTAGAGTGCCATGACCCGTTCTAATAGACGCGAACATCTGCACAAAAATACCTACACAATTTTATCACCTTTCATTTGTCATACCAGAGCGTTCAAAGTTGACTAAATCACTTTTTTGATAATAACTTTAAAAAATTAAATACAACTATAACACTTTCATAGTATAATTAGATGTAGTTTTTTATTACGAATCCAACGGTGTATCACAACATCAAAATTCTCTTGGATTTTCTAAAGAAAACTGCATTTTATTGCCATAGCCATTTGTTATGGTTTGATCAAACATGTAACTGCACGACGATCAAATATTATATCCAGTTAGCCATGACAAACAAGTAAATTATTATAGCTGTTTAAAAAATAACGGAATGAAGCCTCAAAATATTGTTAATTTTGCCATGGAAAACAATTGAATTCAGATAGATGATAGAATTTTACAAATTTGTAAACAATTATTTTTCTGGTGTTTAATATTATGTTTCTCGTTTGTGGCGAATTGTTTACAGCCACCCATTATTATTATTCAGTTTTGTCATGGCTAAGTGGATATAATATTTGATCGTCGTACAGTTGCATGTTTTATCAAACCATATAAAATGGCTATTGCAATAAAATGTAGTTTTCTTTAGAAAATCCAAGAGAATTTTGATGTTGTGATGCACCGTTGGATTCGTAATAAAAAACTACATCTAGTTATACTATGAAAGTGTTATAGTTGTATTTAATTTTTTTAAGTTATTATCAAAAAAGTGATTTAGTCAACTTTGAACGCTCTGGTAAGACTAATGAAAGGTGATAAAATTGTGTAGGTATTTTTGTGCAGATGTACACGTCTATTAGCACGATTTAAGGTGGGTCATGGCACTCTAGATTAAAACAAAAAAATTGTTTTAAAAATGGCAAATTGACACAAAAAGTAATAAAAATAATACAGTTGTACGTAAAATGATCTCTAGATTCCAAAAATCAAGAAATATACACGTCTCGTTTGAAAATCTAAAGTTGGTGTCACTTCCGGCTAAACCGGAAGTCGTCGAAATTTGACAAGTACCTAGAAAAGTGACTTTTTATTAGCCTATGACTCCTGTCAAGTTTCATCTTGTTCGGTTAAATACTAAAGAAATGGCAGCCGGAAAGTGATCTCGTTGACACCCGGTATACTCAAAATTAGCAAACTACAGGTAAAACGCGGTAGGCATGTACGAGATGTACAACACAGAATAAAATAAATTATTGACATTATTAAATCCTGTGCCTCCTGTGATAACAAGACAGTTTGGCAACCGGTTGGCGGTTGGAGACCCTCCAGTCACTTTACGAAAACAGTGACGACAGTCCAAATTTATGTTAGAAGCGCCTTTTATCTTTCATATCAGCAAATGTGCGAATATGCGGAACTGTGATAATAACTCTTAAAACCCCAACTTGGTTGCTAAAACTTCAGTAAAGTAAAATATTCCTTCAATTATTTTATCTATTTTTTAAACTTTAACTCCTTGATAGCAGAAGGCATTCTTCCACGTGTTATAAAATCTCCCTTCCCCTACTACATGATGCCAAACCTGTGTTCCAAACTGATCCCAACTGCAGTCATAGTTTTGATCTTTTCCCATAGAAGCTGATATAAAAATGTGCTCTGATGTGCATCAGTTAATTTGGGCCTGGTGTAGTTTTTTGTCTCGTCAAATGCACAGAAAAATACAGGGTTTGTTAATCAAATGTACCTACCTAGGTAAGGCTTTCTCTCTCAAGGCCTTTTCTCTCTCTAGCTAAGTTAGATCAGCAAAGATGGTTTCTGTTTGACGGCTTTAAGAAATTTGATTTCACAAAAGCATATATAGGTGGCACGCCTAGTTCATAAAAACACAATTAATAAAACACTGCTGACAATGTCGACAATGTGCATTGTAGGCGTAGCCAAGCGGCAAGCACCCGGTATCCCCCGAGAAAAATAAACTGTCTCGGGTATCCCGGTAAGCCGGTGACGTAGAAGGGCAATCTAACCTCAAACCGTGTGTTTGCTTTTAATTTTCAGTTACTGTGTTACTGTTATATTCTTAGATGAGGAAAATTCTTAGGCTGTGTACCGTTGTCAAACCTGGTTAACCGCATCGGTTTCTTCGGTGACATTAATGACAGATACTTTACGACTGCGTTTCCAATCTTACCAACTTTTCAGATTACCGATACTTACGGGACACAAAACCGTAACCGAAGTTGACAACGGTACACGCCCTTATTTAGGTATGTCATATTCTGCAAATATTTTAACTGGTGCAGCACATACTAATTTCATAATATATAGTAAATTACGTAAATATATTCCAATAAATAAATACGCTCCAGGTGACGTCATGCACAAAATCGGACGAAATTGCGGTGGTGAACCTTGTTTTTTTGTAATTAAACCTTAATTCCTAAGTAAATCACAATACTTTTTTAGGGATTAAAATTTGTCTCCAAATAGAACACGTTCTGCTTTTAAATATTTAGTCCATTCCTTTATCAAGAGAGGTCGCCAGATGCCTGGATTGTTTCGTTTCGTTTCCTCCAACCAAACTGTCACATCGTTTTACAGTTATAAATATTTATTTGTTAGATTGTTGGTATCTGAAAATGAAAGTAACGAAAATACCTACCTTAAAACAAATAGGTACTAATCATTATTTTACAAGTGAAGTTTTATATTTTAGTTTTATGTAGGTACGTATTTCCTTTGTTTTGTAATAGTAAAATGCTGGTGAACAGAGAAAAACGATATAAACCATAATTTCGACCTGTTCAATGGATGATTCTCCCGATTAAGAGGATGGGAGAAGTTTTTGGTGAACGTGTTTTGTTGTATTATGGCAAATCGTGCAGTTTAAATCTTTTCCGATGTGCCATGACCTGATTTCGATTGCACCGCTTACTAACCAGCCTAAAAACATCGTGCCGAAATATAGCCGAAAAGTCGAGTGCACTCTTTAGACTTGCATTCGCGAAGGCCACGGCCTTTGCCTGACTCCTGCGTTTTAATACGAGGGTGAGCCAAAAGAATGGAAATATTCTTGATAACCATAAAATTGGTTATGGAATGCACCGAACTATTTAATATCTAAGCTTTTCTGCATGAAAGCTTTGTTTGAGCCAAAAAGATGTATTGTCTTCTAAGGGTCGTGTAATATGAAGAATTGGCTGAAGATTTATGCAAGGATAACTACGGCCATGCTTTGGCTGTATATTTACTTCATTATGGAATAAAGTTAAAATAGAAAAACAAACATAAGAATTGTAATGATAAGATGTGTAGGCATTGAACTTATGGTCATTTGAGACCACCCCAACAACAATGCGCATTTCTAACCTATTTAAGCATTGCGTGATAAATACACGTTCATTAAATTGTTCCCAATAATATTCTTCCAAATCAACCCATTTAAAAGTTGTACTGATTCGAATAGTTAATAGTAATAGTTATGTGAAAATATACTGAAAAGAAGCGATTACGGATCGGATAGTGATGTAAGGATACGTATACAAAAATCCGTTGGATACGAATATTAAAAGAATCCGTATTATCCGTAACCGGCCGAGAACTTAAATACGCATCGGGTGGTTACTAATGCAAAGTGCAAAGAGAAAACGTAATCGGATTGAGTGTAAGCAAACAACACAGTCTGCGATTTGGCATATTTGATCTTATGCTTTCTCTTTCTAATGACATTTCCTAAAAAAAGATAGCATACTTATCGGGGTAACGGGTATCATATGGGATGAGATCCATTGGTTAAATTTGGCCCGCCTCACCCGAACAGAATTCAAACGAGAACGAACGACGGTGCCTTACTATCCCTAACCTTCGACTTCGAATCATATGATACCGCATCCACCTATCTACCCGTATCCGAAATAATTCCGTATATACATGTTTGGGAACCGTTTTCGCGCGACTCAAGAAATGGATACGAATTCGGATGATGGATACGGATAGTTGATTCCGTATATTATCCGGATATATAAAGAATATGGATATATTTACAACACTAAGATCGGATCACTTACATAAAAATTCTAAGTAACCCAAGATGGCTGCTCCAGAAGCGGACAGAAACCGCATTGCCGAAAGCCACGTCCGGCCCGAAACACGGCAAGCTCAGCGGATTGTAGACCGGGAAAGAGAGAACCAAGCTTCTTAGCTGCTGATCTGGGTACTGAAGTAATGTGTTTGTGCCTGCTGAGATCACGTTCGAAAGCGATGCTAACAAGATCGAATGTTTTACTGTTCTGTAGGGATTGGTTATTCATGTGGATGGGGTTAATGTTTCCGGATTGCGTGACCGGGAGGAAGAGAATTTTGGAGGCGTTGAACTGAACAAGGTTCTTGGCACCCCAGTCTAGGATTAATTGAATATTTTGGAAAGGGCTTATACGTGCATAGACCTGCGTCTATTATCCAGCTCTTGATTCGAGACTTGTCAGAAAAAATGAATGTTAGAGTGATTAGTACTATCGTCAGCATAACTGTCGATTGGTAGTTGACGAGAGTAGGTCATTGATGTGAAGAAGAAACAGGTTTTGTGCCAGAACTGAACCTTGGGCTACGTCTGCATTGATAGGATGGAAGTTAGCGATGAGTGATCGTCCACCACGACAGATATGCGCTGATTAGAGAGAAAGCTACCGATCCACGTACATAGTTTGGGAAGAAGACTGGATGAAGGTAGTTTGTTGAGGAGTGTGGCATGCCATACTTGATCAAATGCCTTTGAAATATCAAGAGCAACAATCTGGGATTCGCCGTGAAATTCAAGAGACTTGTTCCAGTTATGTGTGACGAAGGTAAGGAGGTCAGCTGTGAATATTTCGTGGCGAAATCCGTCTTGTCTGTCATAGATGATTTTGTATTTTTCTTGATTAGAATTTGCAAGTTGGTGACTTTCTCCATAACTTTGCTGCCAATAGAGAGAAGAGAGATAGGTCTATAGTTGGATGGAAGACTTGAAACCTTTCTTGGAGACCGGCTGCACACGAGCAGTGTTCTAGCTGTCTGGGAAGTTAACCTTGTCACAGGGGATCTGGAAAAGACGAGTTGGGTATATGCCTGCTTGACGAAGGATAAGGGCCCAGAAATCGGGGTAGTAGGAGGGCACCTGGACCAGAATCAACAATCGTCCTTTCTCTCGAGTTTCTTTAGGGTCCTGTATTGCACTAACGACCTTTGCTTTTTTTAGTAGTTCCTTATAAGTAAAAATACCAAAGAAACACTGACAGGAAGAAAGGAATTAATATTGAATTCTGTCCCGGTAGACACGAAAATTGTATTGAGATATACCTGACCTCAAGATTACGATGTAATGTAAATAAGTGCCACTTCAACGTATTTAATATCCAGATCTTCAGTACTCAGAAACCTTCCAGTCGTATATAATTAAATCTTATCAGTAACTAGATTACAACTGGGGATAAACTGTTACTGTTGGACAACATAAGCTTACAATATGTGCTAGGCAAGACTAAATCAGAGGCGCCAATTGAGGGGGGGGCATGCAAGGGGGCATTTCCCACCCTAGAAGTGAAAAATTAGCAAAAAGGACGTCTATTCAGTGGCATTAAAAACCTAAAGAAAACCTGTAACAACCTCTACAAAAAATTGGTTTCCTAAATCTGAAATGACGCCCCTGTGGACTAGTTGCCACTTTTAGAAAGATGCAGAGACTTTGGCTTGAAATTTTTGTAGATGTATATATATATATATATATATATATATATATATATATATATATATCCATTAATATGCAGAACATCTAACTAGCAAGGATATACGAATTTCCTTCTTTTATGTTGCAACAAAGGTAGGCAAGTAGGCACTTAATAATAAGTAAAAACCTCTTGTCTGTGTTTCTCTTATTCAGTGTATATGCAGCTTGCATTGCATAATTATCTGGTTATTTCTTATTTGGATAATCACGAACGTATTGACATTACATGTAGATTTCAGATAAAAACTCGAAGTCACATAGCAAATAGCTTATTAATTAAACTAAAATATCAAAGACAGCTCCAGTCCTGATCTGGTTATCAGGTAGAAATAATAAACGAAAGTTTGCACTGTTTTTTACGCCTAGATTTTACAATGCATTATAACTTCAGGACAAATATTTTGTGACAAGGACAGGCGTTTTTGTGACATTTTAAATTATGCCGTTAGTCTAAATAGAAACCTTGAAATAGCAAAAGCATTTTTCTTATGGGAGTGTTTTCCTGCGGTAGTATTTATAAAAGGTATTGATTTTTGGACTCTTATATCGTAAAAAAAACCTGGGCGTTGGTTTTAAGGACGGCTGGATCTGAACCTACTATGTTTTTTTCTGAGGAGATTTTCATTAACTAAATCAGTAATACCTATATTGCTTCGAAAATATGCAGTTTTAAACTTAAAGGTTTGGGCTAGAATGAAAATACCTATGTAATTCATCGGAAAGTTATGGACAAATAGTAGTATGGATTCGAGCGTGAGGTGTGGTTTGAGTAAAATACTGTTGTTAATGAGGCGTGGAAAAAGGTTAGCAATGTTTTTAGAAGTGGTAGGTACTTGTCCGAAAAATTAGCATTTTGCTAATAAATTATTTCAATTTTAAAAGCATTTGTATAAGACCCATAAGTATAACATTCTCAGTACAAAAGGCTTAGGTGTGCCAAAATGATGGGCGAATTTCAAGACCCAGGTCATATCAATCAGTTGCCAAACAACTTCCGTGGGCCGTAACAAATACAAATTATATAATTATAGAACTACGGTATCAGAAGTATGTTAATTTAAACCCAATAAAATTATATATTATTTTAGATGGCCCCTCATGAAAATTCGTCTTATATAAGTAAGAATCCTCTAAACAGTAGGCATGGCAGTCAAGAACAAATCGATCATGTTTCTCTGGAACAGTAGACCTAGGTAGGCTTTAAGAAGTACTGCAAGCATCTGGAGAGAAGAATTGTCTGTTGATACCAGGATCTAAAGAGTTGAAAATTAAAGCTGGAAGGCAAAACTTCTGAAGATAAGGGGTATCTGGACAGTTCAGATCGCCCCTTTAGAACAGAAGAAGAACTAAAGTTTTCAGGAAACGATTTTTTTTTTAAACTGATGCTGTATTTACTTTTTTTTTATCTAAGGCAACCCACGCAGACTTCAAGTCTAAGTACTAACGTACCGTGGGCGTCTGAAGAGAAGGGATATGTAGTCTATTGACACGGGATTTAAAGGATTGGAGGTTGAGACAGGAAGGGAAAATATCTGCAGGCAATTTGTTCCATAATATGGAGACCCTATGTATGAATGAGCGAGAGAAGTGGTCTGTTCTAGGCTTTTGTAGCTGAACAGTAAAGGGGTGCATACGTAACGCGTATCTTGTTGTTCTGTTAGGAACAGTCAAGTGGGAATAATACCGACTAGTTCTTCAGAGCAAAATCCGTGGAAGTACCGGTAGAAAAGGGATACTTCCTCAATAGCGCGGCGATGAGCGAGAGAAGGGAGTTTTCTTGTGAGGACTGGGTCATTGATGAGTCGAATGGCTCTCTTTTGGATAGAATCAATGATGTAAAGTGGCGAAGGTGATGCCGCTCTCCAGATGTGGGAGCAGTACTCTAGGTTAGGTCTTATTTGGGAAACATAGAGAGTGTATAAGTTGGAAGGGGAGAAGTATTTTCTGGCTCGAACGAGGAAACCAAGCTTTTTAGCTGCTGATGTGGCTACTGAAGTAATGTGTTTGTGCCACCTGAGATCATGCTCGATAGCAATGCCAACAAGAATGAACGTTTCATTGTCTGTAGGGCTTGGCCATTCATGTGGATGGGGTAAGTGTTGCCAGATTTTTTGCGTGGCAGGGAGCAAGACTGGGGTTTGAAGGCGTTGACTTGACCTGAACAAGGTTCTTGGCACCCCAGTCTAAGATTAAGTAAAGATCTTGGGAAAGGGATAGGTGCATATATCTGCGATTACTATAGAGCTCTTGATTCGAGACTTGTCTGGAAAAATGAATATTGGAGTGAAGAGTACTATCGCCAACATAACTGTGAATGGGGATTGGTAGTTGAAGAGAGCAGGTCATTAATGCGAAGAAAAAATATGGTTGGTCCCAGGACTGAACCTTGGGGGACGCCAGCATTGATAGCATGGAAGTTAGATGAGTGACCGTCAACCACGACGGATATGCGCCGATGAGAAGCTACCGATCCATACAGATATTCGAAAATTAGGGATGTTTTCAAAAATTCTTTTTCCTGAAACCAACTTCGAATTTTTTTTAACCACTTTTTGAAACCAAATTTTTTCAAGAAAACATATTTTTAGAAAGAACATTTTTTAAACATTATTTCGAAAAAGATTTCGAATATTCATATTGAAAAACACCACTTTTTTTAAAATAATTTACTACACTCTACAGAGTAATACAGCAAATACAAGGAAACGTAAGCCTGACCAAACACAAAAACAGGTTGGTTTAGGTTAGTTTAGGATCTTTTTCTCATTTTTTCATTAACATTTTCTCAGTAGAGTTCATAACTTAAATTTAGAAAAACTACGTTTTCTAAAAAATATATTTCCGGGAAATGTATTTTTAAAAGGTTCTTTTTAAAAAAATATATTTTCCAAAAAGCTGTTTTTCAAAAAAATTTACTTAATTTAACATCAAAAAAGATATTTGTTGGTCATCTTAGCTTACACGCGACAGGACAAATCGTTTGATTAATACGAATGTGTAAATATTGCAGCATTTTTTTATTTATGCCTTCTGCTTATTTGGGGTAAATATTGTAGCAATTTTTTTAAAGCACTATTCAAAAATACATTTTTTTAGAGAACATATTTTTCTAAATTACATTTTTTCGGATAGTATTAATTTTCTCAAACAACTGCTTTTTGAAAAAGTAATTTACGAAAGGAAATTATTTGTTTGGAGACATTTTTGAAAAAATGTACTTTCGAAATACGGGTTTTTGGAGAAAATTCAAAATATTTCATAAATCCGTTTCCTAAAAAGCATCTTTGAAAAAGTGGTCAGGACATTTTTGAAAAAATGTAGGTTCCAAATAAGTTTTCGAGAAAATATTTTTGAAAAATTTTGTCAATCCATTTTCGAAAAAGCTGTTTTTCGAAAAAAATTACTTTCCAAAGAGGTGTTTTTAAAAAAAAATATATTGGGTTATTTGTTTCGTTTAGAAGCCAAAACTATCCGGCGCAAATTTTGATAAGATCATAGTAAGATGTGTAAGGAATGTTTTCAGAAACAATCTAAGAGCATGTAAATCAAAAGTGTCGAAAAAGGCTTGCATCTTTTATATTACATATTAGTATTGATATATTATGGCTTTTTAAATAACTTGGCAGTACCTACTGAATTCATTATATTAAAAATATTTTCGACGTACTTACCTCTCAATACGAGTATGTACAAGTAATAGTTTATTCTGGCCTGGACTCGACTATAGTTTGGCTAGGATGCAGTTTAGGCAATTGACGTCGGCGTCGTTCGGTTTCCCAGGCAACCCTTGATTGATGGGACAGTTTCTCGGCCCGTGCACAAACACTTGTCAAATTTACACTCAGGGCCAGAGGTTATTTGGAACGGGAAAAAATTAACCGTGCTAGAACGAATCCGACACCCGAAAGACGATCCATCACAGCGGGAAAATATTGTTCTAATTTTTCATTTTACATTTGAAATATGACATTTTTGTTTTGTTGGAAAATTCTAGGAAGTGTATGTAACTTTATACTTTAGATTTCGGTTTCCTCGATGTCTCATCTTTTGTTCTATTAGATTATGGCAAAGTTTTGGCGATTGACATTTTCTGGAAATGCCTATAATAAAAATACACAATCTACTAATTTATCATTAAATTATGAGTATGCAATGGGATAATAGGACATACATATTTTTTTGGACAGTAAAATGCCAGAAGGTTGGAGATAAAACAAATTATTGCATTACGAGTTTAAACCCATCGAAATTCGACGGAAACAGGAGCGGATGGGCTCAGGCGGGTCACTGGGACGAATCCCGGTGGGCCGGAGTCAAATGAGCCGCGCAGATGGGCCGGGCAGGAAATACGCCATCCCTAGATAAAAAAATCCTAATATAGCGCGAAAGTCAAAACTCTCTATTCTCTTTATGTCATTTTTTTCACTAATTGATTTAATGATTTCAGATTTAAAGTAATCCCACCAAAGACATACATGTAAAAAAAAAGGCCAAGTTCTTGTCAGGACTATGTGATTTGTTATCTGAAAAAAATATAGTCCGACACATGGTAAGGTGTACGGAAGAGGAAACGATAAAAAAATTAGGTGGACGGAGCTTAAATACAAATCACCACTCAGTAAGCAGCTAGATACGCCATCCCATTAACCTATCAACCAGACGAACCATGCCACCTGTTAACAACGTTGCCTATTTTCCAAAGATTCGCACTATTTTAATCTTGACGAAGTTTTCGACTGGCGACTTCCGATGTTACAATAGCATAGAATAATATTAGGGTACCCATAATAATTTGTTATTTATCAAATATAATTAGGGATTTTATTATTTTATATATATTAAACCATATCGCTCAACATTATTGCGAAAAATAGTTTTCATTAACTTATTTACTATAGTTTAAGTTATTTACTATAGTTTTGTTTGTAAGTTTGGCAACAGAAATTTTTGCTGCATTCTTTTGGTGGTCGAGTTTTAGTGTGTCGAACTATAACTGAAATGTAAAAATTATGCCAAGTTAATTGCCTACACGTTATTAGCAGTGTTTTGATAAGCACAGAAAAATAGTGTGTGAATTGATAAATTTACAGACCAAACTTGGCAAGTTTTCAAGGGTCTCAATATTGCTCAGTTGTTCAATAAAAACTTGCCAAGTTTGGCCTGTAAATTTATTAATTCACACAATATTTTTCTGTGCTTATGAAAACACTGCTAATAACGTGTAGGTAAGGATCTTGGCACAATTTTTATATTTTAGTTATTTTTTCAGACAACAAAACACACAGTCCAGACGAGAACTTGGCCTGTTTTTTACATACCTATATGTTTTTGATGGGATTTCATAACTTTTTGCTCAGATATTTATTAGTATAGGTATGTGTATACACGGTATTTTGTCCATCAAGCAAAAATTTTTAATAATGGCTTTTTGTTGATAAGGTTGCATGCATTCTTGGTATTTCTGTTTGTTGCGATTATCGTAAAATTGAGGTATTTGAAAGTAAATCAGGAATTTAAAAAAAATCTGTTTTCTCCAGGGATCAAACCGGGGACTTTCCGCGTTTTAGGCGAATGTGATACACTATACTACGTACACACGTAACTTTGTAAAACAGAAGTCGCTACCTATTTCGTGTCCGCCATGTTGGATTTTCCGCCATGTTGGATTTTTATTGATTAATTTTTGTCGTGGTTATCACCTTAAACACTATTTATGTTCCAAATTTCAAAGCTCTAGCTCGATTGGAGGTACCCTAGACTTATGATGATATATCAGTCAGTCAGTGTGTGAGTGCCCGCAATTGTGAATTTTGGACACTCGTATCTTGGAAAATATTCCACCTAGACGTATGAAATTTGTAATACTTCTTCTGTTAGGTAACCTTAACACCCCAGAAAAAACGTCCTGTAACGCAACTAGCCTCGAAGATAGAGAGGGGTCGAAAAGTGCTCGAAATAGTTCGTGTAAATATAGCACAGTGCGCGCGCGGTCGGATTTGCGAGAACTAGTGTCTTTAAGTAGGTATTGGACCTAGGCCTCGCGCACTCTGTGCACTCTGTGCACAGAGTGCGCTTTGAGTTGTGAACATTTAAAATTTTGGATTTAAAGTAGTTGGTGTGAACATTTAAAAGAATTTTACTTTTGTTTCCTTATTTCAAAATTAATTACGTTCGTAAATGTATTTTTGTGCAATATAAGTATTTTTTTTTATAAAAAAAATATTTTTATACCATATTTTTAACTTTTTTTCTTGCAAATGGTAGGAATTTTTTTTTTATTTTTATCACCCAAGAAAGGTTTCACTATTTTTGTATGTAGCGCTATTCACCTCAGGGAATCAGTTGAGCAAAAACCGTCCCGGGCCGCTTTAAAGTTGCCCATCCGCCCCTGGACGGAAATGTATATGCACCTACATTTGTTGTATCAGTTTAATGGTTTGAATTAGATAGATATTGTAAAGTATAAGTTACAGGATCTCTTTGGAAACAACATTACAGGTCATTCGCCATAATGTCAAGAACTATATATTACACCAAAGGTAATTGAACTTTTCTTGATACTTTATGCCTTATTTAGACCCAAAATTCTTAGTGACGGCTTAATGGGAAGAAGTTAGAAGAGTCCTTTCTTTCAAAAAAAGAATCATCAAGCTATGTTTTGTAGAAGCTACAAAATAAGGGAGACAAAATATGATGTTTGCGCTTTAAATATATATAGATAGCATATTCAACACGTACGTGTAACAGGACTGTAACAGCAGCCTGCCCGTTCCCCAGCCAGACTCATTGTGGTAAAAATTACTTTAAGAGTCAGAAAATTTAAAAGATTTTCTTGTTGAACTTCTTAATCCCTTCGCCTGTCTAAACATCTGATTTTAAACATTATTTACAAGTCGTTGCTTTTCAATGTATTAAAATTTGTTCTACATCATCGTAAGACATTAAACGCGACATTAAATTGGACATTAAAAAATATGTAGAAAATCAGTGAGCGCGTGGTTGATTACAGTCCTAACAAGTAATGGTCTTATAATAACCATACCTAATATGTTAATTAAGTTGTTTTCTTCTTCCATCAATTATATTTATAAATGCTCTTTTCTCAAGAATAATTCAAATGTGCTGACAACGTTAGTTCAGGACTGACGGCTGACATTTAATGAGTTTAAGGATTCATTCATCAGAGAAAATCTTTCTTGCCTTAAATACAAATTGGAAAAAGATATAACCATCGACCTTCAGCAAGAGGAGATGCAGAAGTTCATTCGTAACTAGCCTTTTGTTTTGTTTTATACATTGTGCCTGTGTAGGAGTAGGATAAAGAACGACCGCTATAATTCTGACTACCCCCTCCACCGTTATGGATTTTCTGTATTGTGTATTTCACCGAGCAACATAGGCGTGTGCAAGGGGCGCCGAAATTAGGTATTCCTCTTCTAAAAAATATAAAAAATAAGCGATAGAAATGTGAACAAAACTCTACTTTCAGCAATGGTTAAGGAAAGAATTTGTAAGATGCAAAATATTCCGAGAAGATTGTGAGCCTAGACCCTAGGGCTTCTTATTAACAAAATCTCATGCGTAAATCTTGAGAATTCTCAAGAATACGCAGGAATTCTTTAGAGAACGCTATCGAAAAAAACATTTTTGAATGCGAGAACACGCAGCGAGTTCTCAGCGAATTCACCGATAACCCCGAAATGTGGGAGGGGTCGATGATCATATCCAAGTTCTTAATATTAACCGTGAGTACCGAGGGCGCTCGCGTACGGCCTCGGCACCCACACGAAAAAATCCTAAACACGCCTATGCCGAGCAAACCTCTGAAAAGACAGTTTCAGATGGAAATGATCCATTTTTCCATACACTTGACACTGACGCTCCATTTCTCAAAGTTTATGGATAAACCCCTTTCAGGAAAAATAAAAAATCACTTAAAATTTTTACCATTCACATATATTCTGACCTGCCTGGAACGTTACACACACACCATTACGCCTCGCCAAATCTTTAACTTATCACCAGTGAGTACGGAAACGTCTCCTGATGAGCCAGCGACGTTGCCACCTCCATTCTGAATTGAATCCCTAGGTGCAAAAAGGTGTTAACTCAAAATATGTTTTTTTGAGAAAAATCGATTTAATTTTAAGAGCCTGGACCTTTTTTTAAGCAGATTTTTACTATTTTAATATCATTTCTCAGGTTAATAACATTGTTTGTAGTATATTTTCAAAATATAGCTCTTTCTTCGAAATATATTTTTAAAAAGTTACAAATTTTAAGTTAACACCTTTTCCAAAAATTGTTTCTAATGAAATCAAACAAAAAATCATCATTTTACAAAACGCATTTATTCTTATCAAAAAATACATTTAAAAATGAAGAAATTATTACTTCATAAAAATATTAATTTTCTCCTCTTCTTAAATTATAATAAAATACTGTAAAATTTTCAGGCATAAAAGGAATTTGTTCTTGGATGTTGTCGAACTTTTTTGCTGCTTGTCAATCGTTGTTAAAATAGCAGTATTCTCAATATTTTGTTTTTTATCCATGCATCTATTTTTTCTTAAATCGACAACTGTCCATTCTCCATTTTCATCAAAGGAATATCTATACGTGGTTATACCGAATTCGTCAATTTGAATCCACCTAACTTCTCTAAACAAAAGTTTCCCCTTTGTTACAGATTTCTTTCTGTCAATCAGTCCCCGTTTTTTTTTGGTAGTTCGTTAATATCCACAAATTTATCTGCCATCCTCGTTAAATTAATGGCGTCGTTTTTCTTGCCTCGGCCATTAGGGAAATATACTGGTCCACAGTATACACATTCTTTTGTTTCCTTAGGGATTTTTCTACTGCAGCAAAATCACGGTCTGAATCCATAAAAGCATGACCTACCTCAGGAAATTTGTGGTCGATTTTTTTTAAGCTTTAGTTTTTATAAGATCATGCCATAGGCAAACAATGTAAAACAATTTACTGTGTCCCCCGCCGAGTCACTCCATGCAATTAAATTTTCAGGATTTTCCGGTTCTCTTATATTTTCAAAAAAAGTCAATACACTACTGCCAATTTCTTCAGAGCCACGGGAACGGAATTCTTGCACACGTATGAATGGCCTTGACGACCACAACTTTCACAAGCACAATAGTCCAACTACAAAAAAAAACACTTAAATATACCAGCAGATAGTGCATCAGGTCGTCTCAAAATTAGTAGCGCGCGTGTTCCTACTTTTGGTTCTAGCAAAATCCCCAGGGTCGGTAGAACTAATTCCGAATCAATACTGAACCAAACGAATGTGATCCACGAACATGGAACTAGTACTCAGAGTTCAGAATTTTGTGAACCGCGAACGCTTTAATATAAACTGCGCATGCGAATAGTCCCTGAATTTGTTCAGAATAATTGCAATCGCGAACAAAGCTATTGATTATATCGGCAGATGGTTGGCAATGGAAATGTATAGGAGGAGAGGTACAGAAAGATCAAACCAGATATGGGTGATGAACGATTTAAGGAAAAAAACCCATACAAAGCTGGAAAATGCAGCCAAAAAGGAAACTAATTATTTTCTCTTCTGGTCGATTGAGCGGTTTCTTTCCGTATTCTTTTTATAAATTTAAAATTCTATACTGACGCCGCTGTACAGGTTTTTTAGATTCAATTTAGGTCATTACTCTTTCATTACGCTAGCTGATATTTCCACTAGAACGCATGTAGCTTGTCAACGAAAAGTTAAGGTACCTTTAAATGGTTCGTCTACTTATGGGGGAATGTGCATGATACCGCGCAAACAAACAAAGACAATGGAAATTGGTTAATGAGTAAAAATTGCCAACTAGAAGTACATATTATGCACTTATGCAGTTCGTCGAAATGAACGTTAAAAGCATACCAGAATATTGCTGCAGTACACCTGCGTGTGGAAATAGAAGAAAAACGCCAAAAAACTTCATTCGCTGCAATTCATTAACATTCTTAAGGATTTAAAGCTGTTCAAACAGGCACAATTCGTTTTTGTATAAGTTGGCTAATTTCGCTTAAACGAAGGAAAATGATAGGAAAATAGTTGATATAAATTATGTAAGGTCATTATTGCCGTAAAGGATTTAAAAAGGCAATAAATTTTAGTTTATTATGTAATAATGAGCAGTGGTAAATAAAGGACATACATGTGAGCAAAAGGAATATCGCAAAATATTTGTTTTTGAGCCCTAATGATGTGACATGATTAATTGCTAATGATAAATAGCCTTAGTGGTATTAGCACAACCATTATACTCCTAGATTATTCTTAGAGGTGTCTTGCAAAAAGCCTGTAGTTACCTACTATACGTAAGTAAATTTCAAATTGATTGACGAATAAATTATGTGATATCTGCATATTTGTTTTCCTGAAAATTAAAAGAAAAACGGGGTTTTCTGAAAATATCCAAAACTTGTTTCTTTTTCAGAAACAAACAGGAACGTATAACCCTAGAGAAGTGATCGGGGCAAAATTAATTTTTAAGGAATCTACGACAAAACCTATATTTTTTTCTTCTTCACTTAATACGTTTTAAATGGAAAATGGAATTTGACACAAAGGTTAAGGAAAAGAAAATAACAAATTTCATTCATCGTTTGGATATCTTTTTATTACGGATCTACGAAAACTTTTCGAGAACTTGAGAAGATTTGTTTTCGAAAATAAATTTCTTCCAAAAACATCTTTTTCGAAAATATTTTTAAGAACATTTTTTGGAAACACATTTTTTCGAAAATATAACTTTTCATTTATTGTTTCAAAAACATTCTTCGGAAATAAATTTTACCGAAAAAATATTTTGAAAAAGAAATTCCTGAAAAACTACGGTAGGTAGTATAGATTATATTAAGAATTAGTGACAAATTATTTAAAAAAAAATATTTATTTTGGAAGCGATATTTGAAAAACTTGCTTGGGTTTGCTTGGGTTTTTGGATATTGTTGGAAAATTGTACGTTTCAAAAAGGCGTTTTTCAAACACATATAGTTTCGCCCTTGGTTTCGCAAAATTATATTTTCTAAAAAATTGCACGAGAAATTGAGAAATTTTACTTGCTTTCGAAAAATGTGTTTTTGAAAAATTGATTTTTGAAAAATGTTTACAGTTTCGTTAACAACAGCCTCAATACAAATTTTCATAATTTGACCTTTAATAAATTAAATTATAAATATACACAGAAAAAAGAACTATGAAGTTAAAGAAACAATCATTTCTTTAAAGTGGGAAACTCATGCCTTTGCCCGTATTTCCTCCTAATAAAAGTGTATATTTTAAAATAAAATTCTTTTAATTCCCTATATGTTCCTATAAGTAAATTATTAATTGATTTAAAAAGCAGCAGCCATCTTGATCTTGCCATCATCTCGCCGATAAAGTTTACAATAAGGTGCGTTTCCTATGGAGCGGCTGACGCTCGCGGCTGCCGCACAGCGTCGACGCCTATTACTGCTCATGTGGCAAGTGGCAATTTAATGTATCCGTATCTTTTCGAGCGTCAGACGCAAGCTTCAACGTCAATGGATTACTGGCGTCGGCCGGCCGCTGAGCGGCAGCCGCGAGCATCAGCCGCCCCATAGGAAATGCACCTTAAGAGAGAATCTTTAGAAATTTTTATTTCTTGAAATTTATTTTTAGTACTTTTACAAAGAATTACTCGAAGAACATTGAAATTTTGTTATAAACAATGCTGTTAAAACAAAATCTTTTGAAATTACAAGATCGTTCTTTAATGACAAGAGCTTTTGTTTTTTCATTATAACAAAGTGTATTCTCATTAATATATATATATATATATATATATATATATATATATATATATGTATATATATATATACATATATATATATACATATATATATATATATATATATATATATATATATATATATATATATATATATATATATATATATATATATATATATATATATATATATATATATATACTTCATTAATTTAAACATTTAAAAAAACATAATAAATTTTTTGTTTTAAAGTTGGAGTTAGTAAGCCTAAAAGTGATATTATACTCTTATTTGGATATCATGTTACCTCAAACCTAGTGCAAAATTTTTAAAGAATTTTAGAGCTTAATTTAAGATTGTCTTTTTTGTCTGTAAAACATTTTTTGTTAAGCCCTCAATGCCTTTCTGTAAGTCCCACAACCTAACAAAAATCGAATAATATATATATATTTTTTAGCCTATACTCACCGGTAGTTTAGATACACAGTTGACCCTAAACTAGGCACAAATTTAATCAAGTAATTATTATTTACAAACTTGAGCAATTGTCACCTCCCTGCCCCTTCCTGGCGGTGCCCATATCTTCACCTGATTTATTATCTGGAGCACACCACTGGATGCATTGCACTCTAAGTAAAATAAGTACCCCCAATAGGTTCAAATATGGCGTATTTATAATATGAAAATATCAAACCTCGCTGTCGGTTGTCTTTTAAGATGTGTTAAATTACATACTCTGACAAAGAGGCAGGCAAAACAGATAATTGGTTCTCGAATATACACAATTAAAAAAGTTTTAGATAATATCGAGTTACTTAGCTCTTAAAGCTGCCATGTGACTTGCATGTACCGACTAAGAAGTTTTATTCATTTATTTATTAGAAAAATCGTTAAAAAGTCATAATTTCTTAATATTGTATGATGCTTGCTTGGTTTCTATAACACGCTATTTAAAGCATTTGGATATATTTTTTTTTATCTTCTGACAGCCCACCAAGACGGAAGTCTAAGTACCATGCGTGTACTGGGGAAGTTCGACTCACACATCCAGAGCTGGAAACATCCGTAGAGATTTCATCAGCCCTTTAAGAGGATGTGTGGGGTGCTACCACCTCGGCCAAGGAAGAATTCCTGTAGCACCTTTAGTAATACAACTTTATGTCTAAGTTGGTCTTAGGGATGTATTCATGGGAGCGGGTGGAGGAGGGGCGGGGGCAAGCGTCATCATCGTTTATGCTCGAATTGGCTAATTCGAGCACGAGTCAGTGGCGGATTTAAGGGGGGCGCCCCCCAGAACAGGTACATTTTTCGAAAATATATTTTTTCGAAATCAATATTTAGAAAATTAAATTATGAACCCTAGTAGCTTGGAAAATGTTAATGAAAAAAACTCGAAAAAAGATCCTGAACAAACCCAAACGAACCTTTTTTAGGTTTGATGAGGTGTCCTTAGGGTTGGTACGATACTTTCTCGTAAATTAATTTTTCAAAAAGCCGTTGCTTGAAAAAATTACTACTATTAGAAAAAAAAATATT
Organism: Philopedon plagiatum; assembly: GCA_963971165.1. Lineage (NCBI taxonomy): Eukaryota > Metazoa > Arthropoda > Insecta > Coleoptera > Curculionidae > Philopedon > Philopedon plagiatum. The sequence continues at coordinate 119,665,934 of OZ020190.1, forward strand.
TTCGAAAAAGATGTTCTTTGAAAACATGTATTTTTAAAAATTGGTTTTAGACAAATTGTACTTTCGTAAGTACTCATATATCCCCCCAAATTAGCAGAAGGCATAAATAAAAAAAAATGCTACAATATTTACACGTTCCTATTAATCAAACAATTTGTCCTGTCGCGTGTAGGCTAAGATCACCATCTCTTCTAGTTGTTTCTTTTTTCAACAAATAGGTATCTTTTTTGATATTAAATTAAGTAAATTTTTTCGAAAAACAGATTCTTCGAAAATATATATTTTCTTAAAGAACCTTTTAAAAATATATTTCGCGGTTGGAGGAAAATATAGTTTTTCTAAATTTAAATTATGAACTCTACTAACTTAGAAAATGTCAATTAAAAAATGACAAAAAGATCGTAAAATAACCTAAACGAACATTTTTTTGTGTTTGGTCAGGTTGACGTTTCCTTGTATTTGCCATGTTAAGCCAGTTTCTGACGATGCGACTTGTGTATGCAATTTCTCCCAGCGATTTCTCTCCGCAATTTATCGCGGAAACTTTATTGCGTCAGTGTTCAGACGGTGCAACCAATTTCATTCAGTTTTTGACTATGATGGCCAACATAAAAAAAAGTCACTAAATTTAAATTGGAAAGTACCTAGTTTTAAAAAACAAGCTGTTGATGTTCTGTGAGTCTGAACATAACCTTTTTTTTTATTGTTCATTATTGTTGAAAGATCAATAGTTTGCTGTTTTTTCTGCTTACAATGATTAAATGTTAATATATTAGTTATTAAATTTAGTTAATTGGTAAATTACATAAAGGTATTTAAAAAAAAAAGATGGATGAGGAAGTTATCATTTCAACAATAATGATAATAGCGTGTGGCATTTCATTATTTAGTAGCATCAGGAATATAAAAAAAAGGGGAAGAGATGGTGGGTTAGGCCCTGGATCCTTAAAAGGGATGAATGTGGTGCTTTTCGTTTGGTTAATGAGGACTTTAGTCTTGCCGATGATTACAGCAGTTACATAAACTTTTTACGAATGAGCAAGGACACCTTTGAGAAGCTATTAAATATGGTAGAAGAAGACATTAGAAAAGAATCCACTCTAATGAGAACATCTATATCCCCTAGAAATAGATTGATCATTACCCTACGATTTTTAGCTATGGGAGAATCATTTAGAAGTTTGCAATATTATTTTCGTATAGGGTTGTCAACTATTTCAGTAATTATACCTGAAGTGTGCACTGCCATTTACAATAGACTTCAAAGAAAATATTTAAAGGTAAAAATTTTATTTGTTTATTTGTAGATACGAGCAACATATATTCAGGAACTTTTCATTCATTTCACTCATTTGTGCTGTTATCTATAGGCGAATTCGGCAAGTTTTGGTACCTTTTTGGTTGACAGATAAACAATGGATTATGTGTCAAAAGATACCGATTGGTTAACCAATTGGTACCTTTTGACGTTTAATCCATTGTTTATCTGTCACTTTTGACCAACCAAACAGGGTACCAAAGCTTCCCGAACTCGCCTTATCTATAATATTTCGTAATATATGTTATTGTCTCAGTTATTGTTAGTATAATCTATAGTATCATTTTGTTCTGTTACAGGCCCCAACAACTGCAGCAGAATGGCTAAATATAGCTGATGAATTTAATCATCTTTGGAATTTTCCTAATACACTAGGAGCTATGGATGGAAAACATGTTATGTTCAGAGCTCCAAGACAAGCAGGTTCTGCTTATTATAATTATAAACAGCAGCATAGCATTGTTTTATTGACAGCAGTAGATGCAAAGTATAAATTTACCTATGTTGACTGTGGCACAAATGGAAGGGTGTCTGATGGTGGTGTTTTTCGTAAAAGCAGTTTGGCTGCTGCTTTAGAAAATAATTCCATAAATATTCCTGAAGAACGAGCTCTACCAGGTCGCAGAAATCCCATGCCTTTTGTATTTGTAGCAGATGCAGCTTTTCCCCTGCAGAGAAACATTTTAAAACCATTTCCTTTAAGAAATTTGACATGGTTCCAAAGAATTTTTAATTATCGTCTCAGCAGAGCTAGAAGAGTTGTGGAAAATGCATTTGGGATACTAGCAAATAGGTGGAGAGTGCTTCTAACTACAATTAATTTATCTCCTGAGAAAGTTCAGCTTGTAACTGAAACTTGTTGTGTATTACATAATTTTTTATTAACAGAATGTCCATCTACCGAATTACCTGATCTTGATGATAAATTTAAATTTGTTTATGGTTTAGCTCAACAAGGAGGAAACAGGGTAAGGCGTGAAGCACTAGGTATAAGGGATGAATTTATGCATTTTGTTAATGAAGAGGGGGCTGTGGAGTGGCAAAATGATGTTGCATAGACACCGGGGTTGGATAAAGTGTAGAAAATTCCTTCTTTACATACAGTGGAAAACTGCCCAGAAAGTCTAGATATGTGTAAAAAATATCAAAAGTATAGTTTAGTTTACCTACTTCAGACTTTACAGCAAACTCGACTGCCAAATCAAAACGCTATATAGTTACATAGAGATAGGAAACTTTTAAGTATATGGATATAAATAAACTGTATTTAATTATTTTTATGTATAATTTAGTAATGTTGAGTATTTTCAAAATTCTAAATTCATTGGTGGATCCATCGAAGGGTGTCATTTTATCTTTCCCTGTTCACTATAACTATTCTTACAAAGAGAGAAGATAAATGACATCCATCGATGGATCCACCGATAAATTTAGATACTTGCCATATCTTTTACAAATAATGTGTTGTATCTTACTTATTATATATTTTAACATTTAAATAAACAAAAAGTTTTATGTAATAAACATTGTTTATTTGAAATAATTTTACATTTTCTGAGACAAATGTACATAGTGCGTAATAAATAATAACATGCTAAGTACTTTTTTTTCGACTAAATACTAAAATAGTAAGTAAATCAAGGAAGCCACCCTTAACTACCTTAGGTGGCCAAAAAAAAATAACATGAAATATTTACGAAAATATCTAAATAGTAACATTTTTAGGAACATCAAAAGTAAGCCATCGTAATGCACTGGGGGACTGAACAACTGAATCAAGTATTTTTATACCTGAAGGGCAATTGTGGTGAAGTGCTTTAAATATGCTGTATGCTTTAAAAATGAACAAAGTTCTAGTAGGTGCACCCTTCAAGTGATAGTATAAAATTGCTCAAAGGGTGTACCAAAAATACAGAGTGTGACAAAAAAAAGTTAAGTTTTTAAAAAAATTTTGTTTAACATATGCCACATTTAAAGTCTTCGAGATATTGACATATAAAAACCAAACTTTTTATACTAACAGGCTGTAGCACAAGAATGGTACAACTTGGAGTAAAAGAGTGTACATGTTACTATGTACGTTTGTAATCCATCATTCACCAAAAATGCTAAAAATGTCTGTAATCCTACACAAAATGGTTTGTGTGTGAAAACAGAAATTAATAGTTTTTGATTAGAGGATGAAAAAACTTTGAAATACATAAGCAACTTTGCCCTAAGGAGTACCATTTAGCAGAACAAAAACTGTACAATGTCTCATTTAAAAAAAAATCTCTCCTTTTTTGTCATACCTATAAATTACTGACCATTTCTAAAATGTGAATAATTCAACCAAACAGGTGACTAATCACTTCATAGACAAATCTTACTTTTAAGGCTTTTACTTCGTCTCCTTCCCTGCAAAACTTTGGAATGATGTAATACTTTTAACTTAACATTTTTCCAAAATCTGGCAAAGCACAGACCTAAAACTTGTTGGCTACTATATTCTGAAGAAAGAATGGTTTTTAAAAGCTAACTATAAAAGTGTATTTCATTTTCTTCAGAGGGGTAACCCCTCTATGAAGGAAAGAAAATACCATTTTATAGTTAACTTTTAAATTACATTCTTCCTTCAGAATATAGTAGCCAACAAGTTCTAGGTCTGTGTGTCGCCAGATTTTGGAAAATGTTTATTTAAAAGTATTACACCATTTCAAAGTTTTGGGGGAAAGGTTACAAAGTAATGAATTAGTCTAAGGAATAAAATAACTTCACATAATCACTGACTTACCTAGTGCAGAAGTATAAACTATAACAAACTAATAGGGCTAGTCAAATATACAAATTAAGGATTACCTACTTTGTATATAAATTGTACATGTGAGCATATCAGCAGATTTCATAATGTACTTGACAACATAACAAATATCTAATAATAATAATGAAAATACCTAATATATAAATATTAAGAACTATAAAATATATATGAGGCATAAATAAAAGGAATTCTTCAAATATTTCTCTTCCTTGCAGCCCTTTCTTGGGCATCTAGAACACAATTTAATATTTGCTTCTTTGCTAACCGTATTTCTTCTTCGTCTCCAATTTTCTTTAATTCTTCCGCTACCATACTGAAAAAAAATAAAATGCCATTTTTAAAATTAAGCTACATTAAAGTTAGAAATATTAATTTGGTGTTTTCTCCCCCATACCTTCCGAAAGGTTTCATCTCATTTTCAGAGTCAGGTTTCCTATTTGCTGATATGACATTTAAAACATTGGTTGCACTTTTTAACAATGTTTTTGTATCCTCTTCAACTGCATTAGTCATAGCTTTTTTCTTTGGTTTTTTGCTTTGTATCTTTGGCAGGTACACATTTTCCATATCTTCTACTACTCCATCGTAAATTATATGGTCCTCAGTATCTGTGTCTTGGGTACAAGTCTGGGAATGGGTGCCTTCATTAACTGCCTGGTCGATTCCCTGATTGCTAGACCCAGGCTGAATTTCACTATTTGACCGAGAGTCTCTCACAGGATCTGAGTGTATCAAAAACTGTAAAATGTCATACCACCATACTTTTGGTACATACAAATCTGCTGTACCAGCCCCACTTAAAATTTGCTTCTTCACTTTTCCATATTCCTTGAAGAATTGGGTTCTCAAGTTATGAATTTTTTTATTTATTTCTTCTATGGAAACTTCATACCCATTTTCAAAAAGGGTTTCTTTTATATTATTTAGGGCGTCTGCCCTCTTATTCTTTAGCTTATAATCAGGATGATTTGTCTGGTATAAATTGGGGTTTGTCTCATATGCAGTTATTAAAATAGTAATCGCGTTTCTATCCCATGTGTACCCCTGAGCACCTGTTACTGATATTTGGCTCATTTTTTCTGTTCCACACTTGCGAAAACAAACAATATTATTTAAAAATAAACGATTTCCTACATAACCAAACTACCAAACTGAGAAATTTCGAGGTTAACACACCCGACAGCAGCGAAATACCAACTTAACTTATAAGTTGGCAATAGAAAAAACCCTAAAAAATTACTAAGTTGCTGCAACTTTGTCGCATGAAAATAGGACATGTTCTAATTCTAAATGAGTTACACCAGCTGATAAGTTTCATGGTGTAAACACCTAAAACTTATTGCAATATTGTCCGTGCAACCAAATCGCGGCGAGAAATCGCATCGTCAGAAACCGGCTTTACTCTGTAGTAAATTAGTTTCAAACAAGTGTTGTTTTTCAATGTTTGAAAAATGTTCTTTCTAAAAACACGTTTTCTTGAAAAAATTTAGTTTTCAAAAGTGGTTAAAAAAAGTTCGAGGTTGGTTTCAGAAAAAAAAAATTGAAACATCCCGAGTTTTCGAATATCTGTATTATTGAAAAAGTTCCGTTTTCGAGAAAATATAGTTTCGAAAAAACGTGTTTTCGTAAAATTTTCATATATCATTAGTCCAAATTGACAGAAGGTATAAGTAAATTAAAAAAATGCTAGAATATAGGTAAGTTAGGATGACAAACCGTTCTGTTTTCCAAGAACAGGTTTATATATTTCGTCCATTATGAAATAGTGTACATTTCTTAGAACAATAAAACAATAAAAAAGTAATGTCACACCCGAGCTTGCCCATCTTTTTTTTTTGGTCTGTATTTTTGTGTAGGCCGGGGCGCGTATTGGCATTGTTTACCACAGTGCAGCGCATATACGGCGTTGGAACGCAGTAAAGAATGGCCAAAAGTTCGCCGCATGTATCCAGGCAAAGCTTACCGCGGTTCAGCACAAACTGAACGTTTTCAATTTTGTTGAATTTTAAGCCTAAACATTTTAGTTATTATTCGTCCAACCGATGTAATTTTTTGTGTGTGTCTTTCAATTGACTGATTGTGCAATAAAATATATAAACATATTTATTGAAAACGCGAAATGACTAAACAAGCCCATTGATAAAAATCAATTCGCAGCCGATTTGTTGACTTTTCCAATTTTCAACTAGCTAAAATCGATCTGATCTGACTGCGGTTTGTGAAAAAAAAGTGTCATGTGGCATTCAACTCTCGTCAGGCAAAGTGTATAGTTTGTATATCGAAGGTGTTATTTAATAATCTTGAATCTGTATTATAGATATGACACATACGTTAATGATGATACATCGAGATGGAAGCTATGATGTAACATTAAGCTTTCGATATGTAAACAATATTTGAGGGTGGCATATTTATATTTAAAATACAAACAATATTTGAGGGTGACAAATTTAAATTTAAAAATCTTGTAAAAAATACTTTTTAAAAAAAGCTTTTATTATTTAGATGTACTAAAACGAAAAAAATAAGTATAGTTTTTTCATTGTGGTAATGCTGAATGCTATTTCTGAGTGGACGTAGTTCGCGTGGGTGGATCCTAAGAAAAGTATTATGAAAGTTATCACTGAAACAGGTATAATATATTATGTTAAACTTATTGTCTTAAAAGCTTGGCGCGTAAATAGAAAAGAAAAAAATGCATACTTAGGTATTTACAATTTCTGCTAAACAAAATTAATGCCTGTATGAACTTTTCGCGCGCGACGAGCTTTTAAGACAGTTAATTTAACATAATATATTAGTATATCTGTTTCAGTGATAACTTTGATTCTTTGATACTACTTTTCTTAGGATCCACCCACGCTAACTACGTCCACTTAGAAATAGCATTCAGCATTACCACAATGAAAAAACTATACTTATTTTTTTCGTTTTAGTACATCTAAATAATAAAAGCTTTTTTTAAAAAGTATTTTTTAAAAGATTTTTAAATTTAAATTTGTCACCCTCAAATATTGTTTGTATTTTAAATATAAATTTGTCACCCTCGAATACTGTTTTTATGTTTGTATTTTAAATATAAAGATGCCACCCCCAAATATTGTTTTATATCGAAAGCTTAATGTTACATCATAGCTTCCATCTCGATGTATCATCATTAACGTATGTGTCATATCTATAATACAGATTCAAGATTATTAAATAACACTTTCGATATACAAACTATATACTTTGCCTGACGAGAGTTTTTTTCACAATCCGCAGTCAGATCACATCGATTTTAGCTGGTTGAAAATTGAAAAAGTCAACAAATCGGCTGCGAATTGATTTTTATCAATGGGCTTGTTAAGTCATTTCGCGTTTTCACTAAATATGTTTATATTATTGCACAACCAGTCAATTGAAATACACACACAAAAAATCACATAGGATTGGACGAATAATAACTAAAATGTTTAGGCTTAAAATTCGACAAAATTGAAAACGTTCAGTCTGTGCTGAACCGCGGTAAGCTTTGCCTGGATACATGCGGCGAACATTTGGCCATTCTTTACTGCGTTCCAACGCCGTATATGCGCTGCACTGTAGTAAACAATGCCAATACGCGGCCGGGGCGCCCCCCCCCCCCCCCCCCCCCCTAGACGAAATTCTAAATCCGCCTCTGGCACGAGTTGGTTATTATTAGAACCTCTTATCAAAAAAACATCGACAGTTGAGTTATGGAAAAATTCGCACAAATAATGTCGACAGTTTAATTCAAGCAAACATAAAAATGTTCGACCAGTTATAAAAAAAATTCTGACAGTTTTGCTCGGAGAGAATTTGCAAAAAGAGTGTTGGATTTTATCTAGGTATAGTTGGATATTTTTTCTTCACTCCTCCCCAAAGCATAGTGTTTTCGATACGCCCCTGGTTGTTCTTTTAACATTTAAATATACTATAATTTTTCAAAAATATTTCTGATTTTGTCATCCGGGTGTTAACGGGATATACTAATTAGTTTCCACTGGTTAAGTTTTTACTGGTTCGGCTAAAAGGACTTTGAAGATTTCAAGATAGTTACTAGTTCACGTTTAGTTTTTTAGCGTCTTTTTAATAATGTGAATATTTCATATAGAACGCAAGTATGGGAAGATATTCTAGTACATGCACCGTCTTCTTTACAAAGGCGTCAGCACAAATGGATATTATCATGTTTTTACATAAATATAATATGTCAAACGAGCTTCATATTTAGGTCTAGAAATGGTGCATATTTCTATAACAAGTGGATATAAAGTTAGCGGCATTATAAAATAATCTATAATCTATTCTAGTTATTTTGTTATTAAGGCACTGACATGAATAAACTTGGTATAAGAAGCTAAACAATATTAATATGGGTTTACACACGGACAATACGCGGGACGGGACAGAAAAAAATTGTCCCGTGCTTCGTGAAGGGCCTACTTACCTTAACAAGAGAGTGCCCATTTTATCGTTATAGTCATGGAGCTACCATGGCGTGCTCTTCAATTAAATTATATTGATACTTTTACGTATGCTGTCGTACTGTTTTATCCTGAGAGCTTTCCCAATAAGGAAAGAAGACATTGTCTTGGTACACAGAAAGCTGGGCTATCTTCGAAGACAGACTAACCATTGCCTTGTCCCGAAATAGTTCATTCACACATGAAGAACATTGTTTTGTCCCGTTGTATTGTCCAGTGTATTGCCCCGTGTAAAACCCATTTTATTTAGTTTGCCTTCATTAAGGTCTTAGATTAAGGAAATATCGGATGAAACCATTCATAAACCATTCTGTAGATAACAAACCCGGCACCATCGAAGATAATTGTGCGAATTGAAGAGAGAAAGAAGGTGATATGGTGGGCTCGAAAAGTTATACTATTATCGTTTGCATGACTCGCAACCCTAGGTACCTTCTGGTCCAAGAGAACCCTTCGTAAGCTTCCCAGAATTAATTTTTCGGTCAATAGTACGTGCTGGTACTCCATATATCTTCTATCGGCATCTCTTTTCAATATCTCTTTAGATTTAACCGTTCCGCCAACTGTACTCAACAACTTAACTGTAGGACATTATTACTTATTTATTTTATTTTGCATGTCAAAAGCCTGGTTATTAGCTATCGCTTTCATCTAAACACAAAAATACAATGTGTGGCAACTATCCCACCCAAAATATGCGACATCTATCTTTTCTGTAGGGAGGGATGCCGCATCTCCTGACAAAGAACCAAAATAAAAATGTATCCTAAAGCATGCATAATAAGCTATAAAATAGCCTATCTGACTCGAATAATACAAATAAAACCCTTTTTCCTTGAAATTCAATGTGCTACTAAAGTTTGAAAAGTACCCTTTAAAATATTAGGCACTGAAAATGCTACTTACCGTTTTAATTGTCAAATTGCGAACCTAAAAGGCAAAGGAAAAACCCACCGACGGCATAGACAACGCTTTCTAGCCGGCTGACTTCCTATGACGCTGTTGCCAAAGTCTCGTATCAACACATGTGCGTACCACGTGACCTGCGGCATCTATTCCCACGCCGCATCTCTCCCACACTTACCCTATTATGTAAAAAAATAGCTGGTACCAATGGCCTCGAAGATGGAGGTTATCTCTAGTAGAGTAAATTTTTTCTTAGATCTTGCAATATGGTGCCGAGGCACTTGTCATTTATGGCACCCAGTTGAAGTCTGGTCTGTTTTACGTTTAGAGGTTGGCTAAAAAGATAGGACCGGACTTGTAAACAATAAACACCAAGATAATCTAGTCTCTGAAATCTATAAAGTACACTAGTCAAATGTTTAAAACACACACTATACAAAAAACACCCACAGAAACACCAACGTTATCGACGCGACCTGTCGTGTCAGCTTTATACGGCTCACTAGCAACCCACTACTAATCTAGGGACTGTTCGACGGAACCAATATCAGCTGTTGATATCATTTGTGATTGTCGAACTTCGAAACGCTGAGTTCTATCATAAATTAAACTCTACTTACATCTTCATCCACTGCACTAAGCGGGAATTTAGATTTTTTGTCAGTTTGAATTAGCGATGAGGTTTGAATCCGTCGCTAGAAGGAGCATCTGATATTGGTAGGTGGTAGAGTAATTTTTTTCTCGCATGAGGAAATATTACCCCGCATACCCTCACAAAGAGCAGGTGAAGCCTTAAAGGACCTTTGCAGCTCAGGGAGTAAAGTGGATCTTCTTGGGATGGGTAAATTTTTTTAAACTTTTTTTGCGACAATATTTTCCAAAAGTTGACACTCAAAGTCTAACATTTCACATTAATCTCAAGTACCTAACTGCCCTAAAAAAGTTTGTTTGCTCTCCTAATAACAAGCAAGTTTTATTCGTACAAGAATTTTGAATACATATTTCCAGTTGAACAAACTCGATCTCATATTCAAAAGGAACAGGGAATGTCATTGAGTGTTTGGCATATTAAAAAGAAAAAGAAAACACCAAAACAAGGGGGAATCATACAAAAATCTATTCTTCCCCAGTGAAGCGGCCAAGTAACAAAAAGTCGCTATCAAACATGCGATGCGTCGCGTTGGCAAAGCAATCGCAGATGCTGATGGGAAACAATGAGCGAAATTAAAAATTCAACTGGTCGTCAATCAAGATCGACTGGCGATGGCCAGTGTCTATGCCAGAGTCAAGTTAGAGATCGCTTAAATCAGAGGCGTAGTTCAAATAATGGGTAATTTAAATAGATAAATGCTTAAGATCAACCAAATATTAACGAACAAACTATCTATGATGATTAGGAACAAATCCATTTTGAGTTTAGACGTATTAGCATAAAATTATTAATTTAACACTCTCCCACAAAACTGACGTTTAGAACCATCTTTGACAATGGCATTAACATAAATGCAACACATTACAAGTACCCAATTAGCTTAATTCTTGATTAAATTGATTTTGCAGGTGGACGTTAGAGTAGTCACTGGTTTGCTGTGGGGACACAGGAACGGTTTTTTCTTTTACGAAATGTCCCTCCTTTAGACTGAAGTATGGCAATCCCAGACGAATTAATAGTACACTGTCTACAGGATGTACATAGATAGTACTTAGCAGTAAAGGATTGGTCAAAGAACATGTCGAAGTGCATATAATATTCTTTTCAGTCCTACATTCACACTGCATTGAAATAAAAATGTTGTTAAAATTTTTGACCTGTTAAATATTTCGCTTTTGACATTTTGATTATATTTTACATCAGTTAGAAAAAAATATAAAATTATTAGAGGTCTACGGTTGCTGCTCAGGACCCAAAATGCTTAATAATTATCAACGTCAAAGTGGCACTTAAAGTAGTGCCAGGATGTAAAGCTAAAATTGACGTGTTTACATTTTCCCTAGGAGACATAGGCGGTTCTAGACCTCTATTTTTGGGGGGGGCTTAAGCCCCTGGATTATATTTTGGGGGGGCTTAAGCTCCGGTTTATATATAGTCGGTTAGGCTTTTCAGTTGGATTTGGGGGGCTAATTGGAGATTTGGGGGGCTTAGCCCCCCAGCCACCACCTAAAAACGCCTATGCTAGAAGAGTTAGTTTTACGTACCCCGTCGTTATGGCAACCAATACATAATTTAGTAAATTTTATTTGCCCCTGCTGACACAATTTTATAATAATTAATATAATTTAGTATCTTATATAAGAAGTGGAAAAAAATATTTATTTCAAACACACATTTAAAGAAGCGTTCTTTCCCTTCATTTTTTAATTTCTTTTTCTTTGTCGTATCTGTCTTCATTTGTTCCTAAATAATCTTTTCGACCAATTTTCTTTTCCTTTTTTGTCTAATTTGATTTATAATAAGCTAAACCTTTGTAAGAACCATATATTATGTCATCATCTTGGACTGCTTATATTGACACCCAACTACTGCTTTTTTATAATATATCCAGCTAAAACGTAACGTGTTTTGCCATTTTTAAGTATATTTTAGCACGATATGAGAATTATGTCCTTTGATACACTCCACATCATTTTTTTCAACATACTTCTCCCCTCCTCCTCTTTCTATCCTCCCCTACTCACCCTTCTCCACTATTCATCCTCCTCCACCCCAACTCCGTTTTTCTTGTTTCTTTCTATTTAATTTGATAATTTTGTCCATAATTATAATCTCATCTTCTTATGTCCACCAAGCTCTCTGCTAAGCTAAAAAGCTTGGATACCGGATAACCTCTTCATAAAAAGGGCTAGCTTGGCTTGCCATCTGATCTATTGATTTGTCCTACAATAATCTAAGGTAATCAGAAACGTGTTTTGACATTTTAAGTAGTTCTTGTAGTAGGTATGACTAAAGCCGCTGCAACACGATGTGTCAATGTGTCAAATGCCTTCCAACGTTGGATATATTGTAATTTGTCGCATCGTGTGGCGGTGCAACAACGAATTTCATGTGCCAAACGTTGGAGGCTGCACTCGTTCGAGATTTTGTCGATATTTTTGTCCTGCGTCAAAGGATGCTTCCAACATTAGAACTAATATTTGATACACGGCCACACGACTTCTTAATCGTTTCTCGATTGGAGGCATTGTCCCGGTATCATTTGGTTGTTAATTTTTCATCTGGTTTGTGTTGGCTTCGCCTTTACGTTGGTTCCCTCGTTTGTCGCATCCATGTACCAGATTGATTTACCAAAGTTTAATCTGGCGATCTTGGTTTCAGTGTTGGATAAAACACCGTACTCAACGTTCGTTCCAACGCTGGACGCATCGTATAGCGCCGGCTTAAGGAAAGTTCCTTCACATGAGTTTGTTCCTGATCACCCGATGGCGCGGATTTCTGAAGCGATTGCAATTTTTGAATTTTTATATTATATACTTTGTTCTGACCGGGTACGACAATGAAGTTTTGTACTACGCACATGGAAGCGTCTTAAATGATTTCGGCGCCCATGGCCGAACGTCGGTTGTTCCGATAGTAGAGCCCCCTGTAGACGTAGAGTAAGGTCAGTAACCGACTGGGACGAGAAACATAATAAAAATAACAAAATCCGACCAGTGCAGCTTGCAAAAATAACGGCGCATTTTTATTGGGAATTGTAAAGAACCGGCCCGGGCAGGGAATTAGAGAGACGCATTCTTATAATATACAGGTTCCACTGTGTTGTTCGATTCGAGAAGCACGGGTTACTTGCTAGAAGAGAAAGGATCTATCCGGTCGACTGGGCCGCTGCGATTGTCTCCTTCCTGTTATCGAATATGGAAGAAATTACTAACATGCATACGATAAAATTTTAATGGGTGTTGGAACGTTTCGCGAAATATTTTTGCGGTATGAATTTTACATGAGACGTACATATATTCGCTTCCTAAAGCTTAAAGCCTTGGAGACTTTTAATTGTTAAATTGATGTAAGCATTATTTTCTGTTATTTCTTATTAACCATCCAAAAATATGAGCGGACTGATTGATTGTAAACTCAGTCTGTAACATTTAAGCACTATAGTCTATCCACTGAACGTACGGAGTAATCACGAGCAGACAAGGCGGTGCCGGACGGCCCGGTTTACACTGCACAAGTACTTGCAGAAGTGATAATGCGAAAATCATCAGTGGCGTAGTATATAGGTAAATTAATGAAAATATATTAATTTATTTTAGAAGGTTTGCCACAATATAATGGTTAATATTATAATAGTGACTTTACTACTAAACTAAGCAGGCTGAATAATTGAAATGATTTTCTTTGTGTTGTGGACTTTTGTTGTGCCATGATGCCAGATTAACTCGATAGGATTAAATTCACAATGGTACGGCGGCAGGCGTAAAATTCTGCGATTGGTGGATTTGGCCAATTCATCAATGACATATTTGTCAGCACCTTTATTTTCTTTAACAAGAGTTAATAATTCTGCCTTGACCATATCTTCCTCGAATGAAATAATATGCCTTCTTAGCCATTCTTGTTCCGGTGTTCGGAGCTTTATCAATACGCCTACTGTGGTACGAGGCATTATCCGTAACAATGACAGCGTTCTCTTCTAGATGGCTTAGAATATTTTTGAACCAATTTTCAAATAAATCAGCATTCATGTCTGCGTGGTAGTCACCCATCTGCTTTGACTCAAAAACTAATGAGCCGCCTTCTATGAAGCCGCCATCGGATCCGATATGTAAAATAATCAGGCGTTTCCCTTTACCTGAAGGATTTTTTAATCCTGTCGAAAGATCTTCCAGAAAGGCTTGCCTGGGATGCTCTATTGAAGCATCCACCCATACTTTACTAACAGTGTGTCCCGCATTGACCAAAGTCTCGTCTAGGTAATATATATTCCTACCTTCCCTTTCCCTTCCCTTTTTCATAAACGGACAAAGATCGTTTTATCCGTTTCTTTGGTGGTAATTGAGGCTCATTCAATACGATATTCATAGTGAATGTTACTTATTCAAATAGAGCTGCCAGATCCCGATTTTAAAGAAAGCACACCGAAAAAGAAGCAACACAATATTTTAAAAAGCACTCAACCAACAAACAAAATTATAGACCGTACGCCACAGAACTCAGAATATAAATGAAACACCCGCACCAATTGAATATTGTAGGGTGTAAAGAGGACCGCTTAAATTCCGAAAATTTGACCTGATTTTACCTGAACCTGAATATCAGGTAGTTTTGTTATTCCGTACGTTCGGTGTACAGACTATAGCTGAGAAGCACTATAAGTGGTATTGTATTAAAAGTTTTTCCGCTTTACCAGTGCTATTTAGCAAGGACTTAGAAAAACTTCAAGGGCCTCAAAGTCTTTAAAAACAGCCTTAAAAAAACATCACTTAGGGTTTAGGGCACTGTGTTCAATAAAACTCTCACTAAAGTATTATATTTCATTAAAAATTTCCACATACATTCACCATTTTGTCAAAAAAAACATCTGAGACATCTGTCGTTGGTAAAGTCTGTTTAAAGATATCCCCTCTGATTCTTAACCGCAATGGCAGTCATAAATCGTGTCCTTTTTACCTGATGGCGCAGGGTCGTACCGTCCTTAAATAAGGATTCCACGAAAAATTAGGTTAAAGAAATGTATACATTTCTTTTATCAAGTCTAAACTAAAGCAATAAGAGAAGGTGTTAAAATAAAATTGAAGCTAGTTTTCTGAAACTTCCATATGTTAAATTGCTGAATACTTGCAAAAAGAAGAAATAAAAATGTCGCATTATTTGCAAAATTCTACAAGTCAGACTATATGACGAGAATTCCAGCATCCACAGTACGTGATATAATACTGAAACCATGTTTGGAGAGAATGGGTCGATGTGATGTTGGCAAAGCTAAAATTTACCAAAATTGTTACGCGCAGGTAGGTAGTTTGTTTTTGGCACCTCTTCGTCTTTGTTTAAAAAAAATCACATGCAATAAGTTGCAGTTGCAATGTTACTGTGTTAAGACACAGTATTAACTAAATCTGTTTACTTTGTATAGGTACAATTTCACGCTCTTGCTTCATATAAGCAGAGCAAAACCAAGTGGTTTTTCTCTGATATAAGTAGGTACCAAGAAAATTTGGGGGCACCCCATTTCTAAATTCCGGGCTAGCTAGGGGAAAGCAGATTTAAAAGTACCTACGCCATGTCAATATCAGAAATTCAGTTTGATTTCATTAATTGTTTAAAAAGCCTTTACTAAACGGAGAATACGTCATCAGTCATCATACTAGTAGCTGAATAATATAACACATCTTGCCGGACGACGCGATGCCAACGTAGCAAATAATTCATCAGGTCAAAAACAAAACACGAAAAAGAAGAAAACAAAAGATGGGAGATTAAAACGTCCTGATGCATTCGATTTTATCTTCTATAAGACCCGAGCATAAGCTGTTATTTTTGTTTTATGTCAAACTCCAGACAGCAACAGATTTTCAATTACGCGTATTTCTACTTGATACCCACTGCTTGCTGTATGTTTCTAAATCATACGATTTTAATTTTATGCCTTTGTGATTTTTCTTTTACCTCTGCATTGATTGCTTAAAATTTAATTTGGAATTCTACCCACTCGTACATCCGACGTCGTTTTTAATTCGAATACTATTCTCGCGAAAATAAAACAGATTGATATGCATTATGGACGGTATTCCACAGAAACGAAAGTCCGTTTTGAATTGCTGCAGGGACGGAAAAAGAGAAAAAGCACATAAGAGAAAAATGTCATCGATTTATATTAGAAAAGAAATCTTTAGTATTTTAGATTTGCTGGAGCCATGCAGTTACTATTAATGAATACCAACGAAGAGTGGGCCAAATTATTTTAATTATTATTTGATTCTACAATTTGTAGGATCATAGAGCAATAAAATGTTACAGCTAGTCAAACATAGCTTTGCCTCTGCGTTGCGCGGTCGAGGAAGCGCGATATCATTGGGATAACAGAAATAGCAATATTAAGCGGCTTCTACTTTGGGTTAAAGTACCGTCAGCGACAAAAATAATGTTACATAATTGCTTCATAACACACGGTTTCATTTAAATATGATTATAATTCCTAGTCAATAATTTAGCATTAGGTAATTAGTTTAAGACAGGTAGCAGTCAACAGTAATTTTGTTCCTGGATTCTGAAATACGCTCTTAAACTTTCTTTAAATCCTTGCTGGGTTTATTCGTTTCAGCTTCTTGGCGACACACTGTGCCGTTAGTTTCTATTTTTCACCACCTAAATCCCATTTTTTTCATAATTTTCCTTAGACCCCTTAGAGAACCAGTAGTGTAATTGTAGTCATCTTTAAATTTTTTGCGAATTTTATGGAAGGTTGATAACTCCTTCATCAGAACCGTCCAATTCGATTTTAACGGTCGATTTTCTTCTTTTTTTTATTAGGAGTTCAAAATGAAGAGCACTCGCCATTTTTCACTTTTCTCATCTCACACACTATTGTCATATTTCCCCAGATATTCATCATTTTTTCCAAATTTCTATACATTTTTCATATTATTTATTTAACATTTCGGAAACCACTCTACGTGCTGCAATTGCATATCGCTGGCCTCGCCTTTATTTTATGAACCCTGACCAGTTTGAACCGTTAGTATAAACTGTTCTTGGGGGATTCATATAAAAAGCGTACCAGCGAGATGCAAAGGAGGGCGTCGTGTCCCGACGGGGGAGGCGTCACTGTGGTGCCGCACGAATAGTACGCATAGTACGAATAGCGCCAGCCCTTTAGGCTGACAAAGTACTCGGCTAGAAGCTGCCCCCTACGCTACCCAACTTAGTGACGTAAGTGTATTATTGTGCTTGTACCTGGTATCAATATAAGTGTTTTGGTAAACCGCAGCCTAATTTATCAACCCCGACGACCCCTAGCGTGACATTTGGTGGAGGCGCCTTATAAAGCGCGACATTTGGTATTAAAGATACCATTCACCTAGGTAGTTTTATTAAATTGTAATATACGGTGTCTAATGAAAATAAGTTAAACAAAAACAAGGGTGTATTTTATGACTGAGACATTGAAAAATAAATCAGGGTCAGAATTTTTTTATAAATCCAACTTCTTTTATACTTTTAAGTCGAATATTATTATTATTAAGTAAATTTAAATATAGCGTACAATAATGATTACCATATGCATTTTGTAATCGGGTGTTTATTTGTTTATATGACTGAAAGTCATATGTTTTCCAAATAGGGGGACATGGAGGATGACTTTGAACACGGAGTTGAATGTCCGCCTATTTGATGGTGATATGTGTTATGTATATGATTATTTATTTTATTTATGACTAAAAGTCATAATATGTTTTCCGAGTAGGGGAACATGGAAGATGGCCCTGAGCATAGAGCTGAATGTTCGCCTACTCGATGGTGGTATGTATACCGTTATTTAAATGGCTAAGAGTCATTATGTGAGTATAGGGAGACATGGAAGAGGACCTTCATATAGGGTTGAATGTCTGCCTATGCGAAATATTAAGAGTTATATGCAAGTAGCATTTGAAGTTTATGTGACTTATGTGAAATATTAAGAGTTATATGCAAATTGTATTTGAAGTTTATGTGACTTTATTGATGAACAAATAGGATGGTAAATATGGTAAATATTTGATGATGTGATTACGCTATATTTGGGTTTTAAATTGTTATGTAAATGTGTATAATTTTGTTTTTCCCTGATGAATTAGAGACCGATGTCTCTCTGTCTCCAAAAGAGTAATACTTAGACACCAATAAAAGTTCTATGTAAAAACCGGGTGAATGTTCTTAGCCTGTCTACTTTTACTTAAACATCATAGTATCATGTAGGTTTTCATTATTTTTCATTATTTATAAACTGTTTTTTTCCTTTTAACTGCCGGTAGTCTTTTTTTTTCCATGTACCATTGGGAGACCACACGACCTGGATCGAGAGCCACAAAACACACCAAAAACCCAAAGGCCAGTCGCTGCTCGCATCCACAGAGCCAGCGTCATGCATCAGCCACGCACGGTCCACCATGGCTCGCCAGCCTGGTCTTCCCTCACAAACACCGAACTTCTGCACAACGAGCCGTGACGACACTGGTTGATCACAACTACCCTTAGGATTAGCCCTGCAAAGTTCCCGTCAATCACGGCTTAGTAACGGCACTCAACGGCACCCAAAGTCCGGGTGGCCGAACTCTTTGGAGGAGGGAGACCCCTGCTGCACTGGGAGTCGGCAACAAAACTAGCCGATCCCACCCCCAGGACACAGGAACCGTGACCGCTGCGTCTGAGCAAGAAGCAGATGACAAGGAGCCTCAACGCCTAAGATGTGTCGGGTTTTGTCGGTGTGTAGGCTATTCGATCAGTAACGTGTTGGAACTCCCTAATAATAGAACTTTGTAAAGAAAGTGTGTAAATGTGAACCAGACTACCAGGACAGTAACCATTTTTATTCTTCATTTTTAAGCTAGTTTTACCATTCCTCATTTCACCCAAATAAATACGGAGTGTACCGAGCCTGCGAGCTCCAATTGTTTGTGTTTGTAATATTGTTTCTATGTTTGTTTATTGTATATTTTGTTTATCTCCGTTTTGTATATTTGTATTTTGTAAATATGTGATATTTTGTATATATGTATTGTGTAAATTTTTAAAGCTAGGGGCTAGCTTTTACAGGCGCGGGGGAAATGTCATATTTCCCCAGATATTCATCATTTTTTCCAAATTTCTATACATTTTTCATATTATTTATTTAACATTTCGGAAACCACTCTACGTGCTGCAATTGCATATCGCTGGCCTCGCCTTTATTTTATGAACCCTGACCAGTTTGAACCGTTAGTATAAACGGTTCTTGGGGGATTCATATAAAAAGCGTACCAGCGAGATGCAAAGGAGGGCGTCGTGTCCCGACGGGGGAGGCGTCACTGTGGTGCCGCACGAATAGTACGCATAGTACGAATAGCGCCAGCCCTTTAGGCTGACAAAGTACTCGGCTAGAAGCTGCCCCCTACGCTACCCAACTTAGTGACGTAAGTGTATTATTGTGCTTGTACCTGGTATCAATATAAGTGTTTTGGTAAACCGCAGCCTAATTTATCAACCCCGACGACCCCTAGCGTGACACTATTGTTCGAGTTGTGCGATTATACTCGCCGGTGGCAGCTGAAAGACGCTCTCGAACTTTCTTTAAATCCTTGGTTTATTTGCTTTAGCTTCTTAGCGCATAAAATGAATAATATTGCCAAGATTTCACGACTTTGCCCAGATATCACTTTGCCTTTTACTTTGGACACGAACTCCATACTGAAATGCACGTTACGACAGTTAGAACATAAATGAAATAAAAAAAAGCATGCACTTTTGTTACGGACTGTAACCGGTCTACTGCGCATTAATGGGCCGGGCTAACTCAGAAGCAAAGCTTTATTTGACAAGCTGTAGTGGAGACTGGCCCAAAATAACATACTCAAACTATATTGTATAAAAAGTTAGAAAAATACTTTAAATAAATAAACGAAATAACATTTACATTTTAGCATCCTTTTATCAAATATGCATTATACAAAAGAAAACAATTAAAAAAAATATTTTGGTTCGAAAAATAAAACTGGTGTTCGGTGATTTAGAAATACGTTTGATAAAATGATGTATGTAAAAAAAGTTACGTTTTCTAATTAAAATATAAATTAAACTTGATACTGTTAAAAAATTCGATTCTAAACAACAAAAACCCTAATTATTATTAAAAAATTGTGATTTTTAATCTTGACAAAGTTCATAAACGAATTCATTGCTTTTTTTGTTCTTGCCTCTGTTTCAATTTTCTGATCATATTACCATTTTATATATTCTAACTGTGGTGTACTAGTACTAGACTCTTGTGCCGTGTCCTTTCCGCACTTCGGAGGTGGGGAAACAACTGGAAGTGGAACTGATGTGCCCGTCGGGTCACCGCCAATTTTAGTGTTAGCGTTACAGATTTCCGCTTCTTGCTACTTATAACGTCATATTTTCGCATGGTTTAATATGGTCTACAAGTTTATTTTCCATTTTTAGGAAAAGTTGTCGAAAATCGTCCCTGACCTTTCTCCACACCCTTTACCCTCTCTTCTTCTTTGTGCACGTCTTCTTAATGTTGCTTGTGATACATTATATACCGTTTTGCATCACCCAGTCACCCAACACCGCTCCGCTCTACTGCCTTAATAGCTAGTCCAATTGACTCCTCACACCACGTCTGTCTGTTTTTCTTTTGTATATTCCAATCGGTAATTTAAACTTTTTTTATTGTAACATCTATTAATAAAATAAAAACGAAATAGTTGCAGTTTCAAAAAGCGAAACAATAAAAAAGAACTGGAAGGGGACATAATAATATAATAGTTATTTATGAGATAAGTGTTAAAAGTATAATTTTACGACACGAATTTGAAAGTTTGCAGAATGAGCGAAGCGAAATCTGCAATTCAAATGAGTGCCTTAAAAGTACTTTTAACACAAATATCATACAAAATTTTTTCTACAAACGACAATAAAAAACAAAAATACAATTACAATTTTTAGAAAGTTTAACATATTCGAAACACATAGTTTTAAGTAGCATCGTAGATATAATATAAAATTATGAAGTTGACATTTGTCAAAAAATCTAACAACCATTGTTGGCGTCGTAGTTGCCATAGTAGTACTTTTAACACTAGTGCTATAAAGTACTTTTAACACTAATGCCATAAAGTAACATTTTTAAGGCGTCTGCGGCGTGTTAAAAAATGCATTTTTAACACGTTTGTAGAAAAAAATTATTATTTCTCTTATTTATTTAAGGAAAGTTTTCGTTTTGTTTTAAAAAATGTTATATTGTATCTGAAACTGAATGACTTACCGAATGCACTTACTTACTACTTAATGTAAACAAACCAGCCGTTCAGGATCTGAAAAGCTCATCAAAATCCGCCAATTCGTTTTTAAACCACAGCAATTTAAAATTGATGTTGAAATTTTATTTTTTCGTTCCTTATTTTTAACGAGCAGTTTTTAAAAAACCACAGCTGTTTTCATAATTTCATATTCTTTGTGTAA
This sequence comes from Philopedon plagiatum, assembly GCA_963971165.1. NCBI lineage: Eukaryota > Metazoa > Arthropoda > Insecta > Coleoptera > Curculionidae > Philopedon > Philopedon plagiatum. Next base: position 119,687,584 of record OZ020190.1, read on the forward strand.
ACAAAAGTCTGGAATTTTTGTTTTGTGTACTTTGGAATAAAGTGCAGTAAAACAAACATGACATTGTCATAGGTAGAATTATTACGGCATGGAACTTAAATATTATTATATTATATATTAGGGTGCTTAGTTTTAGACGACTATTTTTTTTTTGGTCCATTGACGGAATAATGTTATAAACATATAAAAAAATTCTCACCAAAGATGAGCTCTTAATTTTAATTGTATGTACTCGCGCAATGAATTTGAAAATGTCCCATTAAATTAACATGTAAATTTTATTTATTTTTTTTCAATTATCTATAGCTTTGCGACATTTCATGATATTTAATTTTACAATAGGTGGAAATTACAGAGGAATCTTTCCTCTTTAAAAGTGCCTGTAGCCAATTTATGTTTTGTAACCGACCTCGCCATTGAAGCCAATTTTTTCTCGAATTTCATGGTTTTTTGTATTTTTCTCGTAAACCACTAACTTTACAACAAAATTTTGTGAGAGTTTTTTATAGGGAAGTTAATTTCCCATAAAACGAGTTATGTAAGCCATAACCGTAGAGCTGGTAGTTTTCGAAATAAATCCAATTAAACATCTCAAAATTTGAAAAATCGCTGTTTTATCCAAGATTTTAGTACTTTTTAATAAAATCATTGCTGAAAAAATACATAATGTATAAGAATGAAATATAAAAATATATGTTACACATTGGCAAGTAATCACCAAAAATATTTCGTGTAATATGAAGCCGTTTCTTATTACCGTATGCTAGATTTCAATACTAAATATTATGGCTGAAGAAATATATAATATATACTGATATATACATATTTACCAGTAATACGGTAATAAGAAACGGCTTTATATTACACGAAATATTTTTGGTGATTACTTACCAATGTGTAATATATATTTTTATATTTCATTCTTATACATTATATATTTTTTCAGCAATGATTTCATTAAAAAGTACTAAAATCTTGGATAAAACAGCGATTTTTCAAATTTTGAGATGTTTAATTGAATTTATCTCGAAAACTACTAACTCCACGGTTATGGCTTACATAACGTTGTTTGTAGGAAATTAAATTCCCTATAAAAAACTCACATACAATTTTGTTGTAAAGTTAGTGGTTTACGAGAAAAATAAAAAAAACATGAAATTCGACAAAAAATTGGCTTCAATGGCGAGGTCGGTTACAAAACATAAATTGGCTACAGGCACTTTTAAAGAGGAAGGATTCCTCTGTAATTTCCACCTATTGCCAATTAAATATCATGAAATGTCGCAAAGGTATAGATAATTAAAAAAAAAAAATAAAAAAAATTACATGTTAATTAAATGGGAAATTTTCAAATTCATTGCGCGAGTACTTACAATTAAAATTGAGAGCTCATCTTTGGTGAGAATTTTTTTTGATGTTTATAACATTATTCCGTCAATGGAGCAAAAAAAAATAGTAGTCTAAAACGAAGCACCCTATTATTTATGTAGTATAGCTTCGCTGTAAACGAAATTCAGTGAATAATGCCGGCCGGTGTAAATAAACTCTGTGTTCGGGTTCGGGGATCATTTGGGGGCCCCCAGCCAAATCAGGGCCCTAGGCACTTGCCTAGTTTGGGATAGGGTTAATTCGCCACTGGGTTTGACATCATTATAGCTTCGTAACTTTTCGCAGGTTCGTCTCAGTCGATCATTTCTGTTGCACTGTTTATTTTACTTTTGCAAACATCGCAAAAGAAAAAATGCATTTGAACTGAACTAGCTACGCCAATGGAACTAAAACTAAATTTTATCGTTTTTTGATACATTAACTTATTAAATTAAGTACGCCAGGCCTGCAATTGCAAATTCAAGTCATTGCACCGTGCAATTTATAACAAGCACCAACTGTTACATTATCTGATCCCATCAATACATTTTAAACAAGTTTAAAATGCAGTTAAAAATGTTTAAAACTTCTGCGAAAAATTCAATTTATCAGCCTGTTTGTTCGAGAAGTCGCTTTGATAGTAATAAGCCCGTTAGCTCTGCTTATTTGTCACCGTTATCAACTGACAATTTGTTAGATACCTTTTGCAAAAGTTTCGAATTGAAATTACCGAATATAATAAACTAGTTGATAATTGGATGCGCTGATCAAGATGGGTAATTCTACTTAAAAAAGTATCTACGCAAATCTGGTTAAATAAAAAAATGTATCTGAATAAGCTTTTGACGCATATTATAATAAACAGGGACATATTCATGAGATTGTGGGAGAGGAGGCGTCCTCCCTTGTACAGGCTTGAGTTGACTACGGAAATTGGGACCTTGTATATTTCGTTTCAAAATATACAGTTGCCTGCAATAAACTCTTTTCGCTACCTACACAGTGTCATAAAACTTTTTAAAATTCCAAGTACCTAGTGTAGAGGTGGAAAAAATATTTTAATGCAAATACATTGGAATATAAGTATACTCAATAATCTACGCTAACTGCCTAAGATCCAGACATATACTACAAAGTTGGAATAGCGCCAATATAACTCTAATCCACAAGAAAAGCAGTAAAGAAGACATAAGCAACTATCGACCAATCAATCTACTACCAATAATATACAAGGTATTCACAAAGATCATAAATACCAGAATACAGAACACACTAGATGCTGCACAATCACGGGAACTTCGGAACAGGTTGGCTCTAGAAGTGGCTTCAGCACAATCGACCACATACACACATTAAAGAAGGTCATCAGTCGAACAAAATAATATGACCACTGGCACTAGCCTTCAAAGGCTTCGAGAAGGCGTTCGACTCGATATATCCCAAAGCTATAATAGAAGCCCTAACTAGTCAAGGTGTCGATAAACCGTATATAGAAACCCTGGTAAATTTATACAAAGAAGTCAAAGTCAGAGTCATGATATACGAATGATCTCCGGAATTCCCGACCAATAAAGGAGTACGTCAAGGAGACGCAATATCTCCAAAGATCTTCACGGCAACACTTGAAGAAATCTTCCGTAGGCTAGACTGGGACAACAAAGGTCTCTGCATAGACGGAGAACACTTCAATAACCATCTAAGATTCGTTAATGACATTGTACTAATCGCCAAGAACCCTGATGAACTTCAACAGCAAATTCACGAACTAAATACAGCATGCAATAAAGTATGTCTGAAGATGAACCTAGCCAAAACCAAGATAATGTACAACAAACTGGTAGACAAACAAGACATACAAGTAAACAACGCCAAACTGGAAATAGTAGAAGAATACATATACCTGGGCCAACTAATACACATATCGGGATCTCTACTACCAGAAATCAACAGAAGAATAAAACTAACATGGAGAGCATTCGGTAGAAACTCAATCATATTCAAATCTAGAATGCCACTCCACCTAAAGAAGCGAACGTTTGATCAGTGTATACTACCAGTCATGACATACGGATGTGAAACCTGCATACTAAAAACAGACATAACAAGAAAACTCCAGGTAGCACAAGGGGCTGAACGATGCATGCTAGGAATAACTAGGAGGGACCGCAAGAGAATAGAGTGGATAAGACAGACAACCCAGGTGATAGACGTCATCCACAGGATCAATTCCCTAAAATGGCAATGGGCAGGACACTTGGCGAGAAGAACTGACAATAGATGGACCACCAGAATTACACAATGGTACCCCAGAGGCGTGAAAAGACCAAGAAGACGCCGAAATTTAAGATGGGACCATGATATAAAGAAATTATCAGGACTAACCTGGGCCCACATAGCCAACAATAGCCAATAATGGGCCGAAGTGAAAAATGAATATGTAAGGGAGGCTACACCATATTGAAAATGGTTGAAATAGCTGGAAATGATGATGATATACTCAATATCAGGTAAGATTTTAATGGCGGCCGTTGACACATGGCAAACATATTTGCCAATTTATAATTTCATAGCTCCCTAATTTAGAAAACACCTCGCGGACACAGACAATCACTGAATTGATGAGAGATGGATATATAAATGGCCACACATTTACATGTACGCGACGAAGCTACATTATGCCGCATCCTTGCAGCCGGAAAAGCGTCAACAGGTGGAATATGTGCAGCACCTCACCCGAATACCGTGTAGATGGGCATCCTTTTCTTACAGGCGTAATCTTCAACCCGTCTTGTCTATTCCGCGTTAGTTCGCTATTCACAGAGCCGTCCCGTCCGATTTTGATTTATGACGTGTGAAATCAAAGTTTGATTTTAGGAATATTTTTGTGGGTTTTTCGTGTTTTCAGAAAGCATTTTTCCATTATTTTGTGCTTGTTAGACATTTTGGTACCACATTGTTGGACTCTGTGTTGTGTACCTGTAGAGTGTTTCTTTTGATCGAAAAGTAAGTAGGTGAACATATTTTATTTGTTTAACAATTATCTAGACAAATATTACCTCAAAATTAATTAATTATAGGATTATATGTTTTGCGACGTAAATTACGAATCTAAACGAGTAGGTTAGTGGAAAAGCTTCTAGTTTTTAAAATTTTCTTTTTAAATTATCATATTTTTTAGAGGTTATGTCTTGCTCTATTATTTTTGACTGTATTCAGCACATTCAGCTTTGTAATATAGGTATGCCTCAAATTACATAATTCCAGAAAAAATCATTATTTGCGCAGTGGTGTGTTTACTTTTTATTAAGCTTTTTAGATATACTTAATTAATTTATTATGAATCACGATTACTGCATTCCTAGTACATCCAGGCCAAGTAATGAGTATTTTATAACTTTAAATGTGTTTTTATTGCATATTTGATATTGACATGATAACTTACTTTCATATTAGTTACTTTCAAATACAAGTAAATGTTAACGCATTAAAAAGAGATTAGTAACTCCTTTAAAAAAATTCAGAAAACTTTTACATTTGAAATGAAGATCTTTTTAATTTAAAATGTTTAAAACTGGATCGGTTCGAACAGCTTTAAATACAAGTCAAGGAAGTAAATGGCATTTTTGTAGGTAAGGGGGTTGAAATTGTTAAAATGATACCTGGGCGAAGGGGGTGATCTGTATAATAATTTAACGCAGTGGCGTATTCAGGGGGTTTTGGGAGTGACCCCCCCCCCCCTTAGCCTAAAGTTTATACAACCTCTGTATTCAAAAGAGGAAAAGGAAATAAAACTGTTTGTCTTTTTGTTGTCAAATGTCGTATTAGTGTAGATGACGAAGACAGCAATAGTGAAACAGAACTGGGTAGTTAGTGTTTTGCTGTAAATTTTAAAAAATTGTATTTTACACTATATCAAATATAAAAATAAATGGAATTGAAAATTACATTAGTTTCTTAGCTGCTCGGGTTTGATTGCAATTCTATTGCAGCCAATACTTCAACGGTATATTTCGAGACGAAGTTTACAAAAAAGTCAACAGTTAAGTTTTAAAAAAAATTAATCGACAATTTAGGTAATTGGGTTACTGTGGGAGAGATGCCGCATAGGGATAGATGTTGCAGATCACGTGGTAAGCGCCTCGAATAAGATAGAAGCATCAGTGCCATATTAATCTCACTAGCTTGGGTAAATACGTAGGTTTCACCCCAGTTTTTGGAATTTGAGGTCAAAAATGATGTCAACTTATTGCCTAAAATTTTATGGTTTGATTTTTAAATATCCATAAGGATACGTGCATAATAGAAAGTGGGCGTTATTTAAGTTTTTCGTGTTACCAAGAATATTTTGGAGATGTTTATAAGTAAATTTAAGGTGGCGTTTGCCTGGTGGCGTATTCTGACTTTGTATAATTACATGTTTGAAGTAATATGTTTGATTTTATATTGTAAAAATTCACCTAAACTCATGTATGAACAAACGATTTTTGAAATTTTACAAATTAAGGAAATACTTATATTTTTACAAAAAAAATTTAAATTTGAGTTGTAATATTGCTTCTTACATTGTTAAGATGTAAAAATATTCTTACATCTTAACAATGTAAAATATTTCACTACAAAACTGAGTGTAATAATTTTCTAAGATAATTTTTGCTGTAAAAATAATATAATAATGGGTGTGTTTTTTAGAAGAAATAATGTATTATTGGACACGTTTCCTCTTTTTTCAGTGTATAAGGCGGTCAAGAGAGCTCTAAGGAGAAATTTCAGAAATCCCTTTTGTTGATCCCAAAGTAAGTTATTAAAGCTTTTGTGTAACTGTTGACCGTAAAAATTTATGTTAGAGGAAATGTATTCATAATTTAATTGTACCTACTTATAACTCACAGCATTATAATTATTTCATTTCCGTAGAATTACCCGTATCGCAGAGAAATAAATTTGAAACTTGAACCAAACGGGCGAAGCAAAGAAAATATAAATTGGACTAAAAGTAGAGAAAAATACGGCCAGTGAACACGAACTACAGCTAAAAAATTATAATCATAATTTCAGTTCCAGATACATATCAGATATAAATTAGCCATTCTCGGGAGTTGTTATACGAACTCTAGTTTAAACTTTTAAATTTCTGATCTTCGCTTTTCTGCTAGATTCGCGTGTTCTTTCTTACTTGTCATTATTAAGTTTCCCATGGACTTGTATTTATTTGAATTGCATTTCTATATATCAATTGGCCACCAATTCTACGACATTTCCATAGAAAGAAGCTTTATAGGACAACTTGTTAATTCGTCAATATTTTATTTATTTCCAACGGTTCACACCATTTTTACAATAATTTATCCTATACAAGAATTTAAAACCAGTTTCACTATATACTATTTAACTGTTTTAATATACAATATTTTACAAAATCTAATCCATCACAACGTAAATGGTAAAAAGAATCAACAAGTATGATTTTCACAGTCTCTGACAAGCATTCCGAACCGAACTCTGCATTTAAAACTAGACAGATTCATTTCATGAATAGGGAGATTCAAATGGTTAAAGCTGCTCTGCATTCTGGCTATAGGACTATGCAAGCCATAGTTAGTTCTGTGGTATTCTGGATAAAATAAGTTTGTTGACCGAGTTCGATTACCAATGCGAAAATTTAGGCTCAGCAGAGAACTACAAGTGATGCCACCAATCATAAGTCTATAAAGAAATGATACATCACTTTGTAATCTTCTGCTTTCTAGAGTCGTGAGATTTAGTCTTGAAAGAATGAATGGATAGTTTGTGTGGCGATCGGTTAATGGAACTCTCATCTTAAAAGAACAACTACGCAAAAATTTCTTTTGTATGGCCTCCAACAGGTCAATGTGCGTTTTGGTCGAAGGAGACCACACTTGGCTTGCATATTCCAACACAGACTTAACAAACGAGCGATACAAGACTGTGAAAACTTGACACGAAAAGTTTTTGCTGAATCTCGTTATATAACCCAAGCTCCCATAGGCCCTACAAGCAAGTGACTCAATGTGACTGGTGAACAGCAATTTGCCATTCAGCAGCACGCCCAGGTCCTTCACCTGATCAACCCTCTTGCGGTTCTCCGTATTTATAGTATTGTTATATATAATGCACCGGATCTCTCAGTAATGCAGCAGCATTTAAGGATATGCAGATCAAGTGTATTAATGAGTGACCATTCAAATAACGCGGCAATGTCGGTATGAAGCATTTCACAATCGTACGGAGAAGAATATGTAATAATCAAAATAACCAAGATAAGTTTTAAAGTATACTGAAGCTCAAGGTATATCAATCTGTTTCACACGATGCTAAAGTGACAAAAAATTTACATTCTCCACTCTCCAGGTACACACTGTTTATTTACAAAATTCTTTCCATCGGCAAACTCTGTGTACGACAGGGAGCACGACTTTGGTTAAGCTAACAACAACGCTATGGGGCTGCAGCACCCTCTCCAGACCGAGATACAGTGGCGTAGCTACCGGGTGGGCCAGGGGGGGCAAGGCCCCACGGCGCCAAGGTAGAATAGGCGCCGAAGGCGCCGTTCCGTTTCTGTTTCATTTTCATTATGCTTTTGCTCATTAACGCTAGTTCATTCATTAACGCTAATTCATTCACTGTACAGCACACAATATAAATTTAGTCATTAACGATACTGTAGGTACTGTTACAGAAGCAAAACAATTTTTTGAAACTGTCGGCCATGTTTATAATTTTTTTTCAGCTAGTGTTAAACGATGGGAATTAGTTCAAGACTGTCCATTAAGTAAAATTTCATTAAAAAGGTTAAATCCGACAAGATGGTCATCAAGGAACGATGCTCTAGAATCTTTAAGATTTAATTTCATAAATGTTATAAAGTCGCTTACAGAAATTATTTTAAAAAGTAAGAATAAAGATGAACAATTTGAAGCAACTGGACTGAAGAAAAAATTGGATAACTTTAAGTTCTTGATTCTTTTAATTTTATTTTCCAAGATACTTAATTGCTTAAACCATGTTTCTAAAGTACTTCAACAAAGTAAAATAACTAATATTGCCGAGGCATCTGCTTTATTTAACAATGCTTATTTACAGTTTTGCGAGCTTCGTAACATGATGAAATTAAGTTAGAATTAGTGTTGTCAAAAACTTGGGGAGTCGAAACAACTTTCGTAGAAAAAAGAGTTAAAATTACAAAAACTTTTTTCGATGAAATGAGTACAGATGCAAAATTGTCAGAAGAAAAATTTAAAAAAATTACATTTAACAGTATTTTGGACACCACCTCTTTGCAATTAAAAGATAGACTGCTAAGTTTTCAAAATATCGTGTCTAAATTTAATTTTTTTGAACCTTCCCATTTAGTGTTCCTAAGTCATTGTGAGCTTCACAAGCAAGCTAATATACTGCAAGAAAAATACCCTGACGATTTAACAGAAAAATTTGCAGGGGAAATGCTAACTTTCCGCTCTGCATTTAGAGCGAGTTTAAAAAATATAAATACTATTATAGAAGTAATTCATTTATTTTTTTGTAAACATCAAACCACTATCTCAAATTTTCCCAATGTGCGCACTGATCTCTTATTATTTTTAACACTTCCTGTGACGTCAGCTTCTGCTGAGAGAACATTTTCAAAGCTCAAGCTTATAAAAAACTATTTAAGGAGTACCATGAGCTAGACAAGGCTAAAGAGCCTAGCAATATTAAGTATAGAGAATGAATTTTCCCAAAAAATTAATTTTGATCATATAATCGATCAGTTTGCTTTGATTAAAAATCGAAGGAAAATGTTTTATTAAGTTTATAAATTTTTAGTTTACGTTTATAGCTTTAAATTTAATTGTTTTACCCCCGTTATATATTTTATTTTGCTTTAATAAAAAAATAAAAGTATACCTTTAAAACTATATTGTATTATTTTTTTATTAGTTTAGGTATCACCCAAAATATGGGTTTATTTTAGGCGCCAGCCGATAGTTTTGCCCCCCGGCGCCGCTATTTCTAGCTACGCCACTGCCGAGATATATTTATTATATTAACAAATATTATTACGTAAATAAACTATTTTACCCCCCCCCCCCCCCCGCGGCAGCAATTTTTTAGTCACTATTGTTAGCCTAGGCAAGCCAAAATTCTGTGAAAATTATTTCGGTGAGCATAGTTCAGCCCCTCCCAAGGCTAAATTCCGTTTGCGCCTATGATTTAAAGGGTAACATTTAGTGACTAGATTTTTGACTTTGTATTAAACGAGTTAGAAGTGTACCTAACGTTATCGAGTTTCTATAGAAAATCGACGATATATAATTTTTTGTTAAATCTGATAGCTTTTTCCATTCTTTTATTATCTACATATGTATGTTTGATGAAGAATTACTGAACCTAATTTAATTTATTTATTTTCTAAATATTATACTACTAAAAATTGGGCCGTAAGCTTTCACCTCTCACCTCTCACGTAAGGAGCCGATTCAATGCAGCGGAAATTTAAGAACATACATGCTCCCGTTTTTTTTTTTAAATTATCCGTATCCGTATCACTGAACCCATATATTGTAGTTTATTTAATGTCATCTTTCGAAATAATATAATCTCTTTATTTTTATTATTATTATTGCTTTTGTCTTTAGTAAATACTTATTGCATTTTAGAGTTTTAATTTTTATTAAATCTAATTAATTTTTCTATACATGTTATTTATTTATCCAACACATATTTTTTTACAATAAAGAAGTCATGAGTAAAGTATAGATATATAGCTGTTCTTTAAATATAAATAGGACATTAGAGCATTAGAGCATACAGTATTTTGATAATTTTTAGATTTTCACGAAAGCCAACTATAAAACGTATATCGTATTTCCCTAAATTGCGAAAATATTTTCTATTATTACTGCAGTATCAAAGTTTTTTTTGTTTTAAACTTTTGTTATGATATGATCACATCTAGGTTAACGTCTAATGGCTATGATACGAACGTTAATGTTAATTAATGCGAGAAAACATTATGCGCTAGGATTTACATTATTAAAGGGCTATATCCACTGTGTACGATTGGCGATTGTAACTATTCTCCCCAAAAATTATAAAAAATGTCCAAATTGATCGTATCCTCAATACCCAGTTACAGTGGGTAATATAACATGTAATTGTAGCTACATCATAGACTTGATATGTTAAAAAAGATCGCCAGTCGAGCTACTGTCTTACGCCATTAAACTATGTTGTCATAATATTAGTGCGTTAATTCTTGGCTACACTTGTGTTTAATGGCATATTACACACGCGTTAAGTCTCTTGATATGTTAAAAAAGACCGCCAACCGAGCTACACTCTTACGACATTAACAATGTTGTCATACCTACCATACCTATTTGAAAGATACTAAGTAAATTTACAAAATTTGTTAGACGGGGGTTTCTTGGGATAAAAATGAGCAAATCCGTTCTCAAATTTGTTGTATTTGTAGGGGGGCGACATACGGCATAATGCCATTTTAGAACATCCCAACTTTTTTTGTGATACATTACCTTTTTTTACTTAAAAATGTATACTTTATATCTAGAAGCAATTGCTTTTGAGAAAAATGCATTTGAATTCGGTGTTGCACAAAATAAATAAGAAATTTATTTCTTAGTATCAGTGAAAAATAAGTTTTTTTTTGCTAAGGAAAGGCAAACATTGAAACATATTGTACTGGACGGCCGAAATACTAAACAAACTTCCAATTTTTCAATCTTTATTTACTGACAATAACCTTCATTTTGCTGTCAATGCCACAATAATCATTTTACTGATAACAAATAAGTGCGCTTCTAGCAGCAAACTAAAAACCAACAACATAACCCGGTCTGGACCCTGTATATACCCTTTTGCTGGTTTTGGAGAATTCTGAAACATTTTAGAAGGATACCAGGAGCATTAAAAGAAGAAAATAAAAGACTGCTAAATTCTAGGCATTCTATATCATGAGCGTTCCATGCAAAATTTAGCAGAAGCTAATATTATGCAATGATCTAGACCTTGTTTCATAGGCGTAACATGTAAAAATTAACCAGGGCATTGAATAAGAAGCTAATATAAAATAAACCTAAACACAATAAAACATACGAACATAAATTGAAGCTCAAAGTCTATAAACTTGTGCGAAATCCGTAACAATATAAAATGCAAAATAATGAAATCCGAACAAAACACGAATTACCAATTCGTGTATATTTTTATTTCTGCACTTTTACAGCTCTTGTTTATTTTTGTAGGTCGGAAAGTCCTGACCTCCTAAGTTAAGAGGAAAGGTTTGGCTCCAATCCCTCCCCTCTTTATAGCTACACTACAGAGCACTCAATATAAAAAAGTAAAAGTTCTAACACTTATTACAACTAATTATATAAAATATGAATAAATTCGAAACACCTAAGCATAAATTCTTTTCTGTTCAATACTAGCCATGTCTTTAACTCGCTATATTTGTATTCAAGCATGTAATTTGAAAACAAACAATTCTAAGGTAAATTATCAGTTATGCTTACGCGCCTACCTTGACTCTCGTTTCTTTTAATAAGCTTCGTGATCATCTCATATAAGCTCAACATTTTTTTACTCACTTCTTAATAGGTATGTTTAGGCATTGGTGTATTGCGAAGGTGTTAATTACTCGTCTCGGAAGCACTTTTAAAGCATCAGTAATATCAGGTTTATTGTCGATGAAAATACAAATGCATATGGTAAATTATGGTGAAGTTCGAATGATTTATTGCTAGTTTTTACCTTAAAAACTAGTTCTCAATTTAATATTTTTAGCTTATTCGATATTTCAAGAAAAAGTTTCCTTTAGTGGTTTTTATTCGTAACCTATAGTTGTTTTAGATGCTTCAATGAGGACAATATTTGCGATTCGCGTTTATACGAAACAAGACTTAGAAGAAAGGTTCTTTCCTGTCCCTAGTATGGACTATTATCTTTCTTCATTACTGTGTACATATTATAATCTACAATTGCCTACAGAGTATCAGTAATATCAGGTGTATTGTGGATGAAAATACAAATTCTGATAAAGTCCGAAAGATATATTGATATTTTTTTTATCATAGTTCTTCTGATGATGTTTTTTGGCTTATTCTTTTCCTATATGAAGAAAATTTTTTAAAACTTAAGTAGCAAATTTAACCTTCAACTTCAAATTTTAACTAGATATTTTAGTTTTAACACTTAGGGATCAAAGGCACTGGAAATTAATCTATATGCCGATAATATTTCTCTTATGCTAACAGAACTAAAAACATGATTTTAAAATTTAATTCTATTGAATGTCGTAGTCGTAGAGACGGGGGGGGGGGGGGGGGGGTCGGTCCCCCCATCCCACCCAAATTAGCAAGGAAACTTAAATTGTATTTCTGGGCCACGATACAAAAATATTTGCTGGCTTTTAGAAATAATGTCTAGCCAGTCCATTGCCTATTATTTTATAACTTGTATCATTTTGTTTGATGTCGTACAGAGGCGTCGATTACCCCTCTCGGAAGTAACAGAGTGCAAACATTTAGTGTTGGTAGAGATATTGACTTAGAAAAATCCATTATCGTCGTTTGGAAAAGAGAGTTTTATTAATTTATTATAGAGAGGTACGTTAATTGTTGACAAAATACCGACATAAGTGGATACTTGCACTAAATTTACTGATATAAATTGAACATTGTCATTTAAAAACAGTAAATAACAAACCATTAGGGTAGGGTTACTAATCATGTAAAAATTAACCAGATTCTTCAACGCTGTATCGGCCTAAATTGATAACCAAAAGTTTTAAACTGACACATGTAAGAATAAGACAACTCAGTTTTATACTGTTACGTAGGGGGCGTAGGGGTTGATAAATTATGCTGAGGTTTATCAAAACAGGTACACTCGAGACTCACTAAAAAGGTTTAAGATTTACTACTGGTTTAAATTAAGATCTTATAGTTGATCAGTTATGTTTTGACAGGTTTTGTCCTGTCATTGGTAATAAGTCGTCATTAAAAGCTTATGAATTATTCTGATATTTCAACGATTTGCTAGGTTTCCAAATGATTTTCATCTTGGAACGAGTTGCTGTAATGAATTTAGTTCTATTATTATCGAAAGTACGTACTGAAATTGCCTTTTCCTTTATACATATGCGAAAAAGCTCAGAAATAAATTCATAGTATAAAACTTAGTTATCTTATTCTTACCCTTGTCAGTTTAAAACTTTTGGTTGTTAAATTAGACCGGACTAGCGTTGGGGAATCTGACTGTTATATTTTAACCAGGTACATCCACAATGCACTTACGTGGCATCTAGGTATATTGACGTAGGGGCAGCTTTCGAAGGAGTCACTTGTTCAGCCTAAACTTTTAAATAAAAATTTTTATTATTTACATATTAATATTTACAATTTAAATATTACATTTCTAAGTATTTACATGGTTAGTTCTAGTACAATATATACATAATATCAACGATATATGTACCTACACCATATATCGTTGATAATATACATTCACTAGAAAGACGCAGCCAGGCTATGACTGGGGCTGATTGTGGTCTATGGTAATGTTTGAATTGTTTAGTGGCGTTTTTAGCCCTATACGAGTGATCTTATAGGACTATTAACGATATAAGGTCTTATGAGAAAACAGGTTTATTATGTAAAGTTAGTATTTGTAATGTTTGTTTGTCTATGTTTACTGGAAAAACTGTGGGAAAAAACAGTTTTAAATGTTCAGCCTAAAGGGCTGGCGCTACCGATACTGCCGAGTTTGCTCAGGTTAAGTGGGGGGGGGGGCCTCATGGCACGGAACACTAATTGTGCAAGTATAGCCTGCACTTGACCGATTTTTTATGATTATAGTTATAGGAACAAAATATAATTGTTATGTAAAATCACAACTATTTTGCAAGTGTTTGAACATTATAACTCGATTTATTCCAAATTATTACAATCGCAGATGCGGTGATTTTTTTTTAGTATATCGTTGCCATCTTAGTTTCGACTAGATCCCTCGTCTTAACTCTGTCTAAAACAGTCATATACGAGTACGTTAGTACGTACTCAAATATTTTTTGACCCTGACCAATAAATAGTTACGTGATACGAAATTATTATTTATTCCGTTTACATCTGTAAAGTCATTCGACCAAAATAGCTCTATTCAGCGGCATCGTAAAACTTGTTGCAACTCGGCTGCCAAACTAAACCAAATTACTTCGAAGTTTATAAAAGAACTACCAGATATACACGTTGGCCACGTTCAAACTCACGTGTGCTGCACGTGTTTGTCTGTTATGACATTAGGCGATTTTTTTCCCGATGTCTTTTTGGTCGTGTCGATGAACTCTGGATTAAATTATTATACATGGTGTTGCAAATTTCATGGAGTAATTTGTGGTTTTCAGTATTACGAATTACGTTCAGTGCCTACAAATTGCTGGAAATATCCACAGAAAATAGATTTTCTATTATGGTACTGATAAGTCTAAAATAATTGTAAATGTAAGTGCAGTTTAAAAGTTTAAATACAATAATTAATGTCATAGACTGCTTTGTTACTTACCAAATAGTTTTTGACCTATGTATAGACGATAAGAATATATTTTAATTTAGAAAACTTTCTTGGTGGAGGCTAGTGACTTTGATGTTTTATCTTCTAAATTTCATTTGGGATCAATATTGTTTTACTAATTTATTTCTTTATTTGTTTTATATTACTGTCACTTTTCAGACATTCCAATTGAAGCATAAACGCTAGCTCCAATTAGCTGAAGAATTGATAGAAAGAGCAACTGAGTATGGTGTACTGCTGATCCAGATTTTAGTCTTTTTTAGAAGCATTCGCATTTTGATGCAACATTTGATGCATCAGCGCTTGGGGATTATATTGCAGATTTAAACATAAAATCCAGTACCTCTACAACAAGAATAAATAAATAAGCAGAAGGATAACTGTCCATATTGTCAAGCGCGACGACCGGTGGCCTTCAAACCATGGATACCCTAAAACGTACCCTGAAACGGCCAGTGTAGTAGCAATCTTCGGAGTGTTAGATACTGCTGTGAATACACATAATATGATAATATATATATATATATATATATATATATATATATATATATATATATATATATATATATATATATATATATATATATATACATATATCCAGTATTTGGTTCCATTATTTATACAATTTATACAATTGTCTAGTTTCAAACATCTAATTATTTTAAAATTCAAAAATAATCTTTTATTATTTACTTTATTACATTATTATAAAACCCCTAAATAACAAACAATATTTAAATTACATTATCCAAACAATACGGCCTAAATATTTAAACTATTAATAACCTACTTAACTGCTTCTTGTCTGGACAATACAATAAAAACTACCTAGTTATTTATATTAGAAATTTTGGGCAGACTGTTATCAAATTTACATTCTACAAAGCATTTGGTATTATTTGTGACAGAAACAACATTTAATTTTATTATCTGTCTAGACAAATTGTTATATTGTTATAGAAATGTAAATTTCTAATACTAATAATATTGTGTTAATGTGTGTAGGTACTGTTATATTGTTATTTTTATAAGACTGGCGAATTACAAATAAGAGTAAACTACCTCTTTCTGCTCCGCCTTTTTGGGGTGGAACCTAATTTTAGCTAGCATAGAAGTTGTTGGAAAGAAAGTAAGTTATAGGTCAGCCGTTGTTTAAGACATTCGTTTTTTAATAAATAATAATTTTTAATAAACATTTTTGCCAGCGCATAATAGTACGTTTGAACTAAAATGGAGTGCAGTTTCTCTAGCATCGTTATTTAACTTTTAAAAGTTCATTTTTGTTTTAGGTACGTTTAAGATTGCTTGGAGAATTTTTTTAGATCCGTTAGACAACAAAATGCAAACTGCAAAAATCCTACGCCAATACAATTCAAAAGAACATTTGAAAAGTTATTTTGTGTTAGAATTTTCAATTCTGGCAATGAAATTGTGAAACTGATGCGGATGACGTTCTATTAAAATTATCAGATCTACTAAAAGGTGATGATATTCCTATTTCGACATCAGTTTCATCGCCACAAGATGCCATACCTAAATGTCAGGCTGATTTTGTGAAGAATAGCTCATTACAAACAAATTTTTTAAGGTACTTTGAGTGCTGACTTATCAAAATTTTTTTTAACTATTCATAAATATGTGAAAAGTATTCGAAAGTTCACCAAAACTTGGATGAAATCTCTTTATTTTGTCATTACAGAGCGTATCAAAATGTTAATTTAGACACATTTGGTAACTTAAAAATGCACAGAAAAAACTGTATCGTATATTGAATTGGATACCAATTCACTCAATTACACACTCTAGTCCACTCTAGGTCGTTTAAATATATCACTATGTATTTGGTGCAATAATACCCTATTCTTAATTCATTACAAAATATATCATTGGTTTCAGTAAAAGTTTATTTAAAACCATATAAGTTTTATTTAATTCTAATTATTGTTGTTTCAATTACAACAGTAATTAATTTAATGTAATTTCTAATAGAACAAAAAACACTTTTGTTTAAATTCACACATACTCTGGATGGGGTTACCTATAGATACCACAAATGGATTTAATTTCCCAACAAAAAGTTATTCTTTATAAAAACTTTTACTGTAAAAAAATGCGATTTACGTAAAAAAAAAA
Source organism: Philopedon plagiatum (assembly GCA_963971165.1). NCBI lineage: Eukaryota > Metazoa > Arthropoda > Insecta > Coleoptera > Curculionidae > Philopedon > Philopedon plagiatum. The sequence goes on from OZ020190.1 coordinate 119,704,675, forward strand.
TCGTTTCTGGGGTGAAAAACTTCAAAAATATAAACTTAGTCTAAGAGTAAACTTTTTTTGTTCTTCATTTTAAAGAAAAATGCCACTTCAAAAAGTTACTTAGAATTACTTTTTTAGTGATAATCCAAAATTTCAGAAAAACTTTTTATTTTTCTAAAACAAACAATTCTAAGTGTTAATTAAACTAAACGTTTTGTTGACAAAGTTTTCATTCAGTATGACAGCCGCCAACCTCTACACACTTTTGTAGTACTAAACAGGTATCTTGGTTATAGTCTTCCTTAAATTCGAAAAAAAACAGGCATGAGAAAAGATCGATTCAAACAAGCATTTTTAAAAAAATAATCTTGGATTATGACTAAGAGAGTAATTCTAAACAACATTTCATAATGGCATTTTTCATAAAAACGGAAAATAAAGGTGGCTACTCGTAAAAATGATGTTATTATCCATTTTGTATAGGTATATTTGTAAAGATAGCCTCTTTGCTCATCGTTGCAAAAGTTTTCCGCACCAATATTTGATTAGGTTGTATGGTAGAGTAAGGTTATTTTACGCTAATAATGAACAGAGCAATTTGTGTGAAATACGTCAAGATGCCGTGGAATATAGATACCCAGTATATTTTAAGGCATTGCGCAATACCTAAGAAAACCCACTAATCATTTTGTTAACTAAATTATATTTTTTTACTAATTTAAAATTACAGCATTTTATTTCCTCGGTACGCCTATTATAATATCACAAAATTTTGTTTCAACGCTGGTTCAAGGTCCCTCGGCGTTAGAGGTTTAGAACAAAATAAATGTTCCGCTCGAGAGTTATCCTTCTGGTTATTTATTCATTCTTGTGCCTCTACTATATCAAATTACCATTTTTATACATGTTTTTTTTTCTTTCTTTAGATTTTGAATATTTCCACTTTCCGATATGTTCTTCCACAAGAGTGTACCCAGGGAGGCTTCGGAGCTGCTGCCCCCTCCCTAAGACAAAGATTTTTTTGTTTTTCTACGTATGCATCTGGCCTTTTTTAGTCATAAATTCTTATGAAGGTCATTGGCATAGAAGCAGTTACCTTTTTTAAATTGTTTACGAATTTTTCGTACACGAAATCCAAAGATGGCAAATAAAGCAGTCCACTGAGCGTAAAGCCGCGGATGTTCCAATTTTCATTTCAGTCACGAGAGCCAGTTTCATCGCCCGTCTAAGGAAGAGGGGCGACGGGTTATCAGAAAAGCAGTGTTGCGTGATTTAGCAATGGATAGTAGTAATTTTTCCGTAGATATTGTATAAAAAGATATCTATATTCAAATTATTACATAAATTTCGGAAGAATTCTTTCCAGTATTTATATCCTTTACTCATCTCAGTGTTTCAACATTTTCAAGATCTAACGAAAGGACCGCACGGCAGTTATTTTTTGTTTCGTTTCAGGCACATATGACTAGCTTGGATGAATACGATAGGTATAAAGAGTAAATCGTAACTTGCTGCTACAGTACAGAGTCAGTGTTGGCAAAGACTATCTGAGATGCTATTGTAGTTTCCACAGCGGTGTCTGTTACTTCCCCAGGATTTATGATAATATAATATACTAGAATATATCAGGCGCGGTTCATGAGGTCATTTGGTTAATGACCCACCTAAATTTATTTTCAATGATCCACCTAATAATTTATTTTTTAAAACCAAACTTTACTTTCAAAAAAGTACAAGTTTCATGCGAAAACTTCCCAAGAAAGAATCAAGTCAAGCCATCGTCGAAAGATCCAAACTTGCTCCGGGCTGGGTCGTATTTTAAATTGGCCTCATAGGTTTATATGGACGATATAAATTCATTAAAACTAAGAGAGAAACAGACATACGCGCTTTAGGAAGTTAAAAAGATAATGATGTAGTGTTTTAATATTTTACAATCATTGATCTTTCAGTCATGTGCGAGTCTATCAAGTTTAACCTCCCACCCCTTACTCCATAATTTTCTATTTTATGCAGTAAAAACTCCTTACTCACCGTGCCGAACGCTCTTGTTAAGTCGAACCCAATCAAACAGATGACGTACCTGCCAGCATCCAATTCCGTGTATACAAAATTCAATAGGTTAATTAATTATATACGTAAGATGCTGTTTCAGTAGACTTCATTTTCCTAAAACCGGAAATGGAATGGAGTAATTATTTTGTTTTTGTCACAGAAGTCAACTATAGATCGTATTTTTTCATATACTTTAGAAAAACTCAGTATAGAAATATGTCTATAGTTTGCTGGATCACAAGGATCATTCAGCATCATATTGGTGTTGCAGACGCTTGTTTTAATATTTTAGGGAATAAGCCATAAGAAATGGATTTATTTATTAAGTAAGTCAGAGGCAGTGAACTCTGAAATTGATTTTAATATTCGAGTGTTAATTGTTAAGGCCAGAAGAAAATTTATTTTCTAAAGAATTTGTAACGCATATGATCTTACTTTCTCAGATTTCCAATCCACTATAGTTTGCTGTAAATTAATCACAGTAGGAGACGCCAAAGTCATATTCTGACCATAAGCCTCCAGAAGTTGTAACTGAGCAATTGAGTTAAAATATTCAGCAAAGTGATTCGATAGTTCTTGAGAATTATGACAAATCTTGTCCCCTAATACGTACGTTTGAGTTTTATTTCGATATTTATTTAGCATTTTGTTTACCCACCTCCGTATTTCCTTTGATTTATTTGATGCATTATTTATTTTATTTTTATAATAACTGTGCTAGCCTTTTTTATTTCAGCTGAGTTATAAATATTGATATATGCTCCGATTAGTATGATACTAAAATGGAATAGTGCTACATCCTGATTTGAAGAAAAATAACTCTGCCAGGGTCGTACGAACGCCCGGGGTTACATGGAAGACAGTGTTCAGCACGGAGAGGATCGTCTGGCTAGAATGGGATCGAAGAGAAGGATTCAGTCAATCAAACACTGCCGTCTTGAGATCAGTGGAATCAATGGAGTTTAAACTTTTACTTGTGGATAAGTTTGAAGAATGCTACAGGTATGTTTCAGAAATAAGACAGGCTTACAAACACAAAGCGGACTTGAATGCGTGTCTCCCAAGAAAACTTATATTTCTGAGTATGAAGAATTCTCGGATCAAAGCTGGCTTATTGACAGGACATTGCCATCTCAAACAGCAATTCTGTAGAATTGGCCTTGAAGATAGTTTTGAGTGCAGATTCCAGACGGTGCTCATAGAGCTAGTGTTTAGCACTCAGCAGCCAAAAAGGCATAATGATTCCTCAGAAATACAACGTTGATTTTAGGGACATAGAAACAGACAGAGAAGTGACAAAAATGTGAAAATTTGCAAAGGCGGCTGTTCCTGTATACTTATAACAAAAACGGGATACATACATATACATTCTTCTTTCACTTATTTATAACATTATATAATGGGTAATATGAGTAATGTTGGAATTTAAGGATAGTGTCAAGGCACCTATTGTAGTTCCTACGTCGATGCAGGTCATATATATCCTATTCTTATAATCCAAGTTAATTCACTAGCGGCCAGTTGCACCGTCGTGTCCTTATTTACCAGAACAAAATGTAAATCTGACAACGGGGTAAAATATTCTGTCGATCAGAGTCATCGGTAGAACGACCGAGGCTGTTAAAAACAATTTCGGTAAGACGTTGCCTGCTGGCTTAAAACAGCAGCAGGCCGAACGAAAGAATAGGGTTCGATTAAGAAAAGAAGAAGACGGGCGATGGCTGCTGTCACTGACCTACCCGAACAGCCATTACGTGTTATTCAACTGTTTTTTTCTTTCGATTGCACCCGTTGATTTCCGACCTGCCTTAACTGCTGCTGTTCGACTCGAAATTAAGTGGCACATGCGTGAAAATTTAAATTCACATGCGAATGGTTAATTAATTAGACTTTTATTTTAATATTGCTACTATATTATAGTCAGCTACGGTCTGCTGATTTTCAAGCCTATACAAAATATAATTACTGAGATATGACCTAAGGGCGGGGCAACTTTTCCTGCCCATCAGGTGAAGTTTCATTTAAATTATTGTATATTGCTGTTATAATTACTTACATTCTTAATTAAAATCTGAAATCTCGTTAGGCAGAATTGGTGTAGGGCAAGCTTAAATTTTAACGTTTTATATTAATTTATTAGTAGTAGTATGCCGCAGAAGTATAATTTATTTTTGTATCAGAACCGTTCTAAACTTTGTTTTCTAATAGGCAAGCCTTTCCATTTTTTTTAAAGAGTCAATCAATACAAGTCCATAGGAATCAAAGAGACTAGGATTACCATACTGAAAATTATAGATGATATGATAAATTATTGACTGATGAGATAAAAGCATACCCAAATACGGTAATATCTCATTAACTCTCGTAGTTGTAAGGTTGATTTGTAACTTCAGTTAATCTCCATAACGATAGCTCAAAGTTACAGAGATACCTAAGTGAATTTTAGTATTTTGGATTATTGTTAAATCTCAGTAATCTCACGATAGCTGCAATAAAAATAAGGACCCAGGCCCAGGAGATAGTGACAGATAAATGACTATTTTAAAAGCATAATTAGTTTGCGGGAAAAATTAATGAAGCACAAGAATGACAACTGTGTTTTCTCCTTTACCCTAGCCAAATTTGTCCTGTTTTAACCAATTTTATTATCGTTTCGTCTCCTGTATTTTGTTTACCTGTTAAAGGTAAACTTTTATTTTCGTTTCGCCCCCTAGTAAATTTAAGGCCTTCGACGGCCAGAGCGCGCGGCTATTGTTAAGGGATTAAGACCAAGCAGGTATACAAAGATAAAGTAGATTATGAATATGGCGGAAAACGTAAATTGAGTCCCGCCTTCATATTTTTACGTAAATTGAGTCCCCTAGTCAAAATAATAATACGTAAATTGAGTCCCGGGTTCCAACAAGAGCTTCGTAAATCGAGTCCCGGGATTTTTAAGTATCTATACAGTGTTTCAATTAAGTACTTGTGAAAAATTACACATTTTCATTTCTTCGAAAAACCGACACGCCATATCAACTTTTCATCTTAAAATTAGTCAAAGAACCACCCTTTAAAGTTTGTACAAGTACATAATTGAAACCCTGTATAATAAGAGAGGTAAATAAACTACCATTAGACACCCTCAAAAATTTTATTACAAAACATTTAAAATAGTACAAGAATTAAGAGATTATAAATATACAATTTATATCTATATAATAAGAGGTGTACAAATTTTTATTAAAAAACATTTAAAATACAATTTATATCTATATAATAAGAGATGTACAAATTTTATTAAAAAACATTTAAAATAGTACAAGAATTAAGAGATTATAAATATACAATTTATATCTATATAATAAGAGAGGTACAAATTGCATTAAAAAACATGTAAAATAGTACAATAATTAGAAGATTATAAATATACAATTTAAGAGATATTTATTGGAAGGAACTTGAAAGAAACTTTCTTTACAAACTCGAATAAGGAAATGTGACAGTTGCATAGGTCAGCTATTGCTTCCCTTAAAAAGATTTCCTTCTCAATAATAGTTTTTGATTTTTTGGTCGACTTGCTTCTAAGATGAATATAAGTTTCACTTTGAATTCCTTTTAAAACTTCAATAAATATGGAAATATTGGGATGTGGAGAATTAAACATTCTATTAAGTCGAGCATGAAATGATTCACAAGAGTTAGTGGTTCTATTAGCAGAACATGAAAATTCGGCCCATATCTGTGGACGAAACGGCGCTTCTTCTGATATACAATTTTCTAATACATAATCGCAAAATTCAGTTACCGTTTGATCATCTGGAAGTTCTGCCATTATATAATCAGTAAAAACAGTTGAAACGTCTTCAGGTCTTAGAAAGGCAAGTCCAAAGAATGACTTTAAAAAATTTGCCTTTTCTGATTTCGATGCATATACCCGAGCTAAACCAATAGACTGAATTTTGCGATACCAACTTTGGCCGAGATGAAAACGGCATCCCTTAATTTTTGTTTCTGTGAGCACTGATTGAACACTCACATGTATGGCCTTTTCAAAATCAATAAAAATATTTTTCGGTGAGAATCTCAATCCTACATTTAAACAGGTGTTAACTAAATGCCTAAAGCAATTTTCATAACATTTCACAGTTTTGTTGGGAAGAAGAAAAAAAGCAAGGGGTACATACGAATCATAATGTAAGGCATGAAAAGTGAACAGTTGATAAAAATATTTAGGGCAACTTTTAAACGTACCATCCACATAAACTGTATCTGAACGGCATAGCGCTTCTAAATTTTTCTTCGTAGAAAATCCGAGAATCTTACTTTGGAGATCGTTGACGATCACAAAATCTTCATTAGCATTGGTCTTGATGTCCATATTTCCAACAGCAGAAAGGGTTTCTTCAGTGGATCTGGGATTCACGTGTTTCGACTGTCGGGCGTTCAGCATGTTCCTTTTGATTAAGGATATGTCATTCCTTGTAAGTGTCTCTATATCATTGTTTTTTAGAGCTAGGTGAATAAGCTTAGAAGGTCTTGCACAAATATCGTCGGAAGCTTTACGTTTTAATCCGTTGCTTAACTTCTGACGCTCTAACTTGTTTTCTTCTAGTGGTTCATGCGAGTGAGGTGATGGTCCTGCCAATACTTCTTCATTTTTTCCCAGTTTTAAGAACGATTTACAGGTATTTTTACTACACATCCATCTTTCGGTGTTATTCGCCAACGTTTTGTGAAAGCGAAATTTATATCCATGTAAAACCAAAAGATTTCTGCCTCTTTCACTAATTATAACTTCCATATTAAAATCAGTCGATACTACTTGATGCTAACGCGAACAAATACTAAATAATGTACAGACAAAATCATCGAACAACCCCAATTTATAATAACACCGCAATAAATTACTTAATTGCTTTTACCTGATTTTATGATAGCCGGACGGAATTTACGTAGGCCCATAAAACACCCGGGACTCGATTTACCTACCTGTAAAAATAATTAACAAATAATTAACGAATATGGGACTCAATTTACACCGACCCGAATATGGGTAGGCCTAATTTATTATCTGTATAAGTACAAAGCGTAATAGCACACGAATAAATATACAATATATAAATATACTATACTTACTACTAGATCATTCTCAGTTATGTATTCCGACAAGACAGTACCATTTTGCATTGGTGTGTGAATATAGACATCGTTGAATCTAAAAGAGGAAGTCCAGTGGTTTTGTATATATTTGGGATATAAATACAACCAAAAAAAATATACCAAAACAGTGAAATATTATGGGGATGTGCCAATAGAAGCTGCACAGCAATCATAAAAACAGACAGTGGGAAGACGACTGTTTTAAAGCAGAAAGAACATTCAATATGTGCACCCGATATTGCCAAACACGAAGTACTGCTTTGCGTTTCAAATGCCAAGAAAAGAGTTCGTGAAGAATGTGCCCCTGTTAAGCAGATTTATGGAGAAGAAAACTGCTGTGTAAAGGTTCAACTCCGTTAAAAAACAACTGTACACTGCCCGACATAGCTCCTTAGGATTGCAGAGTTTACCAAAACATCGGAGTGATATAGCAATTCCAGAAAAAATATAAGGATATTATTTTTTATGACAAAATGACCTAAAATAATATTGCTTTTTGCTAATCACGGAGCAAATTTATTATGTAAGGCCGCAATTGTTTTCGCTGACGGAACCTTTAAAAGCTGCCCTGCAATATTTCAGCAAGTGTATACAATTCACATCGATATAGGCAGTACTTCTGAAAAAAACCTGTATTGTTCCAGTTATTTACGCATTATTGCCGGACAAGATAGAAGAGACCTACATAAAGCTTTTTGAGACTTTAAAGCTGAAAGTCCCTGACTTTATTCCAAGAGAATTTCATGTAGATTTCGAAAAAGCAACCATAAATGGATTTCTCAGAATATTTCCAGAAGGGTTGCAATGTTCACTTCAACAAGGAAGTATGGGGAAAAACTTAAGTGCTTGGGCTTGTAGTGGAGTACAGGATAAGGAAGACGCCAGGAAGCATTTGAGAATGTGTGCAGCTCTAGCGCATACCTCCAGAACATATTGATGAAGGATGGATGTTTATAATGGAAAGTTCGCCCAATACGGAGAAAATTATAAAAAGTAACGACTATTTTGTTGACGAGTGGTTGGACTCTCCAAGATATTGGGCGTGGGCGTGGGCGTAACAGCCACCACCGCACCACAAGTGCAACCGAAGGTTGGCACACAAGACTTACCTAATAAGAAAATTGGGAAAAGTCACCCCAATATTTTTGAATTCATTAATGTGCTGTACGACGATTCGATTTACTACAAAATGAAATAATGATGACTGCACCGAAAGGGGCCAAAAAATATATCGATTTGGATGTAAGAATCCAAAACACCATCAACGAATTTCTTAACCAACCATAGAGGAAATATATAATATAGAGAAATAATGTCATTTGCGAATGTGGCAAATTTACCAAGCTGAATCCGTAAACACAGACGGTCTTCTTCTGCGGGCTTGCTCCTTGTCGAACGTTTGCCTTGTGATAGACAGGACCGTACTTCAAAATTTATTTCACATGACGTGAATCTTTTATCGAGTAATAAATGCTAAATATATTGCTTGTAATTATTCTTTTTATTAATGATAAAAATGTAACCATTAGTGAGATTTTAACAAAAATTGTATAGTTTGTTGGCTTAAATCTGAGTTTTCTTGCTATACAAAGCTGTCGATAATTCCTCGAAAATAGCTCAGTTTATACATATACAGTGCGTCTCTTTAATGTCCCCCCTCTTAATTTTTTAAACGTTACATTTACAAAATTGAAATAAAATATAAACATAGTATTCTAAACAATAGAAATAACTGTTTTAAGAAGTAAAATAGTAAATAAAAAAATTACCAAAACTATGTGTATATTTTATTGGATTGGCATCCCATCCTGTATAATTATTGAACAAACGAAGTTCTATGGTAAGATGTAAATATTTTTACACCTATTTACAGTGTGTGCACTTGATACTTTGGTGAAAACGCTACTTACTTACGGCCCCATGTCAATCTAATACACTGATATCTTAGCGATCCTTTGGCGAAAGCGATTCTTTCTTTCGCCATCCCTTTTAAAATACTCCCCTCTACCCTAATCCACCAGTATTTTTAGTGCCCCTTTGGCGAAAGCGCAAATATGCCTTTTGGACACTCACCCTTCTAATCCACTGATATCTTAGCGATCCTTTGGCGAAATCACTTTTTTCTTTCGCCATCCCTTTTAAAATACCCCCCTCTACCCTAATCCACTAGTATTTTTAGTGCCCCTTTGGCGAAAGCGCAAATATGCCTTTTGGACACTCACTCACCCTTATGCAATATAGGGGAAGGAGGCATTGACACTATATATGACCTTCTTCCACCATCTTACCCCTTATACAATGCCCCTAATACACACACACCCCATCAGTGCCTTTCTGACACCTTGACCGCACTCAATATACGTCACTGACAAATATTTCTACTTCTCCGTGTCTGTATTCACTTCAACACCGGAGTGCATTTAAGATAAATTATATTTTTTACCTACTATTCTTTCACATATTGATATAATTTAAATTTGGAATTAAACAATTTGTATTTATGCACTAATTGTAAGAAATAGACTACGAAATAATTCCTTATATTTAAAAGTTGGATACATAATTGGCGAAACATATGAAATGTCTTTAACACTTTGTAAAGACTATTTTTGTATCGACATAATAAGCTTCAGAGGTTCGCTATATTCGCCACCCCAACCAAAAATACCATAACATAAAAATGACTGAGATTCTTTCGGCCCGGTTCTGATCGTCGAGTTGCGCCATTGAGTTCAACAACCACTTTTGCGAGACGTCCCGAGTGCGCATGCCTCGAGAGAACCGTCGTTTAAAAACCTGACTGGCGCCATATGCGTACAAACGCATTTTTCCCCCATAAATTGGACGGATTCAGCTGGTGTCGCGAATACGTTGTGATGGTCTAAATATATTTTGTCTATGTAACCAACGAATAAATCTAGAGGACACTTTGACACGTTTAACATACATTGTATAAAATATGAATAATATGGGCAATTTAACGAATGAAACTTTGTAAATATGTATAAAATGTTCATTTTAAGTTTTACTAGCAATAATTAAAAAGTCAATGACGAGCCCATATACGAGGACAAACAACTGTAAACATGAATATATGTACATACATTGTTATTTTTACCACAAATAATTAAAAAGTAATGACGAGCCCTTAACTGGGGGACAAATATCTTTAAACATGCCAAACTGTAAAGTTAGTTTTTTGGTTGAAAATTCAGAATATTAACTTTATAAATTGCCAGTCCTAAGCCTGGATAAAGTGTGAAGGAAGAAGCCGTGGCAGGGTACGAAAAAAGAATGAAAGTATGCCTTGGAATAGGTCAAATAATATAGGGGACGAAACGACAATTTTTATACGATGGGACGAATGTACGAAACGAACCTAAATCATGACAACCACCAGGTGGAGGGTGCAAATCTGCAAAAAATAATTTCAGTAGATCAAAAAATATAAGTTTAAATAGTAGTACCTATTTCTTAAACCGAGGAAACAGTGCAGTAGAATATATTACTTAAGTTATTACAAATTCGATGTTTACCATTGAAATCCCGCAAGCAGTGAGAGATACAGCAAGGGTCAAATAACATGCCATGGAGAAGTTTAAAAAATTCCGAGTACTTCCAGTGATATTAATAAAAAAACGATAATCGGTAGGTACTGTGGTTTTTATTTTTCTGGCTTTATTTACAGAGATAATGTAAAATAATTTTTTGAGTTATTGTATTCTTAATTCTGTCTCTCTTTGCAATAAATCAAATCATTTTGGTAACCATGTATACGGTATGCAGTTGTGAAGCTGTGACCACGCTATAACTAACGCAGCAGCATTAAGATTATCCAAAAAGTCTGTACCTGTACACTCTTAAAAATGAGTTGGCGTTCCTAACTTATTTTCATTTGTTGCAATACTTAAGTTGTTGGAAATAAGTATTTTTAGTTAAAATAGCAAAAATATTGGCTTTATAAGTTTTCCTTACATTTAAAAACAGCCACTACAACACAAGAAAATAAGTTGCATGATATTAGTTGGGACAAAATATTTATTTTGTTACTTGGGATTTAATTTTATTATCAACTTATTAAATAGTTATAACACCTTCGCTTATATTTCCATTAAATAAAAAAAACATTCGTGATTACCTATACGAAAAATTAGGGACGCTAAAACGATTTAGTTGTCACAACAAACTTCTTATCATTATTGACTAATAATTTAACTTGGCAGCAATGCCTTCTTAGTTGTGAGCACGGGCCGGGTGCTTCCCCATCCATACATACGTGAGTGGTGGGATGGCAGCATCAGTAAGTCAATTAGCGGGTTGAGCCGACATTTTTATTTTTGGCTGCTGCGATATTGCCCCGTGTTTTCCATTAAACGTTGCAAGTACGGGCTTTAATGTCGTTTTTATTCGTGATATTCGAGCTTAAAGGTAAGTAGTTATTTTTTCAACCCCATTAAAAACTAACTTATTCATTTTATTGTTATTCATTGTTAGTAGTCATTTTAATTTTTTTAAGCCTAAAATACAATTTAAAAAAAAAATTCAAATGACTATAACTTTTTACTAGCACATTTTTTTCTTTCAAAATTTAAAAACTGTCGACAAAATGATGTAAAATTTGTTTAGAAAAAGTAATAAATAAAATTTCTAGACGTGTTACTTTTTTTCTTAGGAGGGGCACACCAAAAATTCAACTTTTTTTCGCAAATTACAATTTTTTTGTTCTTTATTCACTATTAAAACCAATAAATTTGGTACGGGTCCTGTAACTAGGAACAGAGATATACATTTTGGAACCCTTCAAATTTCTTACATTGTTGTTTTTCACAGGTAAAACACTCGGCCTGTGCCGACAACAAAAGCATGGTGTTTTGAGGGCGAAACAATGGCAGGATGGCCGAATGTTAGGAACGAATTGCTCCAGCCCTACATCAGATGCTTATGGTCATAAATTGAAGGCATAGTGGTGACCTCTCAGCCAAGTGCGAGACGAATGTTTACTTTTGGGGGCCTATAGGTTCAAGTCGAATTTAAGTTTAGTTATGTATGAAAACTCTTTTATGTAACATATATAATCTTTGAATATACTTTTATTTTAAACGTATTGAGTTTTATTGGTCATACCTGACAAACCATTAGTTCATGCAACTAAAATTTAATGTTTCTTGAGTTAACATATTTAGCTGTTTTAACTACATTTTTTAATTGTGCTTACTATAATAAAGTAGTCGTAACAACCTTCGTCTATGTTAGAAAAATTAATCTAAATTAGAGTGACAACATAAATCTTAGTATCAATAACATATATTGCAATTGAGTTGAACCCAACCATTAGTTAGTGCGACTAAAATTAAATGCTTCTTTAGTTGACATATTTAGCTGTTTTAACTAGTACAACTGCAACAGTTTTGTATTAGTTACGATGACTTAGATTTCGGCTGAGTCCGTTTTCACAAAAAGAAAAGGCTGTATTGACTAAATTTTAGTTATCACTACCAACATATTTTTAAGAGTGTAGAATTAAGAATTATATGGAACAATATTAAGGTTCCTTGGTGGGTCAGAAACATTGATCTTTAGAGGGAGCTGGGAATGGATCTAACACAGGACTAATGCAAAGGCTTAAATGGGACAAAACTTTTTAATTTAATTTAATACTTAGTTAAATTAAAAAAGCAGTGTGTATGCACGTTATATTGGCGTAAACAATATTTTAGAAATTTCGATGGATAAACATTAGATTGAATTAGGTAGAATATCTATAAGTAACTGAGGTAAGATTTAAACTGTCTATTGGTAACTATAAGGACCAAATTGTTATGTCTGCCAGCTGTACAAAGCGGAATAAGGTTTTTCTACGAATGTCAATAAAAACCTTTATTGTATGTTCAATAGTAATTTCGGAACATAGTGCATTGTTTTTTACACATTTTCATTGTGCTTCAATCACCATGGTGATTCAACTACAAAATTCCCAATGTGCACGGGTATATTTTTACAAAGGTGGCGTTGACAGGCGCCGCGTCAACATGCCGTAGTAATCGCATAGCAACGCAGACAATGCAAATAAAAAGTAAATGACAATTATTATTGTGGAATGTCAGATTGACATTTTTTGACATCTTAAAAAGAAAAATATTACTAATCCCATTTTATGTAACAGTAACATTCGTAGAAAAAGTATAGTGTAAAACTCGCATGGAATGACCATTTCCTACTCGTATGATTTGCAGCACTCGCCTGCGGCTCGTGCTGCGCTGCAAACGTCATACTCGTGGGAAATGCATGTCATTCCATGCTCGTTGTACAATATACTATTTACTGATGGTTTATGTTAGTTTATGGGTTGCCCTTTTTTTTATTTAAGCCATTAATTTGTGACTTAAAGGTTAACTTTACAAAGATGCAATTGATTGAATTGATAGTCTTGTTTTTGGTACTTGAGCTATTTATTGTACCCCAGACTTCTATATTTAAACGATTTACACAAATTAAAATATTATTTGTTCAAGTTTCTTGTTGTTAGTTCATTTTATTTATTTTAATATCAATTGTTATTCGTGTGTTCTTCCTTATAACTTATACAATTATAGCAACACAATTTTGATCATCAAAGCATAACATTAACCCATTTACCATTCCGATACTAACTCCGCCCTCGTCTTTTATGTTGCTCAAGGACAACCATTCATTTTGACTTAGGATTAGTTTCTAAACAAGCAGGTAGTTGGTCCCCTTCTCTTTATATCTACTTCTTGATTCTCATTTTGAAACGTGTTTAGAAGTCTAAATTCATCCATATTTATTTGGTTGGCCAATGCATAAACAGAATTTGGGAACGGATCATTCGGTTGGCTGCTGGAAAATTGTGTAAGAACTAAGGATGTACCTAGTGTTTGTTTATATTTAATGAACCGGCTGCGATATAGGTCATCGTGACTTTTAGTGTTTTGAATCTCATTTGACAGATTTAGAACTTTTTGCTGATTAAATGTTAAATTGCCACGTTATATTTTGTGATCTATTGAAAGAATAGATACATTCGTTTACATTTCTTGCTTATTTTGTCAGCCAACGCCCGACTGGATTCGAATATTACATTCCAGGAACTGGAATCTTGCAAATACAATGTATGCAGATATAGGTAATCATATAAAATAATAAAAATATTTTTGATAAAGACTCATATCATATCATATTTTAAACTAAAGTAAGGAAGAACTATAAATTTTATTTGGTTAAGGTATTAGATGCCTAGCTTTTAAATCAAAGGTGATTGTTTTTGTTTTTACAAATCAGTAACAAACAGGTATTAGAGTGCTAAGCACAGACGTAACTAGCTTTGTTTTTTGGGGTTTGCAAGTTTTTTTTAAAAGAAAAACAGAAAAAGGTCAGAATGGTACACAATTTTACCGCTCATTCAAAAGTGATGACAAAAACAATAAAACCAACTCTACATCTAATATATTTCTACGATTATTGTGATGTCTTGGGCTACTTTCAGATGGTACGGTTTTCTGTCGTTGTCGTGCAGCGATCGTGTCGTGGAAAAATGTATCTCCTGACAGCCCAAAAAGACCGAAATCTAAGTACTATGTACCGTGGGTGTACTGGGGAAATCCGACTCACACATCCAGAGCTGGAAACATCCGTAGGGATTTTACCAGCCCTTTAGGAGGATGTGTGGGGTGGTACCACCTCGGCCGAGGAAGAATTCCTCTACCACCTTTCATTTCAAGAAGTGGATGCAACCAGATTTTCTTGTTTTTCGTAATTTTCTACGATGATGCCATATCATTACTAACAACATTCGTCTTTTTCTTTTATCCATCGTAGTAACATCATGCGCTTGTCAAACACGATTAATCAAAAAGTCAATATGCGGCGTTTTCCAGAACTACATATACTATGTACTGTACTGTACTATGTACTGTACTATATGGGGTCTCCGGTTGCCGAGTTGGTACGGCGCCAGCTTTGCAACCGAGAGGTCCCGGGTTCGAATCCCGCTTCCACCATGGATATTTTGTGATTGTTGTTGAAAGGTGGTAGAGGAATAATTCTTCCTCGACCAAGGTGGTACCACCCCACACATCCTCCTAAAGGGCTGGTAAAATCCCTACGGATGTTTCCAGCTCTGGAGGTGTGAGTCGGATTTCCCCAGTACACCCACGGTACATAGTACTTAGATTTGAGTCTTCGTGGGCTGTCAGGAGATCAAAAAAATACAATCAAACTTTTTTTCACGACACGACCGCGGCAGAAACCAGTAGTGTGTGAATATAAGCATACATTTTTCCACGACACGATCGCTGCACGACAACGACAGAAAACCGTACCATGTGAAAGTAGCCTTACTAACTATGTAGAATTTTAACACCGCACAAAACAAAAGACCCTGTGATATTATTGGCGGCTCAAATTGAGAACGTGGCATCCTCTTTAGCCGATTTGCTAACTGCTACAATGGCGAATGTTTTCGTTTCGTCTTTGTCTTTATTATCGTGATATTTGGCAACTTTGTCAATTTTGTCGTCTAGTGCGCCCTTCTTTCCCATTAAAAATCAGCACTGATTGCAACTGGATTCCTTAATTGTTGTCGCCAATAGTAGGTACAGAGTTAGTGGTAATATATTTTTAGGCGGCTAATTTTAGTTTTGGAGCTAAGCCCCCTTAGGTACGCCTACGGTGCTAAGGTGACGCAAAAGTACTCCTCTTTAATTGCTATTAAATACTGTGCCGTCATGCGAAACGTGCAGAATACACGCACGCAGTGTTGTCAGATTTCTTATACGGATCTTTAATGTTCCTCCCGAATGAAACCCAGCTTAGGTACTTTAATGATTATATCAAAATAATTTTTTGTTATAAACATAATGACTGTTACAAGACTTACATCGTTTTGGATATTTTTTCAACGAAAATCGGTGGCGACACGATTATAAGATGTCAAGTCTGGGTCGGCATTGCGTCTTCTGTTATTCAATTTTTAATGGCGAGCAAAATTACGGGCACGAGGCAAACCACAACAAAAAGCGCATTGAGCAAACACAGTTTTGTTTTAAAGATAGGTCATGATTTACAAGGGTAGGGATCAGAATTCTTACCAATACAAATAATATAGGTACCCCAGCTTCTATTGCTCCGTCAACTAAACCTTTAGGTTCGTCAGTTTGGGTTTGTCACAAAAATTGTTATTTATTTTGACTTGACTTTCTTTTATCGAAAACAATACTGTACCTATACTTTAAATATTTTTTCTTCCTAGAGTTGAAGCCTGAAAACTTATTTACAGTACAAAACGTAGTTGTTTAATTCTTATACTTTATTATGAGCGATTAAAAGGAAAGGCGTAAAAACCTTCGCCAGATCTCAGTTGGGGGTGAATTTTCGCTAGTCAAGGGCTGAAATAATCACTGATATATATCTATTAGTTTTCATTTCCATACATCTTAGATGTATGTACTAATTTGCCAGATTGAAAGTGCAGGGAGTTTCTTTATCATAAAAGCCAAGCAATTTCTTCCATGATAAAAGCCACATATTATTAAAAAAATCCCTCTTATATTTGGTTTACCCTTGTAGATTCTTAGAGCGCAGTTGACGGTTCTGGTACTTTTTATTCTAACCGGGTATGCTGCATTATTGCAATTCAAAATAGTACATCGTTATAACTATTCAGCAGAAAAGTATCTCTTTATTTAATTCGTAATTTAGTTTGGAATTCCAAATTACAACTCGACTACATCAGGACAAAATTTATTCTAATGAGATAAGGCTACGCCATTAAGCTGACGACCAACGTTTTAAATATTATATTTTAAAATATTCAAAATAAAGTTGGATGTTCTTATGGCCATAATTTTCCTTTCGAAATTATACCTTTGCAAATTGTTTGCGTCGCTTGAGACTTAAGAATAAACATAGGCGTACGTAGATCACGGATATTTTTTTTTATAAATTTACCGTGGGTGTTACTTTGCACCAGTGTAAAAAAAAAAAATTTAGTTTCACACTTAGATGAGCTGCATACACTATCGAACAAACTTCAGAGTATTAAAGGTTGCCTATGCGGTTATGACGACCCTACGAACGATCATTCCTCGTGCATTGTTAAGCAAACAACCGGCCAATAAAGTAGTGAAATTTGTTTATTAATTTTTTAATGCCCAAAAGGATCCCGCACAAAACAATGGAAAATGACTTTCTGTCGAATTGGTTCAAAATTTGGGATTAGGTAGTCTAGATGATGTAGATCAAAAGTTTCAATGAGCACAAAGACCGACTATGGATAGGTTCCGAGATATGTGGGATTAAAGTGGGCAATATGATCCAGTTGTAGTGCTCAGGAGCATGGGTTTGATGTTAGTTATATACATGCATATATTTTTTATGCTTACTTATTATATGCAACTAAATGCACTGAAGAATGTACACATGGGCGCCCATGGAAATTTTAAAGTTGTATATCTCTGTTGCTACTTACGGGGCCCATACCAAATTCAGGGGTTTTGATAGTGAGCCTACTGGGAATGTTTTGGTAAAGAAAAAAAGTATTTTGTAATTTGCGAAAAAAAGTTAAATTTTTGCTCGATACCAACCCCCCCCCCCCCCCCCCAAGAAAAAATGAACACGTTTAGGTATTTTATTTATTATTTTTTCTAAACAAACCACATCATTTCGTCGACAATTTTTAAATTTTAAGAGAAAAAAATGTGTTAGTAGAAAGTTAAAGTCATTTGAATTTTTTTAAACTTAAAATGTAATTTAAAAAAAAATCAAATGACTATAACTTTCTACTAACACATTTTTTCTCTTAAAATTTAAAAATTGTCGACGAAATGATGTAAAGTTTGTTTAGAAAAAATAATAAATAAAATACCTAAACGTGTTCATTTTGTTCTCAGGGGGGGCCAACCAAAAATTTAACATTTTTTCGCAAATTACAAAATATTTTTTTTCTTTACAAAAATATTCCCAGTAGGCTCACTATCAAAACCCCTGAATTTGGTGTGGGTCCCGTAAGTAGCAACAGAGATATACAACTTTAAAATTTCTATGGGCGCCCATGAATGTACACATGTATGTATTCCTACATATGTATGTATTCCTACATATGTATGTAAGCCATATTCATTAGGTACATTTTAGTACTTAAATATTTGTTTCAACAAGCCGCCATTTTGTTCTCAGGGTGAATAATGACGTAATATCAGAGAAAAATAAAACAGAGAGAAGAATATTTCGTACTGACTTCATTCATAAATACGATTTGCTTTCGATGACCTCCAAACCAACGTTCAAATAAGCTGCCACGGGCGTGCACTGCAGATTTTGGGATATTATAAAGCTCAGTGAGAGTGAGTATTGAGACGCGCCGCAGAAAACTCTCTCTGCTTGCCGTGTTGCTACCGCACTGGCTATGTCGGGATGTATTGTGAGAATCACATGCGCCAATCTCGGGATGTTGCCGTTTGAAGGCCATCGCGTTGTCGAGCTCGCGGGAAGAAGCGATATTATTCTCTCTGTCTTATTTTTCTCTGCTAATATTCTAGGATCATAAAGTACTCAATGAGACATTTAAAATGATGTATCGCAAGACTTCCCTTTCCATTTAAATTTTTTTCCAAGATGACGTCCAGTAGCCATCTTGAATTTTCCGAGAGTCACTTGTGCACCAAAACATAGTATTTTGGTACTAAATACCGTATGCCAGCTTTCAATTTTATAAATGTAACGGTTCAAAAATTAAGAGGGGGGACATTAAAGAGCCGCAGTGTATATACATACATACACATACATATATGTACAGTACATTCTTCAGTGCATTTAGCTGCTATAATAAGTAAGTATAAAAAATGTATGCGTGTATATAACTAACATCAAACCCATTCGCTTAAGACTACAACTGGAACACATATTGCCCACTTTGAGCCCACGTATCTCGGAACCCATCCATAGCTGGTCTTTGTGCCCATGGAGACTTTTGATCTACATCGCCTAAACTACCTAATCCCAACTTTTGAATCAGTTCGATAGAAAGTCCTTTTCCCTTTGTTTTGTGCGGGGTCTTTTCCCAAACAGCACAGCACGATATCCAATGGACGTCCATTTTAATGCCAGGATCAGGATCAGGACATCCATGGACCACTTACTCCAAAGAGTTAGGAGACATATGACATATGCGAAGATGATTTAGAGCATGTATTGAAGCACGGAGAAGCCATTTCCAGCATCTACTATAAACTTAAATCAAAATGCACTGTTTCCTCAACAAAAAATATTTTTAAAAAATCATTTTTATTATTTGTTTTTATTCTAAGAAATAAATTAATTTTTATCTCGAAAACGGTGCGTTAGAACAAAAAAAGAGACAGTTTTCACGCAGAATTAATTGGGCCTCAAGAAAACAATATCAATTTTGCAAAAAAACAGTGACCTGCCATCTTTTTCGCTAAAAATTAAGACTTACCCGCACGCACGCCACTGATGCAAGTACTTTGGAAAATAAATTTTTACACGTAAAGCTACCCTTTGATTACATACTGGCGTGTACCAAAATTCATGTAAATATCTTAACGCATTTTCGAGAAATTCAAAAGAAACTTTTAAAAAAGAAAATATTAAATACCCTGTATCTCGAAAAAGAAGCGTTCGAGAACCCATGTTTATATAAACTTATTTTCATATTTTTAGATGTAGAATCTGCCCTTAAAATTTCTTAACATTTTTTGTAACATCCTGTATATATAGGTTATATTAGATCTCACATAGGTATCATAAAAAATTAATTTCTGTCGATTTTTTCATTTATTTTTATAGTTCTTAAAATTACTCCTAAAAGTGGAGCAAAGTAACCCTAGTTTACGGTATACCGAAAAAAATATTATTTGGCTTATATATGCAGTACCTACATAAACTTTGATCTGACTGACGTGATTATCACTTATAATAAAGTAAAGTGCAAAAAGTTCAACTGTTTAGGTGGGCCTAATGAAATAGTGTTAAAAATTGAATATTCCTATTCTGAATACTTTCGGAGACCGTGATTTCCTAGAGTCCAATTTTTTTTTGATTTTGCCTATTACTAGCTTCATTTTCTAGCTATAGCGAGTCAAGTCAGCTTGAAGTTTTTATATATTACTTGACTTGACTTGAAATCCAAGCTTTTCAGAAATTCACTGCTTGACTTGACTTGGTTTTCCATGGTTACTACTTGACTTGATATCAAGCAATTTCAAGTTACTTGATATTACTTGATAACGACCCGATTATGTATAAAAACAACGCGCAAATAATTTCTGCAAGCTCATGCTCACATATAAACAAGATGCGGGGTTCCCCGAATCGACTGTAACAACTGCGTAGTTGCGTATGCTTAAACAAACCAGTATAATTAATAATACGTGTATCAACCAGGGCTGCTCTAACTGTTACAAAAACCCGCAACCGATTAGGCGACAATTCTATTAGAAGCCTTATGTGCCAGATCTTGGATGGCGAACGAGACCTCTTTTAAATTTAGCTGTTACTACTGTGTTGCTGAATAAGATATACAGTGGAAAATCAGTTTTATTATTTTGTTTAATATTTAAGAATAATATGTTAATTTATTATTATTTCCTAAAAATAAATTATTATTTCCATTTTGTACTTTTATATTACTTCTTGTTATAAATTTTGAAATAAGAATTTAATATTTAGTTTTATAAATAAAAGGCTTTATTGCAAGGATTCCTGTCATTTCTTGATTATATCAAATGTATTTAATGAAAAACCAAGTAGTCTTGAAGAACTACTTGATTTTTCAAGGACTTGAAATATAATTACTTGATTATTCAAGTACTTAAAATATAACTACTTGACTTGAACTTGACTTGTTTTCAAGCCAAGTCAAGTCAAGTAACTTGAAAATCAAGTCAAGCCGTGAATCCCTAGTCTGTTACAAACCTGCCTGTTCCGTAAATTTGCCATATTCGTCAATATTGTTTGCTAATCTGTAAATGTGTCTATGGATAAACCTTGCATGCGTAAACCCCAACACCGGGATTCACTAAAAAGGTTTAAGATTTAGAACTGGTTTAAATTAACATCTCTTATATACACTCCCGATCAAAAGAAAAACGGACAAGAAAAATACTACTTAAGTTTAATGATTAATAACATTTTAAATCCAAGTTCGGTTTTGATGAAATTGTGGACAGGTTAAAGACACATTCATTGAGTTTGCGTGATGTATTCCAGTTTTCGTAAAATACTCATCATTTCGCTATTATACAAGGAGGAACAAAAGTAATATTTTTACACCTAACTTTTAAACACCCTGTGGTGAAATTGGGCAGTGGGATAATGTTCTGATGTGACTAATTTTGAAGCCCCATCACAACATTATCTTTTTTTGTTTAAATAATTGATTGAAAATTGCTTGCAGGATATGAATCTATAATAATTAGTATACTCATAATGTTACTGTTACAAATTTTAAAGCCGAAAACCATGTCAAAATGAAATTAAGTTGGCTACCATGGACGCGATTGGAAAATGCCACCTTAATTTTAAGCAAAATGTGTGGATAGAAATAATATGTCTTTACACTGTTAGAAGAAAAGTGCTAAATTTAATTTATTCAGTGTCCCAAAAAGTTCACTCCTTTTTTTTAGAACTTTAACTATACTTTATGGTTTAGTCAAATAGGTAGTAAATTTAAAAAGTAGTGAACGTTGACCATCAAGTTGACATTTTTATTCAGGCCTATAACAACATAATATCTACTACTACTAAATAAACATTTTGTGTATAGAGGTAACTTATTAAGAAAGTTTAAATACAATAATTCGTGTCAAATATCGCTTCTTAAATAAAAAATATGATTAACGCAACCCGGGATTCCTAAAAGTATAATATGTAATTGCTTATTAAAGCCAATATTAAAAAAAATCGACGCCGCTGTACAAAAATCTGCCGCCATTTTAAAACACCTGCTGACTGCATTTGTTCTCTTTTCGCAGGTCTGTGAGACGCACGCTGTTGCTTTCAGCTATTTTTGTGCTTGTTATTGGGACCTTCGGCCAAACTTAACATTCTTCTGCTTCTAATTAATGAAGACAATGGAGGGAACGGGCAGAAAGAACTGATTAGGCTGGTCAGTTTTGCTTTTAAATTAAGGTACGTGCCCGCACAAGAAGTTTTAAATTAGGAGAGGTTGTGGTCGTACAACATGCATTTTTGTCGTACAAAAGGCTTTTAAACAGCAGGCTCATATATTTCAGTAGTTATGCTTTTATAACTGAATGTAAGATTTGTAGTTTGGAATCCTTTTTTTTTTTTAGGAGAAAGCCTTTTGGATAAATCTGAAATATGTATATAACGTTATGACATTTAACTTAAATTGACAAGGAATAATTCATTTATCTAGGCATTGGCTTATGGATATCACTATGCTGGGAGGGGTGGGGAGGGGTAGGGGGGAAGAAAAAATATCCAACTACGCGAGAATAAGAATCCAAAATTTTCGAACTTTTGTAAAAACTCTCCGAACGAAACTGCTTCTTATTAAAAAAAAATTATAACTCGTCGACCTTTTTTACGTTTGCTGGAATTATACTAAATGAATTTTCCCAAAACTCAACTGTCAACTCGAGCGCTCCCCTCCATCCCCCAAGAATACGCCCCTGTAGGGTTACATAAGCTAACTCATGATACAATAGGTCTGTTCCAACAAGCAGTCAGAACGGTTTTCTGACCGACCGAAACAATCAGTCATTTACATGCACTAAACGCGTCTGTCGCTTTGCAACATGTAATATTTATCTGGGCACTTCTATTTCTGATCGAAAACCGTTCTCGGACTCGGTGTTGGAACAAACCTAATAAAAGGAAGGTATGATACCAAACCGTGTCAAATTCGTCGGGGTTCGAGCATGACGTCACGCTGTGAGTTGTTTTTGAAATTTATAACGTGCAATATAGAGTTTACGTTAGTTATACGCGATTTTATATAAATTCTATTGGCAATATACTTTGCCTCCTGCTTATAATACAAATTTTAAAGTATATGATTTAAAATAATCATGTAAATAAAGGGATAAATTAATTTAAAATAAAATATATTGATAAATTGCCTGCTAACTGCGTTCTATGTAGGTATTTATTTACGTGAAAATTAAAGGTAAATAATTTTATAAAATAAAACTATTCCTAATAATTAAGATAATAATTTTTATTTAGAGGCATGTTCTTATTAAAATATATACCTACAGAGTCTTCCGGAAATATATTATAAATAAGAATTTTGTTTGTTCCTATAATTTGTCACATATTTTTTGCGGTGAATAACATCTGTATGTTTGAGACGGAAACATGTTTTTTAGGATAGATTTTTTTTGGTATTTTTACACTTTAAATAGTAAATTATTAAAAATTATTGTATTTTTGTTTTTTTTTTTGATTTTTCAAATTTTAAAAAATCATAAAATGCCAAAAATTATTCTAAACAAAATAAAAATATCTAAATTTATGAAATTAGGTAAAACAAGAAATTATTCTTTAAGAAAATAGCCTTTTTTCAATCTATTTGTTTGTCGTATTTCCTCGATTAAAGTCTGGTGATACGATACCGTGTAGATTTTTAGCAATTGTTTGTCACAGTAAACTTTTTCTATTGAAGCGAGTTTGCAATAACATTTGACATTCATGACATGACACAATTTATGCTTTAAATTACCTTCATAATCACTTTCGTTAAAATGTCTATAACAGATTCTAGCATTTTTCACATTAAACTTATCTTTTCGTTAGCACAAACGCTTCAAACATTTTGTGTTTCTTTGTTTTCAGAAGCTAAATACTTTAATATCGGGCATAAAACCCTTGCATTGATTGTCCACATCACAACTATACACAACACACCTCATTTTCACTTTTAAACTCTTAAAAGTGATATAAAAACACCAAAAAATAAATTTAAAACACAACACGATTTTAACAAAGACGAGTCTCGTTTACAAAATATGGCGGAATTACTCACAGTGTGACGTACATGGCCACGCCTACCCGCGCGGTATCATATTATCTTATTTTATTTCTATCATGAAGCTAACTAAGAGTTTTACAATTTTCTTTTATTACTTTTCACTTGAGTGAAATAAGTATGTGAAAGTAGGATTTTAAGGGCTATAGTAAATAAATTGTAAAATTTACAAAAATCAGCTGCAAGGCATATTGATTCTTAAAAATAATATTATTAACAAAGTTGTTCACGTCACTGGTGGAACATTAATAATATAATTATGTATTAACCGCCATCTTTAAGTTGATACAAATACTTAGTCTAAATAAAATGTATGAAAGTGTTTGGCAAGTGCGAAATCCTCCTCCAATAGTATATTTCATTACCAGTCCGGAAAAAAGGATTTTTCTGTGCGCGCTTGACAAATTCTCGTGTGAGGCGCAGCCGAACACGGGAAGTCAAGCAAGCACGGAAAATCCATTTCTGGACGTGTAATGAACGATATTTTTTATTATACTTTCTTCTGAGAACATTTTATTAGAATGAATTTAATTGACAGAAAATTAACAACGCTGACAATATGGTCTTTGGCAGGTATGATGCGTTTTCATGGTAACTTTCAAATCATTTAAAAGGTGATTTAAATTTGTCTATGTCAGATAAGATTGACAAAACGTCAAAAAATATTTCAGAAATTCATCTAAATATTCAAATATTTACGAAATAAAATACAAAATAGGTACATATTAAATATCAGATAGCATATAGACTTTCTTGAGTTTAGTTTATTTTCCTATACCTATATTTCTATTTTAAAGCCAAAAAATAGTCGGTATCTTCATTCAGCACACTGAAAGAACTGGAGACCAGGAAAATTTTTTCCGTGCGCTCTTTCCGTGCGCTAGCCCGAAAAAGCCCATCTTACATTATTACTAAAACAGATGAAAATAAGGTGTTTTCAAAGAAGTATAATAAAAAACCTTTTCCCTTACTTGTTAAACACTCTGCTTCGGCTAAAACGGGCTATTGACAACTACCATTAATTATTCTAACGATATACATAACTTTTGATATTATTGTTTTTCCTTTCCAACTTGTTCGTATTTCCACCTTTTCCCACTGTTATAAATGGTTTAAAGGCGTGGAAAGTTTCAAAATATCGATTCCACTTTTGTTTTAAAATTCCACTTGCATAATTTATTTGCCTCGTTGACGAGTTAACCCATATCTCAAAAACTAAAAATGCATAAATTCTGAAGTTTTAATTATTCAAGCCACCACAGTTTTGATGCACGCAACTTAAAAAATAATTATTTCTAGGTACAGCAAAAAACTTTTAATCATGCAAGTTTCTGAATTTCAATTTTGATAATAACTTACATTTAGTGCACCCGCTGGAAAACTAGCAAGGTTTTAAATGAAAAATGAATGAATATTTCAGTTTAATTGGTTTACCCTGTTTGACTGTAAAATATTAGTTCAATGAGTTGGCCGATAGATCTCTTATGATTAACGATTAATGACTTATGTGATATTTTTGAAAGGAATAAAATTATGGAAATTTTATTAAAAAAATTAACATCGAATACCTACAAAAAATTAAAAATATTAGTTATTTATGAACTACGAATAGTACATACACATGATAAGGGTAATTCCTGAACTCATATATGCACTTAATATAAAGTTTGTGGCACAGTCTGAAGGTATTGGCAGCAGAATTTAACATCCATTCAGGGGCAGCTGATAAGATGGTCAATTTTTGCGAGAGGAAGTCAAAGAACTCATTGTAGGAGTTGTCTGATGGGGATCGGTAGATGCAACAGACAAATTTAGTAGAAGATTTCAGGGTAAGTTTTAGTCAGAGAATATCGGACTTATCTGATTCCAGGTTCGGGAGTCTGGTGCAAGAAAGACTGTGGCGAACGTAGGCACATACCCCACCCTGAAGACGAAAAGATGACAGAAGTTCATTTACTTAAGATACGAAGTCCATACCGAAAAGCACGTCACGACAGTTAGAACATAAATGAATTAAAAAAAAAGCATGCACTTTTGTTACGAAGTATATCTACCCCCACCGATGCAACCGGTCTACTGCGCAAAAGTGGGCGGGGCTAACTCAGAAGCAATATTTGTGACAAACTGTACACGATATACTTAAGTAGAATGTTTTATTCTTGGCTATGAATTTATTTTTTCTTTTCTTTCCATCATTATCAAAAAGTTATTTGCTTAAAAATATAGCGGAAAATTTAGAATCGGATCTAATTACGTTGTAATATTAAAATTGATTTTATCTGCGCGTATAAATAATTCACCTCATTATTACATATTTTGAACAAACAAAAGAACCACTTACACTTCCAGGCAATGGTTTTTACCGTTAAATAGATTTATAAAATGGAGCATATTATGCTAATCATACTTTTTCAAACTTAAGTATTATGTTTAATAAATATTAAGATCATAAAAACTGTTGGAAAATTTTGTGGGAAATGCTTGCTCGCATTAGAAGAAAAGCGTATATTACACAGCAAGTAATAATTAAAAACAATTTAAAATTTCCGTATCGAAAAAATTAAAAAGTTTTTTTACCGTTAAGTATATTAATAAGTGTAAATTCACACAAGATAAAATCTAACATCTCATGTAACATATGAGTAATGTTGTTGTTTAAAACGCACGCAATCGAAACCCAACAATACGCATTAAATAATGTTTTTTAAAACTTGTAATTAATAATTATTAAAAAAGTAAATATTGTAAAGAGTTTCGAGGTTGCGTGTTAATGAATGCACCTGAATAAAATTTGCTACTAATCGATTTATGTGTTAAGTTTTTAACTTATCTGACACAATTAAATGCTGGTGTTGATGAAACCAATAATGTTTATTAAGGTTAAAAAATTAACCCTTTCTGTAAACCTGACCAAAGAAAACTGTATAGTTTCCTATCAATTCAAACATATTTTAGCTTAATTTTTCTGGTTACGTTACAATGAACATGTGAACATGTGAACAATGAACATGTTACATTACTGGCAAAGCTCTTTTATCGCTCTTCTTCCCTTTGTATATCGGTCTGTCGTGAGTAATTTGGGCAACTCAAAAACGATTGAGCTTGCAATACAATATGTAAAATTGATAGCCTGCTGCGAAACAAGAAGAAATATCTAGAAAAATCATCATTTTTGGAATATGCCTAATACGAACATGGAAGTCTGGAGAGAAGGAAGGTGCAATCTATTGTTAGGGTACTTGGAGGAATAATACTAAGGAGAAACCCCTACAGGAAAATAGTTCCATAATCTGGATACTCAGGGTATGAAGTAGTGCAAAAGCGGAATGATCTGAGGTTTCGTAGCTAGGGTAAGGGGTTAAACAATGTGATGTTCTTCTTGTTGTTCTATTTAAAGGGATAATAGAAGATAACCTTTTTGAGTAGCAGCTGTAAAAATAATTATAGAAAATAGAAGGATCATCCACGATACGTCAAGGGTGGCAAACAAGGGAGTTTTCTTGTAAGAACTAAGTAGTTCATTGAAGTGTCGAATGGCTTTCTTTCCAACGGAATCAAAGACCTTATATGTCGACGGTAATGCTGCTACCTAAATATGAAATAACAGTTATGCCAGAAGGGAAATAAAGTTAATTCCAACTCGAAAAATACATCCATACATACATCCATAATAATTGTGGATGTATTCTTGATTATGTCTGTTCATGTGAATGGACTTTATGTGCGACAGCACACACTGGTGATGAAGCGCCACAATTTCAAATTAATGGGGAATTTCCTGGACTGGTTTAGGGAAATGAATACTGAATTTATCAATTAATCTCATTTAAAGAAACAGCACGTTAGCTACATGTGCCAAAAATATATTTCTGTTTGTGACGCACTTTATCGAAAGAAAATCAAAAGTTGAATAAATATCAATGATACTACGATGACTATCACTGACCATGTGCTTATCGCTTAAGAGCAAACGTAGAAGAAAAAGGAAGGTCATGCATAAAAGTAAGCAAGAGAAAAACAGTATTTTGAGTGAAGCAATCTGTTGCAGAGCTCGTGCCCCTTACCTCAATTCGCCGGAGAGGGATAAAATATTTAAGATTAAATATGACATAAGAAAGAAACCCATTACAGCCAATCTCCGAACCCATGGTATTTCACCATTATTAATATGTAACTATGTAACTTCAAGAAATAAGACAAGTAAATGACAAGCAAACGGATGAAGAAAACTGAACTCTTGAGCTCGGTTCGCTGCTTGTACGTATCCACGTAAGTTAACCCTTAAAAAAGACCCAAAAAAGGTTTTAATTAGCAAGTACAACATGATCTGAAAGATAGCAAAAATTAAATTTAAAGACATAAGTTATTAATAAAGTTGTGTGTGTTGTGACTAGTGACTTATCTTTTGATTGATGATATTGACTCGTAGACTAGTAGGGAAAAAGTCAGAACTTCTCCAAGATTATCCTGAGAGAATTTGCCTCCGTGAAAAAAACTTCAGGTAAAAGTTGGTAGGAAAAAACTTCGGGAAGATCTTTTTGGTGAAAAACTCTTCTCCTTGGAGGATTGTAGTAGTTGGAAAAAGAACAGCAGGACGAAGCACTTTCGATGTCTGGTGCTGGTAGCTTTTTGGCATCGGGTTCGAAGCACAAATGCATATTAGTAGTAGAATAATTCCATAACAAGAATATAGAAATTCCGGTATAATCCATAAGCTAGCCCCAAAATGGCATTAGCTTCATATCAATATCCTCGTTGAAAATGAATTTTCAAGAAACGGCCAAGAAAAAAAAACAAGTAGAGAAATTAAAAATTTTGAGACTTTAGGTTGGCGCCACATTATCGTTCACATACCCACGGCATCAGAACGCGCTCTGGAACAACTTTCGAGCACTCTAGTAACATGCCTTGCGTACGCGAGTCGCCAAACGATCACATAAGGTCTTGGTCACAGTAGGGCCAGTAGAACCAAAGCGAATTGACGAAATCCGCCGACTGTACCACACCACACATCGTCTTAAATGGCTGGTGAGATCCCCACGGATGTTTCCAGCTCTGGATGTGTGAGTCGGATCTCCCCAGTACACCCACGGTACATAGTACTTAAGTTTCGGTCTCCGTGGGCTGTAAGAAGATAAAAAAAGGAACAAAAATATTTAGGCAAAGTACAAGGTATTCAATTCCTACGATCTAAATAAAAAGCAAAGCAACCTATACTATACAACATGATCGAAGTCAACTTAGCCTAAAAGTGTTGAAAATAATTTCCCCCAAGTATAGAAATTAATTAAGCATTGTTTAGCAAAAGTAATTAGTGAAATTCAGATAAAACATAGTGACAAAATTTAAATGTTACTGTTCTTTAAAAATGCTTATTTTCGACTGTATTTTTGGCTTTGGTAAAACAGAAAGTGTAAAGTGGCCCTATCTACAGGGTGTCTAAAATAGGTGATACCACTATTGCTATCTCCGAAACGGTAAAAGATACGAGGTCGGTTAAATTAGAGAAAATGTGCCATTTTTATTCCCTACTCATATTTCGTTTACGAAGTTGCCAAATTCTCTATAGTTTCTTATCTACAGGGGACTTTTTAAAAATAGTCAAAAATTTAATTCTTAAATATCTCGAAAACTATTATAGTTAGAAAAAAATTGTTTTAACAAAAATCACATAATTTTTTACCTTTTCTAGAGTAACGTTATTGTTTTGTTTAAATCATTTGTTTTTATTGAGTTACTGATACTAACTTGTTTTTTTCAAATACGGACCTGAACTTTTTGCTGCATTTTTCGAAAGAATACTTCATACCCTTTTACATCTGTGTATCACTTGCTTATGTTTTCCGACGTTTTGGTGAAGAAGAGCATCATCAGGATATTCGACTAGTACGGACCTGGCATTTTTCAAGTAAATGCGCCATTTCCCAACCACAAAAACCACAAACCATAGCGATAGGTTGTAAATTGTGCCTTAACATGGAAGATCCCAGGTCCATATTGTTAGAAAATCCTGATGATGCTGCTAATCTTGATCAAAACGTCGGGAAATATTTTCGTTACATCCAGTTGTAAAGGGTATAAACTGTAGTGTTGTAAATATCCATATTCATTAGATATCCGAATCATACGGAATCGGAATCAGCTAATATCCGTATCCATTATCCGAATACGAATCCATTTCTTGACCCGCGCGAAAGCGGTTACAGATCATGTATACGTATGCATGCGACTAAAACATTTTCTATCCGGATACACGGCTAGGTAGGTCGATGCGGTATCGGTATCATACCATTCGAAGTCGAAGTTTAGGGATAAGAAGTAGCGATGGGTCATTCGTTCACTTTCAAGAGAGCCCGCTCACTCGTTCAGCTCACTTGGAAGAGTCGTTCGCAAGGAGTCGTTCGATTAAACGAGGGCTGCTACCCGTATCTCCGAGCTGCGAATTGCGGCGCTCTTTACTTTAGCGTGACACCTGCATTTGTTCATGTTCATAAAATAGAGCAAAAAATGCTATGAATTACACATTTTCGACTGCCGACGGCACGCTGCTTAATTGTGGCGCGGCGGCTTCAAACAAAAATAAAATAAATATTAAAATATTGGAATGATTTATGGCTTTTTTTGCAGGGCGTTTGAGTTTGGTGGGTACCGAGACCGACACAATAATATACTAATATAATAATACCTACTACTGAACCAAGCTTTTAATAAATCATTTGATTTGATGTTTGGTTGTTTTATGCGTTAGTTTGTGGCTTGAGTTTTAACCTACCCGCAGTATACATCTCTGCTTAAAAAACGTTGTAGCAGATTTCCGGCAAAGTAATTAATCGTTAATCGTAAAATAATAGTAATACCAAAGACGTACAAACTGTGTAATGTATTACCATACAGGCCGCTAGTTGCTCCACCACTCTCGTTCTATTATACGACTCCGACTGAGCCGCTCCCGGCTAGCGCTCTTCGCGGCTCGCGCTCTCCGAGTTGTCTGAAACTCGCGAAAGCGTGGAGTGGAATTTCTACGAACGGACGAGAGCGAGCCAGATATTTTAACGAGCGGTGAACGTATCGTTCAGTTGATGGGAGCGGCTCATTCGCGACTCTTTGAAAAGAGTCGTTTAAATCGAACGACTCGTTCGCGAACGACCCATCGCTAATAAGAAGGCACCGCGTCGCGCCGTTCTCGTTTGAATTCGGTTCGGGTGAGGCGGGACTAGTTTAACCAATGGGTCTCATCTCATATGATACCCGTTACCCCGATAACTATACCATCTTTTTTTAGGAAATGTCATTAGAAAGAGAAAGCACAATATCAAATATGCCAAATCGCAGACCGTGTTGTTCGCTTACACTCGATTCCGATTCCGTTTTCTCTTTGCACTTTGCATTAGTAACCACCCGATGCGAATTTATTTTGATTCCGAATCCGTATTCAAGTTCTCGGCCGGTTCCGGATAATCCGGATTCTTTTAATATTCGGATCCAACGGATTTTTGGATACGTATCCTTACATCACTAGTATAAAGCCTTCTTTCAAAAAATGGAGCAAAAAGTCCAGGTCCGTATTTGAAAAAAACAAGTTAGTATCAGTAACCCAAAAAAAACAAATGGTATAAACAAAACAATAACGTTACCTTATAGAAGGTAAAAAATCGTGTCAGTTTTGTAAAAACAACTTTTTCCTAACTACAACAGTTTTCGAGATATTTAAGAATTAAATTTTTGACTATTTTTAAAAAATCCACTGCAGATAAGAAACTATAGAGAATTTGGCAACTCCGTAAACGGAATATGAATAGGGACTAAAAATGGCACATTTTCTCTAATTTAACTGATCTCGTATCTTTTACTGTTTCGGAGATAGCAATAGTGTTATCACCTATTTTAGACACCCTGTATATACATATGTATATCTACACCTATAAAAGAAGAAACTGACTGACTGACATGTCAACGCACAGCCCACATCGCTCGGTCTAGAAACTTGAAATTTTGCACAGAGGTCTCTTATATAACGTGGGCATCTACTAATTAGAGGATTTTCAAAATGTAACCCCTAAAGAAATTGGTATGACGAAAAATATTAGATGGTCCTATTAACTCGAAACTTCATAGAAGTACTCTAAAAAATAAAAGTTTAAACACGTGTTTTACAGTTTTTAATAAATCAACCCCTAAGGAGGTGAAATTGGGGGGTTCGAAATTTGTAGTGGAATAACATTGCTATACGGTTCTATTACCTTGAAACTACGTGAAAGTACTCTAAAAAATAAACATACATTTTATAAATTCAACCCCTAAGGGGGTGCAATAGGAGTTCGAAGTTTGTAATTTAATTATGGATACCACGCGGACGAAGTCGCGGGCGAAAACTAGTCATACATATTTTATTTCTGTAACTATATATAGCGTGCAAACCTGCAATGCATTTAAAAATATATACCATCCATCACATTCTTAAATCACCCAACCAAGAATATGTTGAGAAAGGTTAGGGACAAAGTGGGGCCATGCCGGATGTTTGCCAAAATATGCACCGTAAACAAGAACACAGAATAGGACCGGAGTAAAAATATTTGTTTGTAAAACTTTTGCAAACAATAATAAATTGTAGAAATATTTTTGGTAAGGACGATCTGTAGCTGTAGTGGAGTTTTTGTCACGTTTACCCAAAGGCAACCTAAACCCAACCGGTCCTAGACTAAAATTCGGGGGGGGGGGGAGGCAAACTACTTTGTTCGCGCTCCGTACCATGCCATGGGAAGCCCCTGGGGGGTAATTACCCAATTACACCCCCCTGTAGGACCGCCCTTGCGTTTACCTAACTCAAGTTAGGTAATTAAATGTTATTTTGGTTTTACTTTTTTGTCAAAAACATAAACGGAATGACCCAGATTAATAGTTTGGTCTTGCTATGATGGAAAAGTGTAGATAAAGAATTTGTTGTGTTATTTGTGCTTTATGATATTTATGATAAATAATTCATTATGTACTTACCTGAAGTATAAAATAATAATCTATTTAATGCCTGTATTAGTAAAAAAAAAAATTTTTTTTGGCAGGTCCTTCTCAAACGACAACCAAAACTTAGGGAGAACAGAGAATTTTCATGCTACTCTAAGGGCAACTTTTGAAGCAATCTTAAACGCACACTAATGGCCTTTCTCGTAGGTTAGAAAAAAATAGCTTATTTTTGCACCTGGTCTGAGTAGTAGGTAGAAATTAAACTATTATAACTTTTAAATAAACTGATAGCATAAATGACAACACTGACAATCTGTACCTCGTCTTGCTTTACCATGTGAAATCCCCACGTCCGTGTTGTACATGCGCCAATTAAAACCTTCAGACCCCTGGTTTACATGCACCGGTGCCCGTGCTAGTGCAACATGACGTTCTTTGTTTAGGTCACAAAAATTCACAAAAAATGAATAAGTTCGTCAAATTTAAAGACGTCGCAATCATTCTTTCAGCATTGACAAAGATATTCTTCTTATCATTGTGTAATGCAAACATTACTAGTAACTAGTAGTAGCTTGATTTTAATTTACTGAAACTTACAAATTTACCATTCAACCCTTTTTTGCATCAGTAAAAATTAGTTTAAACAAATAAATCAATGTTATAAAAAAATCAATTTAGTTGCCTAAAATGAATACGAAATTAGTGATGCTAATTCTTGCAAAACCATTGATAATTTTAAATTAGAAACGAGATTCTCACTAAATCTACATAAAATACACGATTTATTGAATGACCGACGAAACGTTTTCCTTAATAATAATAGGTAAAGTAATTTCAGTGATGATAATGATTATTTCAAGCAGAGTAGATGAGTTGAGCGTGCCAAGCAAAGCCAAATTTATTATGACTTGCACAACCGAGCCTAAGAGTCAAGGCAACAATTTTGCTAGCCATGACACAAATATCTATTGGCAAAGTTAATAGGAGAAGAGCAAGTCTAAAATTACCTTAAAATATGATAAATTGGGTAACATATGAGTGCGACGTCAAGATTAGTGTGAAATGTTTTTATTTCATCGGAATGTAGTATTTCACCGTGCCTCTTACAGCATATTATCAAGTTTGTATGTGGCTAAATAAAGAGAACGTTTTTAGTGACAGAAAGACTAGTTCATTTCTATTTTAATACTGATCAAGGGTGGGCATTTTTCTTCAAATTTCTAGCCAATTTATCTATTCGCTTAAGCAGTTTTGCGAACAGTTCTATTTTGACTTATCCAGACATTAATTCGTGTATTTATTTAATGCGATGGAGTTCTACCAGCGGTGGGGACTGGTTACAAGAAAAAACTTCACTCAACTTCACTTAGCCTTCCTAAACCTGTTTTCCAGGGAGAGGTTTTCGTTACAGAGATGTATGCAATGGAATTAATTGATGAAGTACTCGCAAATAATGAACAGCGAACACAGAAACCCTCATCATGTACTGGAATAACATCAGATATGAAATATGATCGACCCGAAACCCGAATAGTTTTATCGTCAACCCTTGTTTTTGAATAAAGCACCAGGATATTAATTTTATAACTTAGGGGAAGTAAATATTCTCCCGAAACATGTGAAGTAACAAATTAATAGAAAAGAAAGGGTGTAATCTCGTTCTTTACAATTTCTCTCAAGCTCTTCAGTATCGATGGAAGCAAATCGTCACTTAAAATTCTGGAATACGATTTTACAAATTCTTGGAAGAAAGAGAAAATATTTCTCTCGATGTGATCGTTCCTCTAACTCAAGAATTAAGGTCCAGGAGAGAGCAGGAGCTGGTCTAATCTACGCAATCTTTTAGAGTAGTGTGAACCAAATATCAGGTTGTCAATTTTGGAATGGGAAAGAAGAAGCAGGAGAGCACATTTTATACACCTGCATCGCTTTAGAAACAATAATACTATACGGTGGGGCATAGTAGGCATTTTATTGACTGGAATGAAGAGATTATATTCGCTCTGAATTTAACCTAATTGAAGTCCCATTCCATTTTCATGTGTTAAACTAGAAACATTTAAATTATGAATAGTATTTCGACAGCTCTGTATAAAAAACTTTGTCATTTGATATCTGTCACGTTCCGAGTCAAAAATAAAGGTAACTTGGTCCACTTTGCCTTACCTGGTTTAAAGATGAATATTGACGAAGAAAACTCGCCTAAAAAAGGTTAATCTTGCTGCCTCAGTAAAGTTGGTGAGAGGGAAAGTTTAGGTTTAGGCAGGAGAGATTAAGTAAATAAATAAATACTTTTTTCACATAATTCAAATCTAATTTAAGACGGGATACAGTCATCCCTAGTGTGTAAGGCATTACCTATTACATTATATTTTTAATGAACATGCTATTGATACACTGTTTGTTTGTTATTCATTTGTCAGTAGAGCTTAATTGAATCGTCCATTTTTTTGAAAATATAACATTTGTCATTAAAACTACATTGAAGCTGAACCGCTTTTTAAAAAATTTCTGATGCACGTGCCCTGGAAAGACACGACCAGGGGGCTGAAATCGGCCATCATTCGAGGTCCCTCCAAGTCCCTCGTTTCTTAATCTTAATTCGATCTTCTCACGCTCCAGTGTCTCGGCGTTTCCATCAAAACGATATCATCCGTTTCAATTAATGCCTAAAAAAGCAAACGTCAATTCTGAATTCCAGTCACAGGCGGCCGGTCGCGGTTCAATTGTTTCACGGCAATGCCCCCTGCGCGTAGCCCCCCTGCGCCCCGCCCTAGTGGGTACGGTAGTCCAGACAAAGAAGAATTTTAAAAAATTTTGGTTCATAGCTTCTTATAAATGAAAAGGTCTCAAAAAAGATAGTTTTTGTTTTAATTGTTGTTTAATTTTAAATCTAAATGAAATTTGGACAAATTAAACAAATTATTAACAATTTCATTTGTATTGAAAATTAAGCATTAATTATATGCTAGACGAAGAATGTACATGTGTTAATAGCGGAGTTGTTCATTGGATGCTTGTCATTAGACAGCATTGTCAGATATATTAAAATTAATTCATTCAAACTGTGCATTATCGAATATCTTTGTATTAGGATACAAGGCACTTAATTAAAAAATCAGTTGACAGATATTTTACATATTTATAAAAATTGTTCATTTTAAGCATATACCTGTACTGTTAATCTAACATCCTGGTAAAAACTGGTCAGTTCTGACGACTGGGGGGGGGGGGGGGGGAGGGATGGGGGGCTTAGATACTCACTGCCATTAGAATAGTTTATAAAACTTAATCGCATCGGAACCAACGTTGCAGGGCCAACGGCATTCGTCTAACGTGCTTATAATTAAAAGAGGGTTGGTGGTAGCTCTATGTTATCGGTACACAAGTTGGATAAAATGGGATAATGTCGTGATGAGTTTGTGCATAACCATAACAGGATAATTTTATTAACCTAAAGCATATTTAATTGTTGTTATCAAAATAATCCTGATTGTCGAGTTTGTCATTTTTAAATGCAGAAAACAGAAGAATTTCATAATGAAGAAGTTTATTATTGTAAAAAATATTGTTGTCTTTCAATCTTGACCTTCCTCTCTGGCCCTCCTTAACCGCCTTTGTGCAAAAAAGCTGACATCGCCACTGAAATGGATACGAGCATAAAACATGACCCTGTAATCGAAATTTCAAATTTTCCAGACTCCAAAATGTCCCACGAGAATATTTAGCCAAGTAGTGAAATTTTAAATCTCTAACATCTTTTCATTACATGGAAGCGTGTTTATGGTTAAACTTAAAATAAGCTTTTAAGAGTATGAAAGTGCTACAGAGAGGAGTTGTGAAAGGTGGCGCCACTTCATTCTGGCAAGAACTGTCAACCTCCATCCAATCGAAATCGCGACACCAAATCGACAGCGGCAGCAGCGTTCATAAACTCGCGGTACCAGAAACGCAGTCCGGAACTACTCTGTAGGGCAGAAGGGTCAGCCTATCTTACTCCAATCGGCAAAGCGAATTAACAAACTTCGTCAAAACTGACATAACTCGACTGACGATACCAAAAGTAAATATTATAGAAAAAAATAAATATTAAATATATTCAGAAAAGAAAAGGGCAAGTAAAAGTAGTCAATTAGCAATAACAAAATTAAGTACAACCTTCAAAAAATCAAATTATGGGTCCCTAAAGCAGGGAGACCCAGACGAGATAAAGGGTGTTCAATTAAAATAAAACTCCTAGGACCTAAATTGGAGACAAAGTAAAAAAACTTATACAGCTTAATCGTAGCATGGAGGCACAGTAGTACAACAAAGGTAGAAATTAAATAGGCATTTATAATAAGAATATTAGTGAAAATAGGTAAAGCACTGTGGCAAAATTGAACTGTCACAACTCCCCCTCTCCTAGGTGGTGATGGGTGTTAAAAGGAGTGTGGAAGTGAGGCTTTATTCACTTGTATCGAATCCATTGGTATAGCTGGGTTGAATGCTGGAAAGTGTTGCCATTTTTTCCGCTGTGTCTACCTCTCTTAGTCGTATTCATTGCATTTTTTAAACGGATGATTGATTTGGCGCGAAACGTTTTTATGAATGAAATGCTTTGTCTATAGTTCTGTAGACGTCTATGAGTTCAACCCAGTGCGTGACGCTACCCTTGTTTAATATACTATAAACTATTTGCTAGTTAAGATTCTTTTTCTTTTTTTTTTGAATATCCAAGAATTGGAGTTTTCGATTACAATCTGAATTATGATATCTATAATCGGATAATACCGATTATTTAAAAAATCGGATTATTATCGATTACTTTTAATTCAAACTATCCCATTGTTACAACTGCTTTTTTTACAATTTTAAAATAGATAAATTTGAAAGTAAAATCGTTATTATTGATCTATACCAAGACGACATTAGTTATTCTGCGCTACAGCCCTCCCTTTCGTGAGCGCCGAAACGAAGCTGGCCTTGAACGAGTGCATTGCTTTGCGAGGCCTTTTTGTTTTTGGCCGGGCGGCGTTTGGCAACCAACGGTCAACAGCCCGGCCAAGGTTGCACTTGCACTAACCTATCATAATCGAAACTCGCATAACCGCCAAATTGCAGGGCCGTACCCAAGGACACATTTTTTAAGTGAAATTTTAATACTGAGCTAGCAATAATAACTAGAAAAAATAAATAGTTAAAATACATATTATTACAGCATAAGCAGTTAGTAACTAATGCAATTAGTAAGTTATTGACTTATTTAATGATTAATTTTAATTAGTTAAATAAATGGGCCAAGTATGAAAAGGAATTTTGGTTCTTTTAATATAATTCGTCTTTTTTTTTGGCCGAAACAAAAAATAACCTATGCACACGTTAAATTCAATAAATAGTTGCCAATTTATTATTTTTTTTTGCAAGTATTAGTCCTCATTTCATGTTAACAAGCGCATTTTGAAACTGGTGTATTTATTGTGAAACGGTTTTAAAAACAATTTTATTATAGAGGGCGACACGTAACTCCTGTGACAATTACAACATTATGTCTATCCGATGACGCCGAAGTAAATTAGCTCCATTGACCCATCCGTCCTTTATTGTGTTATGTTAAGTTACGAATAGTGAAGATACGGTTTAGTTTTTTTATTAGGGGCACACCTAATTTTTTAAAAAGTGATACCTGATTTAAGACCAGTATTCAGCTCCCGGCTTACTTACTATTTTGACAGGAATTGCGGTTTGTAGGGGAATAATTGTTATCTTTAATAAATTCACTTTTTTGCTTAAAAGTTCTGCACGTCCCAAAGCTAAAATAGCACTAATTAAACCCGATAAAGCTAGTATAATATATAAGGATAAGTCAAAAAATAAGAATCGCTTTAAAGAGTAATTGCCATTATTTTGCATTTTAGAAAATTGACGTGAAAACTGGTTTTAATTTAACAGCTATACCAAAATAAAATATTTTACCCGTTTAGGTCAAAACATATGATTTTTTCTCTTTTGTTTCTACCCTGTTTAAGTCTATAATATCTAAAAGCTAGGTGTGCCAATCCCATTTGATGCAGCCTTTGTTAGAGGAAAATTGCAATTATCAGTTTGGGAAATCTAAACCAGTAAAGCGCCTAATAAAATTGCATTTATCTCCTAAACGAAAAAATGGGAAGAGGTACTAAGTTTTGTTAAGAATTTAACATACTATTTTATTGCGACACGAAAATGTGAAAAAATCAGTGCCGTAGGTACATGTTTTTATTAAAAAAGATATTTTGGCGATTTTTCAAATGCACGACCCTTGAGGACCTGTCATCGTCTTTTTATAGTTGGAATTATGTTAATTTAGGTGCTTTACACAATGAAAATTTATTTAATCAAAACTGCAATTTTGAAAAAAAAAATGAAAAAAAAAAATTAAAAAATTGAACACGTTTTTATTAAAAAAGATATTTTGGCGTCTTTTCAAATGCACGCCCCTTGAGGACCTGTCATCGTCTTTTTATAGTTGGAATTATGCTTAATTTAAGTGCTTTACACAATGAAAATTTATTTCAGGGAGTGTGTGAAGATGTCTTGTCAGTAGACACGCGTACCACGGGCTCCTGAAATACCTTTAAAGTTGAGTGGTTTTTCTTTGAAAAGTATATAATTTTCCTAATAGCAGTGTTTGTGTGTCTAGTGCGCATATGTTGTTATAGTTTTCTAATTGTAAATGTGCATTGCTTTTGTTCTATGGTCAAAAATTGATTAGGTGATCTTTGCGCACAGCTTGTCGACCAGAGGTTCCCAAAATGACCCGTTCTAAATCAGACTCCGAGGACGTTGAGAAGCTTATTACCAAAGTATGTTCCAGTTTTGCTGCCAAGCTTGAAGCAAAAATTGACGCAAAATTTAGTAAATTGGACAATAACTTGTCTTCATTGATTGTGTCATTAAAAGATCTGGAACAGTTGGTTAACAAAAACAATGATTCTATAATGGATACAAGGGTTCGTGTTGTTAAACTGGAACAAATCAGTAAACAAAATAATTTGCGAATTTGTGGGTTAGAGACTGACAACAGCGACGACATATCTGATAGTGTTGCTTCCTTTTTGAGCGATAAGCTAAAAATACCTTGTTTGATTAATGACTTTGACTTTGTGTATCGTGTTAATAATGCGGGAAATGATAAAGCCAAAAAGCGCCCAATGTTATTGGTGCGCTTCTTATCTAATATAAAGAAAAGTAAAGTTTTTGCGGCAAAGAAATTGCTTAAAGATTCTGGTGTAGTCATCTATGAAGACCTCACTCGCGATGGATATGACTTGTTGGTGGCGGCAAAGCGCAAATATGGTAAAAATGCTTGGTCTGCAGGAGGAAAAATTTATTGCTTCGTTCCTGCCAATAACTCTAAGGTGTTAATTTCCAATATAAAAGACATTTAATTAATACCTATTTATAGTTGTAAATAAATTCTGCACGTCTGTTTGGGTACCTCTGATTTTGAATAATCTCTAAAATGGTTTTTATTGTACCATGTTTACACTAGCGTCTACGGATCCCACACTAAAAATTTTGCTTTCAGGTTTTTAGCTTTAGTATCGCGCTGGTGCATCTAAGTTGCATACGTTTCTGTTTTGGTTTGGTTAGGTACAATTATTGCATAGTGAAAAAACATTGTAAAAGCTAGAGCTATTATTTATT
This sequence comes from Philopedon plagiatum, assembly GCA_963971165.1. Lineage (NCBI taxonomy): Eukaryota > Metazoa > Arthropoda > Insecta > Coleoptera > Curculionidae > Philopedon > Philopedon plagiatum. The sequence goes on from OZ020190.1 coordinate 119,745,512, forward strand.
TATTTAAAGGTACTTTTCATGAAATATGTAAATGTTGTTGTCTAACTGTGGTAGCAGGTTGTCTAGTTGTCTATTTAATTAATTATTAAACCAACTGTAGTTGTAGCAGATATTTTGAAGTATAATCTGTATGATATTAAAATGTTTTAGGGAATTATTACATTATACAAGGCCGTCCCTATCGGCGTGCAGCGTGTGCCCCGCACAAAAGCAGCAATGGATAGGGGCGGTAAAATCAGTTAATAAGGAATTTTTTTAACTTTAGAATAATAGTTTATTATGCAATGAGCACTTAATGTTAGCTATTAATATTGAATTGAAATATCCACCCAACATTATTACGTCAATTTTATTGTCAGCTTCTTATTTTTCTTAATGCCAATGTCATAATCAGAGCTAGGCAAACTACTTGAAAAAAGTAGTGGAGTATTACTACTAACTACTTTATCAAAAAAGTAGTTTAACTACTTGGTAGTTAAACTACTTCTTCAAAAAAGTAGTTAGAATACTAACTTACTAAGTAGTTAGACTACTAACTACCTACTAAGTAGTTAGAAGTTCAATATTTAACTACAAACCAAACCAGACATGTACCGTTGTGGCTCAAGAAACCAGTGCCGTAGCTGTACTTACAAAAATGATTAAAAAAAGGACTTGAACCTATAACAAATAAAAAAATTTAAAATAAAATATATTTTTTTATTATTTAAACTTTATTGTAAAGTTAACTGCCCACTGACTTAAATTTGAACATCAATTATTAACACAGTTTCTTTTTGGTACAAAAATACAAAACTAAATCATATTAGGTAAAAGGAATACGAGGTATTTAAAAATCAAAAATTTAGATTTTTTGAAAACTTTTAAAACCTGAAAATTCTATATTAGGTTTGCTTATCGCTTACTGGACTGGAAACGTCAGACGAGAAATTTCCGAGAACTTGTTCTAACGAGATTTTTGGCACGCGTCAACGTACACGTCATGTAATGACGTAATATAGAGGGATGTAGTTAAATATTTTTAAAAGTAGTTAAATTACACCAAAATAGTTAAAATATCTTAAGTAGTTAGCACTGAGTCGTTAACTACTTTTTGCGAATATTTTATGCAGACTTAAAATAATCGAGTATAACTACTAGGAGAAAAAAGTAGTAAGAATACGACTACTTTTACAGAAAAAGTAGTTAACTACTGCCTAGCTGTGGTCATAATAAGGAGATTTAGACATTTTATTATTTTTTAATTCTTTTAAGTCCAAAATTCGGTCTACTATAGTATTAACAGTTTATATATCTAGGTCGTAATGGAGGCATTTACTGTAGTAAACTAAAGATTTTTTAAAATAGAACATTGGAAAAATTTATATACTAGTTTTATTTCTTTTTTTTCCTTATTATAAAACAGCAATACTAAATTGTCAAACAGTTTGTGACTTCAAATGTCCAGACTGCGATGTAAAGCAAAAAATACATATTACATTATCTACTTTTTTAAATGCCCTTGTATTACAAAACTAGTAATTTTCAACGCTCGCCCGTATAATGTGACAACGAAAACGCCAAAACAGAAGCGTATGCAACCACAGATGCACAAAGCAAAATTTTTAGTGTGGGATCTGTAGACGCTTGTCATGTTTACTACCTAAAATTGCTTAAAATTGGTTTTTTTTGTTTTCTTATCTCCGAATACATTTTAAGGTTCTTTTATTAAAAATAGTAAATATTATTGTAGTGATGAATTTTGGTTTAAAAATAAATTTCGTATATTGGAAGATACAAATTATGGGTTATGATTAATTGTTTATGTTTATCGATAGATGAATGAACAAATTTATATGTTAGGGCAATTTATTTTTGTAGTATGCTAGCGTAACTTGTTATGTTTATTGGATTTGTAACAAATCAGGTGATAATAACATGGTTGTGGGCAATTTAATTTAATTTAATTTAATTTAATTTAATTTGATTTAATTTACTTATTAGTATGCATCTGATCATTACTGGTTTTTCATGCTATAGTTTGTGTTGCTGCTATAACTGTAACAAGGAGTATGTTTTATGTGTATTGATGTATGGAAAAGGAAAAGAAGAGAGGGAAGAAGGAAAAAAAGATATATCACTATTTTGTTTGTTCCTATTATGTATATAAGATATAAAGGGGTTCGTTGGGTGAGTGTGATTTGACTTTTCTGTGAGAATAAGTATTATTTATTATTTTTGATTATCTCTCAGCTTTTGATCTTAGCTTGTTACGGCTGAAGCCAAATGAGCGGTTTAAATTTTAAAGTTGCTCAGTTTAATATACGTTCAATCTTTACAGGTTTTTACGAATTTAAAACGTTAATTGGAAATTATGACTTTGATATTATCTTTCTGACAGAGACATGGCTCTCTGATGTTGATGACATTTCTGCTTTTGTTATTGCAGGTTATCGCATAATTAGAAAGGATAGACAGGGTAGAGGTGGGGGTGTGGCGGTTTATGTGAGGGATAGTTTAGTTCCTGAGGTTATGCACTTTGATTTTTTGGTCACGAATTTTCTTGAATTTTTACCCCTTAAAATTAAAATCAAAAATAAATATTATGCATTCTGCGTCTTTTATCGCCCCCCAAACACTAATTTTAACAATGTCATTAATGATTTTGATAACATATTTTCTGCCATTTATCCAACAGTGGATGAAATAATTTGTGTGGGTGATTTTAATATAAATGTTTTAAAGGTAGATAACCCCCTTTCGTCACTTTTTGAAAATTATAATCTTAAACAAATTTTGAACCAACCTACCAGAATAGCGAGAACATCCAGCACACTTTTAGATCCTATTTTTATTACCAATGATTCTTTAGTCAGTGATTTTGGAGTTGTTCCCGCGCCAGGTGTTTCTGATCATTGTTTAGTCTACTGCTGTTTGAAAATTGAAAATGTTCATAATGCACCTAAAATTATTAAATACAGAAATTTCAACAATTTTAAGCTTAATTCATTTCTCTTGGATCTTCAATCACTTCAATGGGATGGCATTCTCTATGAACAGAACATAGATGTCAAGATTATATTATTTAGTAACTTGCTCTTTTCACTTTTTGACAAGCATGCCCCTCTCACGGAGTCCAGAATTACTAAACCTAGAGCACCATGGCTTACCCCAGATTTAAAAATTTTCATGAAACAAAGGGATCGCGCACTACAAAAATTTAAGAGGTCGAGGGCATTGAATGATTGGGAAAATTATAAGCGTTTAAGAAATTTTACCGTTGCTATGGTCAGGAGAGAAAAAAGAAGATATCTGGACTCTGTTTGCGCAGAGAATAATTCTGGAAAAACCTGGAAGTCCTTAAAATCCTTTAACATAGGCTCTAATAAAAACTTTACCATTCCTGATAGCTTATCTGATCCAAATGAAATAAGTAAATTCTTTGGTGTCTATTTGCAAAGCATTTCAGATTGTAGTCGTAGGGTTGATTTTTACAATAACAATACTTTTAATAATAACCTAACTTTTTCTTTTAGAATGGCAGAAATACCAGAAATCCACAAATTAATTCACTCTATTAGCTCTAACGCCTCTGGTGTTGATGGTATTTCTTCATCAATGTTAAAGTATTGCAGTCCCTTTGTGGACCCATATGTCACACATATTATCAACTGCTGTTTAGAGGCTAATTATTTTCCAGATCAGTGGAAGGTTTCTATTGGTAAACCTTTGCCCAAAACTAATAACCCTTTAACTTATAATGATCTCAGAATAATAAGCATTTTGCCAATTTTATCTAAAATATTTGAAAAAGTGTTATACACACAATTGTTTCAATATTGTGTAAACAATGACATACTACCTGAGAGCCAATGTGGCTTTAGGAGGGACTTCAGTACATCTGTCGCGTTGGTCAAGATCACCGATGACATAATGACAGCTATTGATAAAAAATTAAATAGTGTGTTGGTACTTTTAGATTTCTCGAAGGCCTTTGACACCCTTAATCATTCACTTCTGTTGGCAAAGTTAAAATACTATGGCCTTCTTAAACCATCATTGGATCTAATTAATTCATACTTTTTAAACAGATTTCAAAGAATTCTTTATAATGGTAATTTATCAGAACAAGTTCAAATTTTATCGGGTGTGCCTCAGGGATCTATCCTTGGACCTCTTCTCTTCATTATTTATACTTCTGACATATTAAAGTCTCTGAAGCACTGTAAGGTTCAGGCGTATGCTGACGACACTCAAGTTTACCTTCATTTTAACTGTAAAGACTACATCAACGCGACAGATTTACTTAACGAAGATTTAAGTATATTAAGGCAACTTTCTTCAGATCATAATTTAAGGTTGAATCCTGTTAAATCAACTTTGATGGTTTTTGGAAACAAGAATAATAGAGCTTTTTTAAATGAAAATATTAACATAATTCTTGATGGGGTTCGGCTTCCTGTGGTCGGGAGGGCTAAGAATTTGGGCATGATCTTGGACACTGAATTGAGATTTAGGGACTACATTAAGAAGTTAATTCAAAGGGCATATATGTCTCTAAGATTACTTTATAATAACCGTCATATCCTTAGTTTTAAACTGCGCAAAATGCTTTGTGAGAGTCTTGTTTTGTCCAGTTTTAACTATTGTGACTTTATTTATGGGCCATGTTTGGATTTAATTGACATAAGCAGAATACAAAAGGTACAAAATACTTGCTCACGCCTAATTTTTGGACTTCGAAAATTTGACCATGTTTCACATACGTTTAAAGATCTTAACTGGCTTACAATGAGCAGTCGTAGGGCTTTGCATCTGGGTGTTTTTTTGTTTAAAATATTAAATAACCCTGCTTTACCGCTGTCCATAAGAGGTAAGTTTGTGTTTCGTGAGGATGTACACGCGCGCAATATTAGATTTTCTAATAGAATCACAATGCCTCATCATCAGAGTGCCATGTTTCAGCGATCATTTACTTACAACGCTGTAAAATTATATAACTCTTTACCAGAGGAATTGGTTTCTCTTGATAGTAACAAATTTAAATTGCAATTTAAAAAATATTTACTTAATCGTCAAAATCAACAACATCTGTAAAAGTTTTGCTTGTTTTCTCCAATGCTTTTTTTTATTTTTTATTATTTTATTGTTTTTTTGTAGCTTCGATGATCATGTGTTCCTTGTGTTCTCAAGGCAGGGCGGATATTTTTTTTTTCTTTGGTTTTTCTTCCACTTTCTTTATGACAGAGTTTTTATGGAGTGGTGGCTGGGTTTCTTCTTTTCTTTCTTTTGATTAATATTTATTTCATTATAATTTTATCTTGTATTTTTTTTTAGTGATTTATTTTAATTCTTTTCTCTCTATTTTTAATCTCACAAGCGGTTTGGGGTTCAGTAGAGTAGCCCCTTTGGCTAGACTGCGCCCTATACTTGCTTGTATTTTTATTTTGTAAAGGTCAATTGTATTTCTTTTTTTTTTGTTAATAAAAAGGCATTTATTATTATTATTATTATTATTATTATTATTAAATCCCTTGTTCAACTCCAACCCTACCGAACCTTTTCCCATAGTTTCAAGCGGAATTTGAAAAATCTATTCCCAATAAATTTTTTAGGATGTAAAGTAAGTGTAGGTACTTTATTCCTAATGAAAATTTAAATTATTGACTCTCTCTCGTACATTGTAATTTTTTTTACTGTAGGTTTGTTCGAGTTCTGAAAATCCGATTGTTTCAAAGTTATTCCAAGACTGTGCACAGGGTTGCAGCAGTTGATTAAAATCAGCGAGTACAATCATGATTTTTATCAAGTGATTTTTAATTTTTCTTGTTATCTTCTGACAGCCCACGAATACCGAAGTCTAAGTACTATGTACCGTGGGTGTACTGGGGAATCGACTCACACATCTAGAGCTGGAAACATCCGTTGGGATTTCACCAGCTCTTTAAGAGGATGTGTGGGGTGGTACCAACTCGGTCGAGGAAGAATTTCTCTACCACCTCTACCACCATTAAAATCTGATTAAAATTAAAAAATTAAGCTAAAATCAGGATACTTAAAAACATTTTTATTCATAAAAATAAAACTTTCAACTCCTTTTGATACAAAAAAAACCTTGATGCATGTTCATTTTTGTAATATTCATTATAATACTTGAAAAGGAATGTAGCTGCTTTTCATAAAAATAAAATTTTTTAAAAATCCTTTTAATACAAAAAAATAGAGAACATAACCTAAAAGTAAAAAGAAAATATTGTCGCGCTTTTATAATACCTAAGTGTTATAATGCTTAAAAAGGACTACTAGTTTAGCTGCCTTTTCATTGCCTAGTCTGTTTCTGATATCTGAATGAACGAGTCCATAGGAAGAAAACATCCTTTCTATATCTGCAGAAGATACACAGGCACACAAAACAGAAATCACTATAGGTAGCACTTGCATAATTTCTGGAACATTTTCTTGGGATTTCCATCACTGCTACATCTTTAGTTATTTCATCCGAAAACATAGTTTTGTGAAAAGGGTCCGACCTGACTTTCAACTTAATTATCAATGGTAATAAGACCGTGTCTGCAAAATGTTCTGTAACAGTAGAGCATCTCCCTTTTCTTCAGCCAATAATGAATATTCTTCTTTGTTTATTGTGGGATCCAATATATAAGTATGCTAATAAGTGAAAGGGGGTTAAAGCTTGGTCATATCTTTTTTTAAATAGTTGATATTGATGCAAACTTCTTTCCTCCTGAAAGCTGTCAAAAATAGCCATTAATTTTTTCCACGTTTGAACTGCTTGAGATAAACTTGCACTTTTTTGTTGTACTGTATCAAGTGCTATTATAGAGATTGGTTTTAGTAACTGTACAAAATCTTGAGCCATCGTTTTAATATAGATATCGGACACCTTTCTGAAAATCACTGGATCAATTTCTTCTTTATGCTCTTCACATATTAGTAACAAGTTTGGCCACTCCTTGACATAAATCTCGATTCTCAAGACAATCCGAATGGGTATTCCATCGAACGTCGTGAGGTAACACTAGTTTTTTGCTTCCTTTTTCTTTTTACCAAGCATTTGGCAAATGGGTATTTCGAAAGTATTTTACAATTTGTACAACATGTTCTTTTACCTTAGATACTTCTAAATCTTTTGAAAGCAAACTAAGTAAGTGCGCCGAACAACCATATGTAATTATAGGCAAATTAAACGACTCGGTAAGTTTTGTCTTCATACTGACCATGTTGGCCGCGTTATCTGCCACAACACTAGTAACTTTACTCTTCTAGTCATAAATATCAAGGTATTTTTTTAGGTTTTCCACTGGAAAATTGTCTGGCAACTTTAAAATAGCAAAAAGTAACTCTATAAACATTCCACTCATTTAAGCATTTGCAATTCTGTAACTCTTATACACCGCAAGGGTCACTGTGAGACAATCAGGAACTGCATCCACAAATGGCTTCCCCAGGGCCTCTATCGGCCTCCGGCACTGCCGGTTCTCCCATGCAGCGAAGGGTATTCTGTACCAACACTCGGCGTGCACTTATTTGTATTTTTGTATTTTGTGCTTTGTATTTTTTGTACTTTGTACTTTTATACTTGTTATATAAGCTGTTGTGAATTGTATGTATTGTGAAAACAAAGATATTTTAAAAGTACTAACTTTACAGTTATATAAATTTCTACACTTATTTATTGAGTCAATAGCCAATTTTGCAATATAATCAGCCATATGGGGATGACCGGATGTATCTGTTTTCTAAAAGAACACTGTTTCCATCTTCTGCTGTTAAAACGACACAGATTATGGGCTCATTACGAACATTAGACCATCCATCCAAGGACATGTAAATAGATTGTCCAGATAATTTGTTAAAATACTTACATTTTTCTTCTTCAAATATTTCATTTAGAAGCGTTGATGATAACTGAAATCTCGACGGCAGAACGTAACTTAACATTTCTATGGCCTTTCGAACTCCCTTATTTTCTATCGATTTAAAACTGTAGTTTGTTGCGTAAACGGATTTAGCTATTTACATGTCTCTTTCTTCTTATCTTGACCAGTTCGCACAACAAAAGAACCCAAATGGTTGCTACTTCCACTATTTTCACTTCCACCACCATTTCCCTTGTCCCTTCTCTGTTTCTTCTTTGCCGACTGGATAACTTCATTTTGGCTAGGTCTAGGCTGGAATTCAAAACCTCTTTCAAGACCACTAATATCACTAGTTTTACTTTTGAAGGTTTCCCAGTGACTTTTCAGGCTCTCCACTAAACCTTGCATCTCTTTACCACACTTTTACACCCCGCTCTGTATCCTAGTTTGTCAACCACTTTTTTCATAAAATGTTGCCAGATACTAAATTCCTTTCTACCCCGACTTATCATGATTCAAAATTTCATGCTACACTACTCTCATAAGCAAAAATATTACTAGTACCCAAGCAAACCCAGGCAAACGGAATTTTTCCGACTCGACTTTTTGGTATTAATTCCAAAGGAGTTCCAGCCAATCCAAACAGGAATAGATTAATGCGCATGATCAATACAGTTCTGAACCGCAAATAAGAGGAACCCGAACAAAGCTTAAATAGGTCGAGTCAAGAGACATGCAGAACATTTCCACAATAAAGCAAATTTATTTCAGTCAAAAATAAAATTTTCCCCACAATCTGCAGGATTGTATAATCCAGGAGAAAAAATAATAATTATTTATCTGTATTCTGATTTTAGATATTTAATGGATTAAGGTGACCCCAAAGAAAATAATCAAGGGGGTTAAGATCTGGCGATCTTGCCGGCCACCTCTCGATCCACCGGTGAGGAAAAATTTCATTCAAATATTGTCGAACATTTTGCGAGTATTGTGGCGTATTAAAACCATATTCGATCATCATGAAGATCTGCATCTGCATGATGAGGAAATAAAGCAGCCAACTAGTGAATTACTTACATATATTCCTTTTTTATGCCACAATACATGCATTTGCATTTGAAAAAAAAGTTGGGTTATTTTCCATCCCTGGATGAAGGGTAAAATTTACGGAAATGCAAAAAAATTGTTGAATCGAAAAAAAGGTACCCGTGTTTTTTGATTTTTTGAAGGAATGGATGGTTTTTTTGTTACCGAATTTATTACAGTTAAAAAATTCACCCTCTATATGTAATTACTATATGCGTCGAAATTAAAGTTCTCCTCTCCCTAAGCACGAGAGGGATTATAAAATTCCAATCCAATTTTGAATTAGCGTAATTTTGAGCACATAATTGGATGAAGACTTAAAATACCGGATATATTATAAAAAACAAAACATAACTTTTCATGTGAATTATTTCTTTCTGTTCATTTTTTATAATAGTCAGTTAAATGTATGTAATATCATTCATTTGCTACGTCAATTATGCAAAAAATCCAACAAGTTTCAGAAATTATATATCATTACATGAAATGGTCACCAGCGTTTTGTTATGTCAGCTTAATAAATATTAAATGATTAAAATAACGACCCATAAAATTCCAGTTTATTCCTGACCTTATAAATGCTTTTAAATTTTGTTTATCTGACGCATAATTTGGGCATCATGACCTCGTTTAAGTCCCTGACCTGCCGTCACAAAACTTCGATTTGAGATGCGTTTAACATTCCCGATTTGAATGATTTTTTATTGGGTTTTTTTTTGACGATACGCAAAAAAATCCTAAATGTATAGAAAAACATAACAACCAAAAATTAGGGGTGTATCCATGGGGGAGATGTAGGAGGAGGCGCTCGAGTTGGTAAGAAGGAAAGTTATACCAAAATATGTCCACAGTTTAGCTCCTAGAAAAATATCGGTCATTTATAAGAGAAAACGGCAACAGTTTATTTAGGGAAGACAATTTTATTCCGAGGCAGGCTTGGGCAGGTATGCCATTCAGCTCCTTTCTAGAGTCGAAATGCAATAATGCGTTTTTGTTGTAAATATCTGGAGAGGACCTAACGTTTGTCTGTGTATTAAGCGAAGCTTGTTTATTTTTTTGCAACGCAACAGGTGTTTTGCAATTTTGCAGTGGAGTGTTTTCATATTAAAAATGCGAACAGAACTCTCGTTCTGAAGTCATACAAACGTACATACATAAATCAATTTCTGGCCACAATGAATCAGAAGAAATCGGGAGTGGAAAATTTGCAGGATTTTAATGCTTTCCCTGCATAGCATCTATGGAATAATATTTGCTTCCTTGCTATATAAACAAATACTAGTCTATATCAACAGTGCTCAAAAAATTATTACTACAATACCTCATTCTCCATAACTCCTAAGACCCTAACCATTTACAGTCCATTTAATATCTCAATTAATTTCACGTTATCATTCCAGTTTTATGAATTTCAAAAGGATTCCTGCCAGACGCACTATTTTGGGATCGTGGCCCCGTTAAAGTCCCTGACCTACCCTCACGCAATTTAAATTGTCTGGTCTGATGCCGTTTATTTTTACAATCGGCTGGTTCCTCCGTTTATTTTTGGCCGCCTTCAGGTCTTTGTTTCGGCTGCCATGCAGAGAATGCCATGGGCAAATATTGTTCAAGTCAGTGGTTGCGATCAGTGGCGTATAAACAACATTTCTAAAATGTAGTTAAGTAATAAAATTTATAAAGCCAAAACCTAATTTTGCTAAAAATAATCTAAACAATCGTCTGCTTTATAGATGGGAGGCTGATGCTTTCATTTATTGATTTGGCTTGGAGATTTATCCAGAAGTCACTGGTATGTGGAAGCACGAACCTGCACATCTTAAAAACTCTCTGCTACCAATTTCATAGTTGGGCTGACGATAATTCGTTCAACAATTCGATATCTACTTCCCCTAACTATTTTCAAATGTTGAACTGGATAACAAGCTCAGGTCTTTGCACATATTCCTTTTGCAGGATATCCAATTAATTTTAGGAAGGGGGTGCGACAAATCTTGTCCAGTTAAGCGACCCTTGACTGCTGCGTAGTAATCCAATAATATTCATCCCATTTTTAACCACGCACTCTTCCGGCGGGCCGTAGCTAGAGGGGGGCATAGGGGGACAATGCCCTACCTTAAAATGCCAGTGTCCTACCTTAAAAATATCTAACTTAGTTAAAAGACACTAAACGGTGTTTATTATTAATTTTATTGATATTTGTTTGTGATCCTATACAGGGTGTCCGAAAAGTCTTATTATGGGCAAATATTTTTGCTATTATTAAAGATAGAGACATCAAATTTTTGGGGTCTCCTTTTGGTTAATAAATCTACTTTTTCGTGTAATTTAACTTTTTCAATCCCCTTGAGGGGTGACGCTAGGGTCAAAAATTTTAAATGCAACCCCATACCTCATTTTGAAGGTCCAAAGTATTATTTCCCTTTTTACTTTAGAAGTGGTTCAAAATGAAATGATCACCCATGAACTTCTTTGCAGTAACAAAGTCGATTTTGGAACTCTGCCAAGAAACAACACCTGCCATTCTCGAAAATGTGAGAAGTGTGTTCCAAAATCAACTTTATTACTGCCAAGAAGTTCATGGTGGAAATTTTGAACAACCTTTAAAGTAATAAGAGAAATAAAGGAATTTAAATTTTTAATTTTTTTCACGGAAAACGAATTAAGGTACGGACCACGGGCTTGCAGTAAAATGTTTCTTTTTTGAAGACCTTTAAAATGAGTTGAGTACCACACGGCATAGGGATGCATTTAAAATTTTTGACCTCAGCTCCCTATCGTCACCACTCAAGATGGTTGAAAAACTGAAATTATATGAAAAAATAGATTTATTAATCAATAGGATACCCCTAAAATTTGGTGTCTCTGTCTTTATTAATAGAAAATATATTTGCCCATATTAAAACTTTTCGGACATCCTGTATAATATACCTAGTGGCTATTACGTGAAAAGTAATAATTATTCAACAAATCTACGGTAGATTTCCGGGCAAGCGAAAAAGCTACGTACACGCGCTTCGCGCTTGCAGCAGTACGACGCAACGATCATTAGCGAGCATCGCTTCTGGTTCAACATTCCTTTTGTTTCTGTAGCTGACTGCCATCAACAAGCCTCAGAGGATGTCTATGGCACACGAAACAATGGTAGGCTTGGTATTTCAGGCATCCGAACGGAAAAGAACATAACAAGTAGATATCGAGGAAGTCCTTCGAAAATTCCACAATAGGCAAATATAGTAAACTTTTTCTTAGATCTCGTAATATGGTGGCCAAGTTACTTATTATTTATGGCACCCTGTTAAAGTCTAGTCTATTTTACGTTTAGAGGTTGTCTGAAAAGACAGAACCGGACTTGTACTCACCGTTCAACTTAAATAATAAACACCAAGGAAATCTAGTCTCTGAAATTTATAAAGTCCAAAAGTAAAATTTTTAAAACACACACTGCACAAAAGACATCCACAGAATCAATTAAAAAAGACCAAAATTAATAATAATAGTAATTAGCTTGATACGGCCCACTACTGATCTAGGGACTTTTCGAAGGAACCAATATCAGCTTTTGATGTCATCTGTGATTGTCAAATATCGAAATATTGAATTTTCTCATAAATTGAACTTTAGAAGACAACTTCTATTAAAAAATTTAAGTTTTATTTTTGGTGTGTAATTTAATTTTCACGAAAATGTAATAAATTACAGTTATAATCGTACTTTTTCAACCATTTTACCTGATCTTCTACTGGTAGTATCAAAAACAAAGAAACCCACAACAAATTTGCGGCCTGCCCTGCTTAAAATTTCGTATGTCCTACCTCAAATTCAATTCTAACAACGGCCCTGCTTCCGATCTTATCTTATCTCAGCTGATATAAACACATTATTTTAAAAGCCACATCAGCAGGTCGGAAGTGCTTTTCCTCGTCTAATCTATACATTCTCTATGTCTCGCAGTCTGGCTCCCAAATCTCTCCCAAACCTAGAACATGTATCGTTGTTATAGTTAGGGAGCGATATTCTTTTCATTCAACACTTAGCGTCCTGAACTCTATTTCAAAGAGAGCCATCCGAGTTAGCAATGGCTCTATTCTTATATGAAAATTTCCGTTTTACACTTACCGATAAAATGTGGTATATTTGCCTATCTTTTATGGATTGCTGTAAGCCTCGGCGCATCAGAAGAAGTAGTCTTGTTGACCTAAAAAAAACATGCTAATATTACACATTATCTCTTTACTGCCTAGTTACAGAAGATATTCCTTTTAGCTTCTCCTTTTCGTACCCAGAATGTTCATATTATTAAACCTCTTCCCCACATCGGATCTTTGATTACGGATAGTTATTAATAAATGTAACTAATCAGCTTCAATAGGCTCTTTCACTAAATTTAGATTTTGCTGCTGTTGTATAGACTAAAGAAAAATATAATTTTTCACTTTTACTTTTTGATATTGTTAATAAGCAACAAAATATATATTCTTATAAACATTCGCGAATGTTTATCCTATGTCGCAAAACTATGTTTACTTTTCATTCTACTTAAAAAGTATCTTACAAGGTGGAGGTAACCTTCAGTGCCGAAACGAGAAGTACAGCGATAGATCCTAAAAATATTCAATATTTTTATATTAGTTGACTTTTTCTATTGTAGACGCAATTTAGCACGTAGAGATAAAGCATTTGCTGAAATTTCCCCCCACAATCAGTATCTCCTATTTTCCCCCTAACCGAAAACTCGGAAATGCATCACTTAGGATGAGTCTGAACAAACCATCAACTGACGCACAGTGCAGCTATCGTATGGGAAATTGGGACAAAAATTAGAACTCTCGAACAAATTGGTATTATCATATAATTTATTTACTACAAATTTGTCTATATTCAAAACAAAACATATTTATTTTCTATTGTAAGGTTACAAAAAAAGTGGATTTGAACTTATGCGTCCAGAATAACATATTAAAAGCAGAAATGATACTTAAAATAAATAATAGTATCAACTGTAATAGTTAAAGAAAAGAATATCTAGAAACCTAATTCAAGGAAAAGCAAGTATATGTAGTTATATTATATATATATATATATATATATATATATATATATATATATATATATATATATATATATATATATATATATATATATATATATATATATATATATATATATCTTATTCTGCAAATGTACTTTCACTTGCATCGCTATCATCAAGAGTAGTCGTGATATTATATGCTGACAAAGGATAGGATTCCGAAATTGGTGAAAATTAAAAGTGTATATACCAAAAATCTGAAAGAAATCCAGGATTTTCAGAAATAACAAATATTTTTGAAGCATTGAAAACTAAAAATACTGACTTGTATAATCATTTCCGTTTCGCTCCTGTTACAAGGTGTGATGTCGAAAGAAACTTTTCTAGACTTAGAGATATTCTTAATTATAAACGAACGCGTTTTACTGAAGCGAACTTTGAAAAAATGTTAATTATATCATGTAATGCCAATAAATTGTAATAGAGTCTAGATTTGTTTTCATTTTATATTTATTACACAAAAATACTTTCCCGCCGCCCATGACCTTGCGACGAGCTCGCATGATTTATCCGTTCCTTAGAATACACTACCTGTAACTTACCCTTACTTCACAGCCATAAAACTGAGACGATATTCTAATTTGGATTTTTTGAGATCCCTTAACTGGAATGTTTATTTTTTTTATCTTCTGACAGCCCACGAAGACCGAAGTCTAAGTACTATGTACCGTGAGTGTACTGGGGGTCGACTCACACATCCAGAGCTGGAAACATCCGTAGGGATTTCACCAGCCCTTTAAGAGGATGTGTGGGGTGGTACTACCTCGGTCGAGGAAGAATTCCTCTACCACCTTCTAACAGTTAACAATCACAAAATATCCATGGTCGAAGCGGGATTCGAACCCGCGCCTCTCGATTGCGAAGTTGGCGCCGTACCAACTCGGCCGCCGGAGACCCACTATTACTACCCTATTAGCTGGTTATTATATTACATTTATAATAAAGGGTCAATATTTATATTTTTGTCCACGGATCGCTGCACTCTGCGCTGTCAAAACTGCACGAGGCCGCATATGCTCACAAATGCGTTAGCTAAGCTATTTTTCATATAGTAAAGCACATACCCTCACTTAAGGTGTTAGTGTTAAAATTATGAAATTCAGACTAAGTGAAAAACAAATCCATGCGTTTCCCTTGGGTTTGATAAATAAAACATTTAATAGTAGTTTTCTACGAATGTCAATAAAAACCTTTATTGTATGTTCAATAGTAATTTCGGAACACTGTGCATTGTTTTTTACACATTTTCATTGTGCTTCAATCACTATGGCGATTCAACTACAAAATTCCCGATGTGCACGGGTATATTTTTACAAAGGTGGCGTTGACCGGCGCCGCGTCAACACGCCATAGTAATCGCATAGCAACGCAGACAATGCAAATAAAAAGTAAATGACAATTATTATTTTGACATCTTCAAAAGAAAAATATTACTAATCCCATGGAGCATGGAATGACCATTTCCATGCTCGTTGTACAATATACTATTACAGTTGTACAATATACTGTATACTGTTGTCCATGTATCAAAATTCACGGAAGTAAATCAACTCATAAAAAGGAAACGTTTAACGCTCCGCCTATGTGTCGATAAGATTGTATTCTCACACATTAATTAGCATGTTTAACAATATAAATATAGACAGTTAGCAAACAATAATCACCTTTACCTTTAAATTGCTTTATTTAAAGAAGAAAGATTATCTGGCCATGATCCATGGTAAAAGCCCGAGTCAAAGCCAGTTAAATACCTATCTTTGTCCCACTTTGAATGTGATGATGACTAACATTATTAACTCAATGGTTTGTTCTTTATAATTATGCATTACATTTTATTTTATAATCAAAAATAAAAATTAAATCAAAAATAGCAGATATTAGATTTGTGCAACATCAATTTTCTAAATGTCGGAAAGATACATACATGTTTTTTTGAGTTTTTTTTATTTTTACTAGGAATTTTATCTATGTATGGCGTTCAACATCTCAGATTTATCGATTGAGTAGTTTCTAAGCTCTGCTCGAAACAGAATGAGGCAAGTAGTATTTATACAGGTTTTTTTTTGTTTTGGCTGTACCTTCAAAAATCGAACGATTAATATGCTGTATAAAAGATCTTCCCCCATTTGCACAGCAGTGATTAAACTTGGTTTAGCTTAAACCATGTTTAGAATGTTTACTTTTGTTGATGACAAAAGTATACACGAAACAGTCAAAAGGTAAACCGGGTTTAAATGTTGCAATGCAATTAGGGGCAACTGTGCAATGGAAATAAATTACTAAAAATTTATTACTCATAAAAATAACGGTATATTGTTATTTGTTACTAACCCTGAGTTATACTGTGCGTTATACATTTAGAAAATTGAAAGTTGGCGTACGATAATTAGTACAAAAATGCTATGTTTTGGTGCACAAGTGACTCTTGGAAAAATCAAGACTACTGGTCCTACTGGACGCCATCTTGGAAAAAAATTTAAAGAGGTCTTGCGATACTTCATTATAAAGTCGATACTTCATTGAGTATCATCGGGCCGAAAAAAATCTAGTACATCAAAATTTTAGTCGTAGACTAGCTCCTAGGCTATAAGGAGAATGCAAAATCTATTGAGCATATTTATCATTGTTGCTATGTAAGTGAAATGGTTATCTTTGTTACCTTTGTTAGAAATACGAGGAGAAATGAAAATACGTATGTTTATTGCTTTAAAATCTAACAAAAATGAAAACAAGGACTTAACAGATTTTTTAATATTTGGTCATAGTACCGTTCTTATTAATCACCTCTTGAAACTTTCGCGGCATAATTAAAATTAAACTTCTGGTATACTTTTCTGTAATTGTATCCCATGCGTCATTTATTTTTGGTGTAGTTCTTCTTTATTTCTTGGGTGGAAGTCGAATTTATACATTCATTTTGCATCTCTCCCCAAACGTTCTCTATTGGGTTGAGATTGCACTCCTCGAGGGTCATGGTAAAATATGAATTTGACAATCCTCAAGACAATTTTCAACTATTTGTGCTTTATGTATAGGGGCATTATCATGCTGAAAAATTAAGTCATTACCATATAATACGTCAACAGACGGTATCATGACCTCATGTAAAATATTGCAATATAACTCTGCATTGACTTCTGTATAATTTGACAAGCCCCTGGCCCCCTAGCGCTGAACCAGCTCCATACACTGACTGAAAACCGTCCACTTTAACTGTATGTATCTTTCGTTATACCTCATTCCAGTGGGCATATAAACGCGGATTCTCCTGTTGTGGCACGACTGAAAAGTTTTTTTCATCTGAAAATATAACCTTTTCCCATAAATCATTTCGATTGAAATATTCATGGCCATATTCGACTTTCTTTTGCTTGTTTATTTCTGTCAAGAATACCTTATTAGCAGCACTTTATATCTGAGCTTCGAATTCTGCTTCGAGCTGTATAGGCCGAAGGGAACTGGTAAACAAATTTACCGCCGCCAGTGTACAAAATATTAACACTCGTATTCATAGTCATTCTTCGGAGATTCGCCAGCTTTTATGCCGTCGGATATTCCGGTTATGCATTTCATAGACGGAGCATCGCTCCCATTGGCGGTTCTAGACCTCTATTTTTGGGGTGGCTTAAGCCCCCGGTTTACATATTTGGGGGGGCTTAAGTCCCTGGCTTATATATAGAGGCCTAGGCCACTCAGTTGGATTTGGGGGGGGGGCTTAGCCCCCCCAAGCCCCTACCTAGAAACGCCTATGATCGCTCCATTAAAATACACGCATCAACGGCGCGTCGCTGGCGAGACGCTTGTGGAGAAGTCACTGGCGATTCGCCTGGAGAACGACTATGAATACGACTGTAATACATGCATCAAAGGCGCGTCGCTGGCGAAGTGCTGGTAGAGAAGTCGCTGGCGATTCGCTTGTAGAACGAATATTAATACGACTGTAACAGTCGTATTCATAGTCGTTCTCCAGGCGAATCACCAGCGACCTCTCAACCGGCGCTTCGACAGCGACGCGCCGTTGATACATGTATTATAATGGAGCGATGAATACGGGTGTAAGAATCCTGGCCATCCATTTATCTCCGATGAAATACAAATCCAAATTGTAGGTAAAATGGTAGTAACTCTCCAGCAATTAACGTCGCATGTTGCAGAAGTTAGTGAAGTTTCTCCTTCTACAGTTAAGACGGTTCTAAAAAGATATATATTTCATCCGTATAAGTTTCAAATGCTTTACCAGTTAACTGAAGATGACCCTGACAGAACAATGGAATTTTGTGAAATTATGACCGACACAATTTTTAGGCATCCCACCTATCTCCATAACATCTGTTTCAGCGACGAGTGTACATTTTTTCTTAATCGAAATGTTCATAGACAAAATTGTCGGTACTGGAGTGATGTTAATCCACATGGGTTCCGGAAGACGCATACGCAGTACCCTCAGGAAATAAACGTTTGGGCTGGAATTTTGGAAACCATATTATAGGACCTCTATTTATTGAGCAAAATTTGACTGGAGCGTTGTATCTACATATTCTGGAAACTGTTATTGACCCACATATTGTTGAAATGCTTGAGGAAAACCTTGACGAATTTAATATGGAGATAATATTTCAACAATATGATGCTCCTCCACATCATGCGAGAGAAGTTAGACATTATTTAAACATCAACTTCCCTGGCCGTTGGATTGGGCGTCGGGGCCCTATGGAGTGGCCCGCCCGATTCCCTGACCTTTCACCTTTAGACTTTTTCTTGTAGGGTTTTTTAGGACAAAAGGTTTATGAAACGGAACCAGAATCCATTTTTGATTTACGCCAAAGGATTACAAATGTGTGCCAGAATATTGACATTACTATTTTCCAGAATGTGCGAGATGAGATATTTAATAGATTATTTTACTGCCAGGAAGTACAGGGTAGTCATTTTCAGCATCTCTTGCAGTGAAGTGACGTGAAGTGAAGTAGTTTTAAATAAATTTTAAGACGCCGTCATTTTGCTCTCGATATGTTTAATGACGTAATATTCTAGGTTCATAAAGTACTCAATGAGACATTTAAAACGATGTATCGCACGACCCCTCTTTCCTTTAAATTTTTTTTTCCAAGGTGGCGTCCAGCAGCCATCTTGATTTTTCCGAGAGTCACTTGTGCATCCAAACATAGTATTTTTGAACTAATTACCGTATGACAATTGTCAATTTTCTAAATGTAACGGTTCAAAAATTAAGAGGGGGACATTAAAGAGCCGCACTGTTTATTTTAACCTGTGGTATATGGTTCCAAAACCAAAAAGGGCCCAGGATGTGGAATATACTCCAGAGCCCTGAGCCTGAACATAAAATGGGCTATAGGCAAAGATGCAAGTGTATCAAACAGAACTCACAGGTATCTGTATAGCAGCAAGAGAAATAACCAGTAAGAATATTACTGGACAAAATGTACACATTCTCACGGACCCCAGGCAAGCACTTCTGGCCCTCGACAGACCACGTATCATATCAGGTACAGTATTAGAATATCACCGAGCCCTAACAGAAGCCTCCAATCATAATGTGGTCACTCTGAGGTGGAGGAAAGGGCACGACACATCAATAAAAAATCGCATTGCTGACTCCTCAGCTAGGGGGGCAGCCGCCCTAAATATGCTCGGGCCTGGCTGCTCCACTGACTTAGCGACGTCGGTGGTAGCGAACCTAATTAAAAAACATTCCCATGAGCTTTTTAAAAAAGTATGGGATGCAACGGAAGGCTGCAAACTTGCCAAGGAGCTACTCAGTTACCCTGACAGCGGAACAGCTAAAAAGTACTTGACGATGACAAGGCAGAACCTGCGTCTTACAACGGGCATTCTGACAGGACACTGTCAACTACGCAAGCACCTTCACAGAATAGGCCAAGCTGACACACCCCTATGCAGAGGATGTGAACAAGAAAACGAGACCGTCGAGCATATCCTTTGTGACTGCCCGACTTTTACACTCTTAAGGAAAACCGTGTTCGGCGAGCATTGGACCACCTTAAACAACGTCAAAGAGGCACCTTCCGGTGACGTCATCAACTACTTTAAATCAGTAGGCTGGTTGACGTGCTGAGAGGAAGTCTCCTATTTCGGGAGGACGCACGATGGGTCTAATGAGGCCTAAAGCCCCCCACAGACTACGATGTTTTTCATCCGTTCAAATCGGCGATTTGAAGCGTCGTGTTGAAATTCAATATGCGACAAATATTAGAACGGACGGTTCGGCACGACCGTTTTCGGCCATAGACTATCAGTTTGGCACGCCGATTCGAATCGCAGCGATGCGAACCATAGAGAAAATATATAGTAGAGAAATAATGTCAATTACGAATGCGGCAAATTTACCGAGCTGAATCCGTAAACAAAGACGGTCCTCTGCGGGCTTGCGCATTGTCGAACGTTTGCCTTGTGATAGACAGCACCGTACTTCAAAATTTATTTCACATGACGTGAATCTTTTATCGAGTAATAAATGCTAAATATATTACTTGTAATTATTCTTTTTATTAATGATAAAAATGTAACCATTAGTGATATTTTAACAAAAAGTGTATAGTTTGTTGGCTTAAATCTGAGATTTCTTGCTATACAAAACTGTCGATAATTAATCGAAAATAGCTCAGTTTATATAGATACAGTGCGTCTCTTTAATGTCCCCCCCCCCCCTCTTAATTTTTTAAACGTTACATTTACAAAATTGAAAGTTGAAATAAAATATAAACATAGTATTCTAAACAATAGAAATAAAATATGCAACTGTTAGTAAATAGTAAATCAAAAAAATTACATGTGTATATTTTATTGGATTGGCATCCCATCCTGTATAATTATTGAACAAACCAAGTTCTAGGGTAAGATGTAAATATTTTTACACCTATTTACAGTGTGTGCACTTGATACTTTGCTGAAAGCGCTACTACTTACTGCCCCATGTCAATCTAATCCACCGATATCTTAGCGATCCTTCGGCGAAAGCGCTTTTTTCTTTCGCCATCCCTTTTAAAATACTCCCCTCTACCCTAATCCACTGGTATTTTTAGGGCCCCTTTGACGAAAGCGCAAATATGCCTTTTGGACACTCACCCTTCTAATCCACTGATATCTTAGCGATCCTTTGGCGAAAGCGCTTTTTTCTTTCGCCATCCCTTTTAAAATACTCCCCTCTACCCCAATCCACTAGTATTTTTAGTGCCCCTTTGGCGAAAGCGCAAATATGCCTTTTGGACACACCCTTCTAATCCACTGATATCTTAGCGATCCTTTGGCGAAAGCACTTTTTTCTTTCGCCATCCCTTTTAAAATACTCCCCTCTACCCTAATCCACTAGTATTTTTAGTGCCCCTTTGGCGAAAGCGCAAATATGCCTTTTGGTCACACTCACCCTTATGCAATATAGGGGAAGGACACTATATATGACCTTCTTACACCATCTTACCCCTTATACAATGCCCCTAATACACACACACCCCATCAGTGCCTTTCTGACACCTTGACCACACTCAATATACGTCACTGACAAATATTTCTACTTCTCCGTGTGTGTATTCACTTCAACACCGGAGTGCATTTAAGATAAATTATATTTTTTACCTCCTATTATTTCACATATTGATATAAGTTAAATTTGGAATTAAACTATTTGTATTTATGCACTACTTGTAAGAAATAGACTACGAAATAATTCCTTATATTTAAAAGTTGGATACATAATTGGCGAAACATATGAAATGTCTGTAACACTTTGTAAAGACTATTTTTGTATCGAAATAACAAGCTTCAGAGGTTCGCTATATTCGCCACCCCAACCAAAAATACCATAACATACAAATGACTGAGATTTTTTCGGCCCGGTTCTGATCGCCGCGTTGCGTCATTGAGTTCAACAACCACTTTTACGAGATGTGCCGAGTGCGCATGCTTCGAGTGGACCGTCGTTTAAAAATCTGACTGGCGCCCAATGCGTACAAACGCACTTTTTCGCCCATACATTGGACGGATTCAGCTGGTGTCGCGAATACGTTGTGATGGTCTAAATATATCTTGTCTATGATGCGAACGGATGAAAAACATCGTAGTCTGTGGGGGGCTTAAGTGCCGTAGAGCTTCGGCTCACCCTCCCCCGCTTCAGATCAGATCAGATGGTTGCAATAACCTACAGTAATTTTGTTATTTTAGTATAAAAGATCCCACAGATCAACCCGGTCTCGCTGCCGCAGCGGCTGCGGTTTTTTTTAATCATTGACGTTGGTAATAATAAAAAAAAAGAACCGCAATCGCTGCGGCAGCGAAACCGCATTGGTCTGTGGGATCCTAAAATATCAACAGGCAAAATGTGACACTGAAAGCCTGGCAAAAACTATTCTCAAAAAGTAGGTGAGGTGTAGCTCTGAAATGTACTAGATGAGGACTAGCTCTGAAATCTTTGATTATTTTAAAATGTAAACAATGGTAACGCCGCCCCCTGGTGGTTAAAATATTAATAATGAGAGCTACTCTTACGAATAAAACTGTGGTTAGTATAATAAGTATGGGTAATTTACACTCTCGTTACCAAAGAAAACTGAACGTCGAATTATTTAAATATAATTTAAAAATATAAGTACCCAAGAAAATCCTTGTGTAATCTACATAGATCGGTTTTCTTATGACTAGCTAATTTTAAAATCATTTACGTTTTCACACCTCTATTTTTGTCTTCGGTATATTAAGCAGCGAAACTTCTAAGTATTAGGTAGGCGTTTTACAATTCTGGACATGTATTATTTCTTCCTCCCATTCATAATGTTTGACAATGTTATAGAATATCCCTCGCATGAATGACATTATTTTTTCTATTATGTGCAGTCGTTCGTATTCGTTTACTGCAAGCCGATTTCCCTCCACGATGAAAAGACGACAGAAAAAGGAAAATAAGTGTTACTGAGTCGAGCCAGTGCCGGAGAAAAACATTTACTACCACTAAAAACGACAAAAATAATTGCGATAATCCGATTTAATCTGGTTTGGATCTTTAAGGTTCAAAAATATTTTTTTATCTCACTTACATTATGTTAAGGGTTACAATGGGACACAACAATATCTGCCCTTCTCTCTAAGGATTGTAGACATAAGATTTAAATGCATTAAGTACATGTGCAACTAAATCTATGACACAAACTAATTTGGGCAAAAAATACAAGTAGTCTACAAATTTTTAAACAGAACTGTCCCGTTTTAAAATTTAGTTAACGTTTTAAAATTATTTCAGGTTATGATTCGTGTTGTAGAGCCGTCGCACAATTTTTTAAGAATCCAGAGTAGATTTCTTCCTTTTTATTTACGAATCCTTAACAAAATACATAGAGGGTGATGAAACAAAATCATTGCTCAGCACTGGGATTTCGTAATCGATGACATACAACCAAGTTCAAGTTATGGCAAAGGTTGGCCATTTTTGGCCTTAAATGCCTGATGTTCACAAATCTGAAATATTTCAAATCATGCTGGACATATCCGTAATAAAATCTTATGTAAAAATACTTTTTAAAGACCAGCTTTTATTATTTACATGTACTAAAGCGAAAAAAATAAGTAAGAATAGTTTTTTGATCGCTGAATGCTATTCTTTATAAGCGGACGTAGTTCGCGTGGGTGGATCCTAATAAAAGTAGTATCAAAGTTATCTGTGAAACATTTTATATAATATATTATGTTAAATTTATTGTCCTAAAAGCTTGTCGAGTGAATAGAAAAGAAAAAATTACATAATTAGGTATCTACTTACAATTCCTGCCAAACAAAATTAATGCCTGTGAACTTTTCGTGCCCGTCGAGCTTCTAAGGCAACAAATTTAACATAATATATTATATCTGTTTCAGTGATAACTTTGATACTATACTTATTTTTTTCGTTTTAGTACATCTAAATAATAATAGGTTGGTTTAAAAAGTATTATTTAGAACATTTTATTTAAAATCCAGAATATTAAAAGTGTTCTTAAGGCAGGAGTCTAGTGAAAAGAGACACACTGTTTTTATCACTTTATCATGTAGCAAAATTAAATACATACTGTTTATTTTAATATTATTTGTTATTGATTCAAGGAATATTTAATATAAAACATTACACTTATCAAAAATCAACTAATTGTTAAGATACTATTAATATTAATACATGTATTAATTTAGACCATGGTCTAAATGTACTGGATATATTTTGACAAAAAAAACTAACTTCAGTAAATACCAGTTTTCTACTAGATTTAAAAATGCTTGCATCCTAGAGGACAATATTATGCTTGCCTGAGCATAGGCGCTAGTATTTAGTTAGTCGCATATTATACAATTGATTTCTATTGATAACACACCACTGAAATCATTTATATTCTTTTTTTAATAACCAGGACTGCATCTTTTATGTATTAAATTAATAATACAACCCATATCGGTAAAACTTAGTACGTCTCATGTGTAAGCATTCATTCTCTGGATCATTCAGTATTGTTCATTATTTCAATTTAGTGTCTTATAAAATATATGCCATTGATATTCTCCCATTTGCATAAATAAGTTATAAAGCTTCAGTTGACAGTACATTGGTATTTTATATTTAATAATATGCCCACCATATCTCCTGTTTTTGTCTTTGGATTACAATTAAATACCGGAGCTTTTATATAGGTACATCATTTCTGTTGTGAAATAAACGGATTTTCATATTCTCTGTTGCGGGGATTAGAAGGAAATTCCGACAAGCTGCCAAAATTGTTACCAAACAAGAAAGAGAGGATTTTAAAAACACAGCAACTTTCTATTGAATTTATGAGGAATTCTGTTTCAATTTATATAAAATATTTATTTTAAAATAAAATTATGACTATAGAAATATTACGACTGGAAGTCATTTTTCCTAGTGTTAAATCAGTGACATTGTTCTGGACGGCTGAAATACTAAACACACTTTTATACAAGAGTCTAGGGGATGGATGCAACTTTTTAACCCGGGCTTCCGCATGCGCAGAGGAAGGAACCCAACCCAACCTGAGCATGCACCAACGTTCAAACTCGATTAGTTTTTTGCTGGGAACATTTAAAAAGAACCAAAGAAGATCCTGAGCAACCCTAGAACTGAGCAAACCTGTCCAAGAACGTATTTTATTTCTCAAACAAAACATAATTTTTAGGTTAAGGTACCTAGACACGATTAATTTTTTGCTCGGGACCTTTAATAAAGACAAGCCAAATTTTTATCGAGGAAGGAGTGCTAACCCGTTTCCAATACACCTTTTAGAGCCGATTTCCTAATTTTTTATAATATTTTAAATGACAAAAATTTAAAAAAAGATACAGCCTAGCACGGATTCGAACCAACACATCTCGGTCAATAAGCGGATTCTTTACCACTGGACTACGTGGTTGATGCTAGGAAATCGGTAAACCTATTAACAAGTGCATCATTTACTTATATTTTTGAGGTATTTACATATGCGGAAGCCCGAAATTAAAAGTTGCACCCATCCCCTAGACTGTTTACACTTTTCTAACCTTTATTTAACAATAACCTTCATCTTACTGCCGATGTGTGTCACAATAATATCTTTACTGTCAACACGTTTCTAGGACTTGACAGAAAATCAACAACGACAGCCCGTCTGCTGAGGACTATGTAACATCATAGAAACATAAATAGAAAGTAAATGCAAAAGAGAATAATTTTCTTTTCTATGTCATCTCATACCATGCTAAACTTTTTCTACAACGATTCGGCTGATTTCGAATATTTCTGTAATCTTATACTACCATTGCTATTAACATCGGTTCTGTTATTAGAGCCAGTAAAAACGAAGAATAATAATTAATTGAGGTTATTGCCAGTTATTTATCCTTTAAAGTAAAAGAACTCAAAGTGTAGATTACTAATCTTGCAAATAAAAATTGATATTCTTGCGCCTTTATTAACCGATCGAAGAATCCTCAACAAATCATCTGTTTCCTGGCTATGAACTTCTGTCATCTTTTCGTAGTAGTCTTTCTTACACCAGACTTCCGAATCTGGAATCTGGCAAGCCCGATATTCCCTGGCTAAAACTTACCCTTAAATCTTCTACTAAATTTATCTGTTGCATCTACCGCTCCCCATCAGACAACTCCTACAATGAGTTCTTTGACTTTCTCTGGAGAAAAATTGACCATCTTATCTCTGAATTTCCCTCCGCTAAAGGTATCGTCCTAGGCGACTTCAACGTCCATAGCAAGAAATGGCTAGGATCCCTAAAAACCGACCCAGAAGGCAGAGCATCAGAAAACTTCTCAATCAGCAAGTCGCTCACCAATTTAATCAGAAAGCCAACATACTTTCCCCGCGCTTCTACCCTTAATCCAAATCCACTAGATCTTTTTCTTACCACCCCATCCTGAGCCATACTTAACATCTGGGTGCGCTCCCCTTGGTCATTCAGATCATGGCCTCATTACCGTCTCTTGTCCCATACATCTTGAGTTCGTTGAAATCATTCCGAAACGCACGATCTGGCACTACAATTCTGCTGCCTGGGATGGTTTTCGAAACTTCTCTGCTTTCCCTTGGAACCCTGTCTGTTTTTCCACTTCCGATCCCTCCGAAATTTGCTTTCATATCGCAGATATCATTCAAGCAGGTATTAAAGGATTCGTTCCACATAACCGCAAGGAACCTAAACTCCATCATCAAAAACAATGGTTCTCCAAAGCCTATGATAAAGCCAGGCTCAAAAAAGTCCGACCTCACAAAAGGTATCTTCAAAATCCTACACCCAAAAATCGTCAAATTTTCACCGAGGCAAAAAATCAATACAACCAAACCATCTTTGAGTCCAGAAATGCTTTTAACAACCGCACAAAAGATAAAGTGCTTTATTCCTGTCCCAACGGCAGCAAATACTTCTGGTCACTTGCCAAAAACATTAGTCAAAACTTCTGTAGAAACCCTTTTCTTCCCCTGACCTCTGCCAACGAAATTATCTCCACCTCTAAAGGGAAAGCTGACCTATTTGCCAAACAATTCGCTGGCAATTCCACCCTAATCCACCCCATCTGCAGGCAATCTGGAGACCCTATATAGGTATGAATGAGCGAGAGAAGGGGTCTGTTCTAGGCTTTTGTAGCTGGACAGTAAAGGAATGCATACGTAACACGCCTCTTGTTGCTATGTCAAGGGGGAATAATAACGGCTAGTTCTTCAGAGCAAAATCCGTAGAGGTACCGGTAGAAAAGGGATAAGCGAGAGAAGGGAGTTGTCTTGTGAGGGCTGGGTCATTGATGAGTCGAATGGCTCTCTTTTGGATAGAATCAAGGATGTTAAGTGTCGAAGGTGATGCCGCTCCCCATATGTGAGACAGTACTCTAGGTTAGGTCTTATTGGGGAAACACAGAGAGTGTATAAGCTGGAAGGAGAGAAGTATTTTCTGGATCGAAAGAGAAAACCAAGCTTTTTAGCTGTTAATGTGGCTACTGAAGTAATGTGTTTATCCCAGCTGAGATCATGTTCGAAAGCGACGCCAACAAGATCGAACGTGTCATTGTTCTGTAGGGCTTGGCCATTCATGTGGATGGGATAAGCGTTGTCAGATTTTTTGCGTGACAGGGAGCAAGACTGGGTCTTCGACGCGTCGAACTGATTAATGTTCTTGGCACACCAGTCTAAAATTAATTGAAGATCTAGGGAAAGGGATAGGTGCATAGATCTGCATCCAACTCTTGATTTGAGACTTGTCCGGAAAAATGAATATTGGCGTGAAGACTATTATCGTCAGCATAACTGTCGATGGGATTGGAGTTGAAGAGAGCAGGTCATTAATGTAAAGAACAAATACGGTTGGTGCCAGGACTGAACCTTGGGGGGCGCCAGCATTGATAGGATGAAAGTTACTGTGGTAAATTCTAGACTTATTATAGGCAGAAAATAATGGAATCGAATATTCTGCAAAGAACACCTCCTTTCATAGGCGAAACATGTCGAAATTAACGAGGGTATTAACTTAGAAACTAAGAGAAAATAAACCTAAAATCTTAAAATGCACGAACATAAACTAAAGCTAAAAAGTATATAAAACTTCTGCGAAGTCCGTAACAATGATATCTGCAGGGAAAAATAATTAAGCTTTGCAGTTATGCAGTCAGTTTTTCAAAGCAACTTAATAATTAGCCAGCTGATGGACACTTATAATGTGACAGCAAGCATCTTAATTTTATGACCAAAGGCGACTCTAAGCTTATTGCTTTACTGCATTAAGACATCGATCATCAATTTTTCCTGGGGATCTATTAGAGGAGAAGAAAACTTTCTTTTGAAAAACACTTATTTCGAACACATCGATCAGGCAGTTAAGGTCCACAGGTGGTCCGCGGGAACTAAAATATGGTCCGCGAAACATTTAAACATTTATTCCTTTTACTGGAGATTCAATCGTTTATCAATCGAAAGGTATCCAAAAGCTGATTCGTAACCCTTTTGGTATTAATATTGGAGAGGTTGCCGAAGAAGTCCAGGAAGCTTATTGAATTACAAAATGATAGAAACTGTGAGGACGCGTTTGAATCTGTTTCCCTTGAGGCGCTTTGGTGAAAAAAAGCAATTTCATATACTGAAATTCGGAAAATTGCCTTGCGCTGTCTTATGCTCTTCTCCACGACTCGTTAATATGAACAAGGATTTTCTGTTTTGCTTGTAATTAAAAATAAGTCCCGGAATCGATTGAAGGTAAGTGATGATATGCGTGTAGCTTTGTGCAATAATATTAGCTTCAGGATTACACAGCTTGTAAAGGAGATGCAAGCTCAAAAATCACATTGATGATTTGCCTAACTTAGTTTTCTATTAAAAATGTTCTTTTTTATATTATAACTATAAATAATAGTACACTCCGTGCATGTTACTATTAAGTTTAACGAATATGTTGAAAGTTTTGATTAAGGTTTATTTTAACGCATTATTTCCCGACCACACCCATTTATTGCCAACTTAATTTTATTTTAGTATAAGTTTTTGCTTTATTTTTCCTGTGTATGAATATTTTCACAATATTAACTGTACATTCATATTATGTGGCTAATTTTAACGTATTAATAAAATTTTTAAGATATTTTATGATTTATTTTAGGAAAACAATATTTAAAAAAATATTGAGGTCCTAGTGGCAGAAAAAATGACACCATAGACCGCTTAAAATATTAATCTTCTGAATGAAATAATCATACTCGTTGAAACTTTAAATAATTGACTAAAAATTGCTTGCAGGATATGAATCTATACTTAATATACCCATAATATTATTGTTAAAAATTTTAAAACCGAAAAACCATGTCAAGATGAAATTAAATTGGCCACCATGGACCCGACTGAAAAATGCCACCTTAAGATTAACACAGTTTATTATTCTTGAACCTTGTGGTCCCTGCTAAGAACAAAAAAAAATCATAGTGGTCCCTGGTTCAAAAAAGTTTAAGAACCACTGGTTTAAATTAAGATCTGAAATATGCTTATTAATAAATTAAATAATTGTGTAAAAATATTGGCCCCCAATGGCCCCCTATACGACATGCCACTGGCTGTGATTACCTTCTATGACTTTATTAAAAGAGCTGTATTTTTTCATTATAACCAAGCGTATTCTTAATTTAAGTACAGTTCTTCAATTTAAGTAATATTTTTGATAAAATAACTTTCTTGTTTTAAATTTATATGAGATCTTAAAGTGAAGTTATACTTTTATTTTGGTTGAATGTTAGTTCAAACTTAGCATACGTTTTTTAGACAATTCTGGAGTTAGATTTAAGATTCTTTTTGTGTATACTTTAATGTACCTAATAAGTTTTCATTACATTCATAGTCATATATACATACAGTTTGTGTCCTGAAACGCAAACGTCTGAAAATTCTTAATCTCTAAGATAACTATAAACGTTTATGAGTTAGATATAAGTGTCGAGCTTCCAATTCGCAACAGCCTGTATATATGGACGATTAGCGGATAGAAGGTAGCCGATGACACATTAATACAATTTATGTCTAATAACCAGAAACTAATAAAACTTGAATCCATTAAAATAAAGCCGCGGCATCATTTTTCACAAAGCTTTTACTATTGTCATCAACTTTTGCAATTACCCGACCTTTCTTAACAAAAAACCCGAGGCAGCCGTTCATGGCCCAATGAAAAGCGGTCTACTGGCCATCTGCCGTTTCAAAAGGGCAATAAATTTTAGGCCGGTTTCAACATTTGCCAAGTGTTTGATATAAAAACTTTTCAGCAACGAAGATGGAACTATATCATTAGTCATCGCAGGTGTAAGAAGTTTAAGCCTTCCTATTTAGGGTTTCAAGGTTGTGTTTTAAAAATAATTACAAAGTTATTTCATACAGGGTTAAACAAGCCCTAAGAAATAAATTATAAAGTTTAGATTTTCTACTAAAAACATAATATAGTGTTGATACAATGAAAACGTGACTTCAATTTTGTATATCTCTATACTCGTATATAAAAGAAGAAATTAACTGACTGATTGACATATCAACGCACAGCCCACACCGCGGGGTCTAGAAACCTGAAATTTTGCACAGAGGTTTGTTATATAACGTAAGCATCTACTAAGGAAGCATTTTTTAAAATTCAACCCCTAAGTAGGTGAAACAGGGGTTTAAACTTTGTATTATTGTATTGTGTAAGGGAAAAATATTAGATGGTCCTATTAACTCGAAACTTCATAGAAGTACTCTAAAAAATAAATGTTTAAACATGTGTTTTACAGTTTTTAACAAATCAACCCCTAAGAGGGTGAAATGGGGGTTTAAAGTTTGTAATGGATTAAAATTGTTATACCGCAGACGAAGTCGTGGGCGTTAAATAAACATTGAGACGATGCATGATTCTTTTTTAAAATTTTTGAAGTCTATAATGGGTAGTTTTCTTAATTAATTAAAATTTTTTAAAAAGACAATTGAATGGGGGGTGATTAGTCATTCATTTAGAGTTTAACAAATGGGGGTAATTCCAGAGACGGCTTCTAACCTAGTTGGAAATAAAATTAGGATTCGATTTGAAAATAAAATACAAATATTTATTTACCCACATTGTGTTATTTGAAAGTGCGAGATACGAAAATATCATACAGGGTGTCTGAAAAGTCTTAGCATGGGCAAATATCTTTACTATTAATAAAGATAGCAACACCAAATTTTAGTTGTACCTTATTGGTTAGTAAATCTACTTTTTTACGTAATTTGACTCTCAACCCCCTTGGGGGGTTACGCTAGCGAGTTGAGGTCCAAAATTTTGGATGCAAACCTATGCCGTGTGGCCTCTTCGTTTAAAAGTCTTCAAAAAAGAAACATTGTTTTAGTATTTTAGTATTTCTTTATTATTGTAATTCATTTTTAAATGGCAAGCCTATAAAAATTATAACTCGTAAATCATATAATCGGGCGGGGCACAAGTCGACCATTAGTCGGCCACTTGTGCCAAACAGTACAAGTCGGCGCTGCTATTTTTTGTTTTGTATGGCACTTTTTTCTAACTTTTTTCCAACTTTACTTCTTCATTTGTCGTTTTTATATGTTTTGTTTTTTGACATCTGCGCAGTAGACCAAAATGCGTACCACGCGCAAACCGAGCGTGCTAGACATGCGCACGGAATTTCAGGAGTTGGACTTTGATGTCTACATTTGAACCCATTCACTTTTAAGAATATATCTCCAGTAGTTAAGGTACCACTGCGAATTTAGACAACAAAGTACATCCCCTGAAATTTCGTGCGAATATCTAGCCCTCTTGGTTTGCGCGTGGTACGCATTTTGATCAATGGTAAAACTTTTTCCCCAAGTTTTTTTCGACTGTATTTTTCGTTATTTGCCACCGCGCAGATAGCAAAAAAAGAAAAATAAAATCGAAAAAACTTACTACTGGAGATAGA
Source organism: Philopedon plagiatum (assembly GCA_963971165.1). Taxonomy (NCBI): domain Eukaryota; kingdom Metazoa; phylum Arthropoda; class Insecta; order Coleoptera; family Curculionidae; genus Philopedon; species Philopedon plagiatum. The sequence continues at coordinate 119,777,492 of OZ020190.1, forward strand.
TTCTTAAAAGTGAATGGGTTCAAATGTAGACACCAAAGTCCATCTCCTGAAATTCCGTGCGCATGTCTAGCACGCTCGGTTTGCGCGTGGTACGTATTTTGGTCTACTGCGCACATGGCAAAAAACGAAAAATAAAGTCGAAAAAACCTTGGGAAAAAGTTATACAGTTAACTACGTAGTGGTACCTTAACTATTGGGGAGATATTCTTACAAGTGAATAGGTTCGAATGTAGACACCCAAGTACATCTCCTGAACTTGCGTACGCATGTCTAGCACGCTCGGTTTGCGCGTGGTACGCATTTTGGTCTACTGCGCAGATGTCAAAAAACAAAACATATAACAACGACAAATGAAGAAGTAAAGTTGGAGAAAAGGTAGAAAAAAGTGCCCCACAAAACAAAAAATAGCAGCGCCGACGTGTGCTGTATGGCACAAGAGGTCGACTAATGGTCGACTTTTGCCCCGACCGATTATACGCTTTACGAGTTATAATTTTTATAGGCTTGCCATTTAAAAATGAATTACAATAATAAATAAATACTAAAATACTAAAACAATGTTTCTTTTTTGAAGATTTTTAAACGAAGAGGCCACACGGCATAGGTTTGCATTCAAAATTTTCGACCTAAACTCCCTAGCGTAACCCCCCAAGGGGGTTGAAAAAGTCAAATTACATAAAAACGTAGATTTATCAACCAATAAGGTACAACTAAAATTTGGTGTCGCTATCTTTATTAATAGTAAAGATATTTGCCCATGCTAAGACTTTTCAGACACCCTGTATGATATTTTCGTATCTCGCACTTTCAAATAACACAATGTGGGTAAATAAATATGTGTATTTTATTTTCAAATCGAATCCTAATTTTATTTCCAACTAGGTTAGAAGCCGTCTCTGGAATTACCCCCATTTGTCAAACTTTAAATTACATACACTTCGGCGCTGAGGTTAGCTAAAGAAATTTACATTTTGACATGAAAAATAAAGGTTATATTATGATTTTATATTTATTTATTTCAAAAAAAAGAAATATTTATAGGTATATGGGATTCTAATCGATGAATTATAATATAAATAAATAGTCAATCAATATACCTTTTAATTATTGGTGTCATATAGTATGAGAAGCGAAAATATGTTCAAGTAGTTATTAGTTCTTACCAGTGCAGTGGGTTCATAATGACCGCGCATCCAGGAAGATATGAAACCAGTTACTATACCTTACATTTAACATATTCAAAGAGGTCATTTTTCTGCAGGATAATGCAAAGCCGCATGTCGCTTGAGCAATTATGGGTCATCTAGAACATTCTCCTGGCACCACTAGAGCATGATGTGGAGACTGAGTGAAGTAGAGGGGTGTCGTTCGCGAACGATTCAGTTAAAATGAACGAATCACCACTGAATCAAAAGAATTAATTCATCATTTCAAAAAGATTCGATTCTTTTTTGATTCGCCAATATAGAAACGATACAAACAATTGTTGGTTTGAAGTGGCATTTCGTTCACGTTCACGACCCGATTCTTTAGTAATTTATCAATTCAGGAATCATTGGCTAATTCACTTTTCACTTGTTCGGTTCGATTCAACTCGCCGAACGATTCATTTGTAACCGGTCCGTGTTATTTGAAGGCAATAGTTCTTTCCAATTCTCGCGCCGCCGGCGCCGACCGATAAGAATCGCGTGACCATTTTATTTGCGTACTGTAGAGAGAGGGAGAACTAGGTAATAAGAATAGAGAAAAGGACAATAGGATTGCTAAAGAAAATAAGTTTGTTAAAGAAAATTATATTTTGGGTTTTGCAAATTTAAAAGATGATTTATTTTCTTCTGTAAATGGGTAAAAAAGGTTTAGTTTTACCCACGTGGCTTTGTTAGGTTAAACGTATCTTTTGCATAATTGTGTTTATTTATTTTTTTAATTTCTAGAAACTAAACATCTTATTTTATAAAGACTTCTTGGCCATTTCTCTACACAGTCGAAAAAATGATATGTAATCTAGGACAAGGAAGTGAATCATTTGGGAACGAATTTTCATGACTGAATTTCTTTAAGTGAATGAATCAAAATAATCGATTCACCAAAAAGAATCGAACGTCCCACCTCTAGAGACCAGTCTCCGTGCCCTCAAGTTGGTTAATTAGAGCTTTTTAGAGTAATAATTATCCCCTCTCCTGGAGAATATGGGATTGCTTTACTGTATCAAGAGGTCATCGAGTATTATAATAAAACCATAAAAATACAAGAAGTTGGTAGTATTAAATGTTTGGGAATAATTATTCTCATTTCGATGGAATGTTGACGTAAATCGCGTAAAAAAAATTAGGCCTTATATTTTTTAAGATAACTAAAAGTAAGTTTATTATTTCTAGGTGTTTTGCAATTTTTAGGATCATCGGTAGTATAAAATGTAGTGTAAGTAATGACAGACGAAATCCTCAGCCAAAATTAGAGTATCTATTAAGTTTTGGAGTAGGGAATAAAACATGTCACAATACAAACATTTTTAGTCTTCGAATATAGTCTATTATGAGTTAAAAATCAATACCAAGACATCATACGTTCAATTTTCTCTAAGTCATACAAGATCTATGAAATACTTCTTTTAATTTTAATTAAATAACTGAAGCGCTGTAAATCTGTCAAGTGTAATTTCACACCTCGATTTTTAACCTTCTAATCTCGTAACACATAAAAGACCTACGCCTGAAACCCATTATATAAATTAAATTATTTTCATAACGATGCGACGCGACGCGACGCGGGGAACGCTCGAATGTTGCGATCGACGCTGCACAAGCTTTTTTTTATTATTTCATTTCATGAGTCCAAAACATTAATGTTAATTTATACAGGATACAAACATAAAAACACGACGGAAAGTCGCATTTAAAAACGCTGCACGCAACGTATCGTTTCCCTCGTTTTATTTTGACAATCCGCCTGGACCTTCCCCAACATGGGTTGCCAAAACCGAGGCCCGAGAGGCCTAAATTCGGCATCTGTCGTGACGGCTGACTTATTAAAGTAATTTAGATTTAGTTCGAGATTACCTCGAAGCCCTAATTACTAAATGAATATTAATTACTGAGAAGATATTTGTTTTGTTTGGGTATTTTGCGTGCTAATAAAGACGCGTGTCTACAGTTAAGCGTAGTACGTAGTAAAATTATTCAGGGCCGTCCCGCGGGAAGAGGGATTAAATGGTGCAGGACAAAACAGACGGATACTGACAACTGGATCACCAAGAATATTCACTGCCTGAGGGGCTCTTTCAGACTTGATAATGGTGGAATAGTATCATAAAGACAAATTAGTGTTGTTACACACAGTCCCTAAATACAAGTATACTTAATCCCACGTAAGATTTTATTGGCGGCCGTTGACACATGTCAAACTTATTTGCCAAACTTGTAATTGTGTGTGGAATATGTGCATCCCCTCGCATCGAATGCCATCCTTTTCTTATGCCTTTACACCGGCATATCTCTTTGCGGCAGTCTTCAACCCATCTTGTCTATTCCGCGTTCCTTCGCTATTTACAGAGCCTTCCCGTCATTCCGATTTGGATTTATGACGTGTGAAATCAAAGTTTGATTTTAGGAATATTGTTGTCGGTTTACGGTATTGTGAGAAAGCATTTTGCCATTATTTTTATTATTTTGTGTTTATTAGACATTTTGGTAGTATATTGTTTGACTTTGTGTATCTGTAAAGTGTTTCTTTTTATTGAAAAGTAAGTAGGTAAAGATATTTTATTTGTTTAACAATTATCTAGACAAACATTATTTCAAAATTAATTAATTGTATAGTATATGTTTTGCGGCAAAATTAAGAGTCTAAACGAGTAGTTTAGTGGAAAAGCTTATAGGTTTTAAAATTTACTTTTGAAATTACCATATTTTTTAGAGGTTATGTTAATCACAAAGAGAATATAATCGAAGACAATCTCGCCCATGTAAAGCACCTCCGGCGCGCTCAAAAATGACGCGTCTTGTTATGTTATTTTTGACTGTATTCAACACATTCAGCTTTGTAATATACACCTCAAGTTACATAAGTCCGGAAAAAATCATTTATAAACACATTTTAAAAAATTAAAAAGTAAGTATTGTAATCTCTTCTTGAGATCACTATCCGCGAATTCTGTGAGGGGTTCTTATTTCTTCTTTTACGACACATTTTCAGTTTTCTGTTTTACAAAAAATGCATCTTTGCGTGCTCGCCGCTTAGGAAAACCAATCATTATTTTTTGTAATTTTTCAATTTTAAAAATAACACAATAGTTATCAGTGAGATAAAACATGTTCAGATGGTGTGATTGGTTTTACAAAAACTTTAATTTTTCAGTTAGTCTTATCGGCATAAATATGAAGTCATCTGGAAAAAGATGAAAATATCGCTATAAAGAAATTGTTATAAAAAGATAATCATTTGAAACTTGGTAAAGTTGTAGATAAATATGTCTTCTATTGACATTAACCCATAGATATGATTGTTTTTGCATATATTGTCATAAATTTAATTTTTCCAAAAAAAAGTGCTTTTTCATGAAGAATACGGGAAATTCAAACATTTAAAATACTTTTAAAATATAATTAATTGATTGTCTTGGCGATTATTTCTATGTGCTATTTTGCTATCTTTAATTGATCAAACGTTATGAGCATATTTTTATAGCGCGCGACGCTTGCGTATACCGCTGCATCCGATGCGCGCTCGTGCGCTTACTTTTTGAGCGGTTTTTTATTTATTAAATATTGATTGAATCTAAATCTGAAATTTTTTCACTTTTCCGATGGTGCTAACGGCGTTCCGCTTTTTTAATAAATAACTGAGATAATACATGAAAACGAACTTTTTTGCAATTGTTAATAAAAAAAATTAGCAACAAAATATTTTTATAAAGAGTTTTATACGTTCATCTGGACACCTTTAGGGACCCATTCCAATTGGTCTCATCCATTGCATAATTATTTTTTTGATTATTTCGTCTCTCCAGATCTAACTTGCCTCCTCTAGCTGCCTGAATCATGACCTGTCATCCTGTCAATTTCGATTGCCGACTGTGCTGGGATTTTGGGATATTTGGCGTACTAACTAATCTCATACATTTTTATTAAAATTTTTAATTCTCTCGATAATTTTTCACAAACATTTCGATTAAAAATTGTAGATCCTCTGGATATTTAAATGCCATACAGTCAGGTTACCCATGGTTAAATCGAAAAATCCTTCCCAAACAAATAGTTTTATGTATATAGTGTGTTCAAACTCAAAACGGCGACAGCTATTTCTAACCTTGTTTGTTAACAAGTGCAACTAGTGTATTTTTTAACCAAATACCATTTAGATATTAAAAAAAACACATGCGCATATGGGTCACGAGGTGTGTGGAAAAACGTATGCCTACGGTCACAACTATTTTCGAAATACTGATATTTAAGAGATATAAGCGTAATATGCCTAAAAAGTCTATGGTTTTTAGGACGCCGACACTAAAAATGACATTTGTTGCTTCTTGGCCAGTTCCAAAAGTCATTTTAAATATCTACACAACAAGGATTATCGAGGCTTTGGCTAATAGAAAAAGCTATTTTATAGTAAGCTTTATTTCCCTTTGAAATATACCCTGTATCGGTGTATTTTATTTTTAAAAAGCTGTTGCTGGGTTCATGACATATTATTGATAGCAGAGCAGCAAAGGAAAAGGAAGTAAAGGGAAAACGTAAAAGCAACCCGCATATCTGCAGGCGAACGATGCAGGAAATGAGACCAAGGAATTGGGGTTTTACGTTTATTAAATATTTTCTAAAAATACATACCTACAAAGCTGCTTAGATCCTCCGTATAGTCAGTTGCAAAAGTTTATTAAAAAATCCTTAATATCGGCTTCTTCAGTTGTTGTTAACATTCGAGCTGTTGCTAAGACTTATTTTATTAAATTTGTAATACTCATGAATGATCAAATTGTTTTGATCAGCGTAGTGTTAAATTCGTGATCTTTATAAATAAATTCAGTGTGCTAATAACAGTTATGGAACCATAGCAACAATGATATACTATAAATATTCTATTACGATTTATAAAACATAATTTATATGCCCAACATTTAGATGACTGAACAACAATCAGGGTTTTTTCAAGAAAACTGTAAGGGACAAGAAGTTACTTAAACGAGGACGAAGTTGCATTATCTTGAAAGATCCGATGTACCTACGGAAAGTATGATTTTGTCGAATACCTTAAGTCATCAAAAAACAGGCAAATTTTCATTAAATCATGATTACAACAAAATTGTAACGTTCGTTGCTGTGATATTTTCAAGTAGTTTAAATGAATCGCCTGGATTCGCGAAGGTATAAGCGTAAGGTACTTAGTAGTGTCGATTGTAACGCTAGTTGCAGTGATATTTTTGGGTGGGTCGGGTGAGTCGCTTGGATTCGCGGTAGTATAAATTCAAGGTAGTAAAGTAAGAATCATGCTAGAAAAAGCCTGGAGCGTCATAACTGACAGAGACCGCAATTATTTCCTTCTCTCTCATCTTTTGAAAAGTGGGAATCAGAGGCGTGTTATGGATCATTCTTTATTTTTATGATAAAAATAGTGATGCTAAATAAACTGGCAACGCTGCACAATTTTCGGTTTGGCCAAATAAAAATCGAAATAGAATTCGTCCCATCAATATAAATCTCTTATTATTGTGAGTGCCTTTCCGATGTTGCCGAATGTAGAATATGGTCAGATATCAATAAACTATAACCGTTAATCCTCATTTAACTACCTGACACAATACAACTACCATAATTTACTTGTCTGTTTTTGCAGGTACAAAAAGGGGAGATTATCACAACGACATGAAGCACGAAAATTTTATGGCATGGGTTGAAAAGCAATTATTGCCCAATTTACCTGAGAGGTTATAGACAATGCGGCGTATCACAATATCCCAGTACGCAAAAATATAACCTCGGTCTCCGAGAAAGTAGAAATTAATGCTAAATTGGTTAAGTTAAAAGGGATTACCAGCAGACCCCAAATAAACCAAACTGGAATTCTACAAAACTATTTTAGAAAATAAATTTCGGTTTTCAACTCAATACAAGTTGGATGAACTGTTGGAACGACATGGTCACTGATTGAAACGTTTACCTCCATATCACCCGGAACTAAACCCTATAGAAAAAATGGACATTAGTGAAGAATTAGGTAGCTCACAATACTACATTTCAGATATCTGATATGGAGGCACTGACTAGGCAAAAATTTGAGGACGTGCCTGAGCAAGAATGGTATAATATTTGCCAACAAGTGAAAAAATATGAAGATGGGCTTATAAGGAAAGAGCATCTCTTGGCCGACGATCTAGAGCACTTAGTTTTTACAGTGAATCGGAAAAAGTGATGACAGCAAGTGTGATGACAGTGCCCTCAGAAGACGGACTATGAACTTCATTCAGATAGCTAATGGTAATTGTTTTATTTTGAATTATAAGATGTATATTTATAAAGTTATGGTGATATTTAAACAAAATTTGTACATATGCATATTTTTCAACTTTGCACTAAACTTTTAATATGTCTGTTAAGGTATACAAATGTGTATTGTAATGATAAAATAAAATAGTCTAGTTTATACAGTGCCATACATAAAGTTGGCAGTATAATAGTAAACCTTTTTATTTCTGATTTCTCAGAAAATTCTATTTTTAATAATAGTTTCTGCATGTATAAAATGCGTTTCTGGGGATATCAAAATTTAAAGTTAATTATAGCATGTGAATAGTTTATGACAGAATTAGTTGTAAATTTCGCAAAAACCGATCAATGGGTTTTGTCAATGGTCTATGTACTTTAATTTTATCCAAGCTATGAATCCTACAAAGAAAGTTTTTGTTTCAAAAATATTCTTGTTAAATATACATATTTGGTTTAGACGAATCACATTCTTTTTATTTTTTGACATTTTGTATGTCTGGTTTCAACTGTGATAACATTAAAAACGTTTTTGTGCTTGCAAGAACTTTTATCAAGAATACCCAAAATTTTCTTAAAAATAGGAAGGGACATGGACGCGAACTTTATGGATGCCGCCGTACATATAAAGTAATAAATAATAAATCCACACAATCATTAATTTTAATTTTTGCAATTATTTTTGATCCAATAATTATTTTATTAAAAAAGTCTTGTTTAAAGGGGATACGCCACTAGAATATCGATTTCCAGCAACTAAGCCTGGAATATTCTCAAAACGAGACAGAGCACGCGTGATGTCTTCATGCCTATGACGCTCGTGGCTTTTTCGTGCTCTATTCTTACTATAGTATCGATCGCACAGTCTTGCTTGACGTTGCCGTTTGACATTTTAAGCTGTCATTTTCCCGATCGCGTTCTGAGGGCTGGGGAACAAAGCCATCATTTCTGTGGAAACTAAATAAAATCTGGTTTCATCCCTATCTGTTGATACAGATGAATCTTTGTTAGGGACTCTAAAGGCTACGTAGGTACGATTTTTCTATAACTAATACGATTTGTTACTATAACTATAAATACTCTAACCTATAATTTCACGTGTTGGGGTTTGAACGTGGCGGACCACCGGTCCGCGGACCACCGGTTAAGAACCACTGCTGTCAAGGGATGCACATCTGATGCGCTTCTTGGGATTCTGTTGGAAGAAGGCAAATGGGAAATGACAGAGCCTATTATTCGACTTAGGCATAACTTAAATAATTCATTTAAATATGTCTTGCTCCCTAGTTTTCAACGCATATTGAAATGCAAATAAAATGAACTGTAATGAAAAGTATTATAAAGTCATTCGTGTATTAAACCTTCAGGGCCTTATTAATTTAAAAATAAAATATAGGTTCAGCCTTTTTTATGTCACCGTATACGTAAATGCAATAGCTTTTGAACAAATAGCCCACAGACACGTAAAATATCAATACTTTTAACTCTTCGAGCATTAGGCTCGTCATATTGTTTGCATAGGCTTTCCACCCTTTCGCATTTATGAAGAGCTCTGTGTTAACTTTGTGCTTTTTAATGATGCACGCTTCAGTTCATTTTTGTGCGTAGTTCAAGTTACATAATTACGAATTTAATCAATAAACTTAAATGGGAAAAATGTGGTTTTCAGAAGATATGAAATTATATATGCGGTGTTTCTCTTTTTCTTTCTCGAAATATTGCCCAGGGGATTCCTCGTTGAATGAATTCGGCAACGGATTTAGTTTTTTGAAAACCACACATTTAAATAATTTTGACTCCACATTTAGAGCCCTTTATCGCCAACTAACTTTAAATCCGTAACGACATGGCCAGTAGGCATAATTCAAATTTTAGGTCCTTGTGTGGTCAAACCCTCTGAATGAACAAAGATATTTTGTGATTTTTTGGATAGTAGTTTGACATAAAATTTTCTTGAGAGTGTTGCAGTAAGCAAAATTATAACACTGATACCAAACAAATACAACTTAAGCACTTATTTATTGGAAAAAAAAGATACTCTTAAACACTTAGTTATTAGCAAGTAATTTTTTCCCTAAAAATTCTACATTGAATAGGAAAATAGGAAAAAATATAATAGATATAAAATATTCCCACTGATTTTATCAGACCTTTTAGTAGGGTATGGCTATTAGAGCATGTTCCGTCGATCTGAAACAGAGATGCGATTTTCTAATCCTGTACATTTTAGCAGGTAGTAATTGTAGAACCACACCTTCGTAATAAGCGCGATTTAATGATATATCGTGTGATTTGGAAATAAATAAACTGTCATTTATCTTCTCCTTTTTGACTAATTTCGAAAATTTTTCTTTCAGCTAGTTGTTTTTAATTGTTTTTGTAAGGAAATACAGGATTAGCCAGTAGCGCAATTTTATATGTACTTATATATTATGTTACCGGTAAAGTCCGTTTCTTCGTCATACTTGAGTTTGCCTAGGTAAACCCCACATTGCCGAAATTTCCCAATTTTAGGTACAAAAAGGAGGAAATGAAGGCGTGGTTAAGACGAAGAGGTGTACCGGTACAGACGACATGTCAAAAGTGGATTTATATAATTTAATTAAAATCGGAAAACCGTTGGATAAAACATATATGAGATAGATAAAATTCTGGGAAAACAGGGACATGGTGTTTTGATATTATCTCCATACCATCCGGATCTAAATCCCATTGAACTTGTTTGGCTTCTCTAAAAGAGTTTGTTGTCGACAGAAATATTGATTTTAATTTTAATAATGTAGAAAATTATTGTAGGGAATTTTTCGGTACCTTTTCCGAACAAGATAATAACAATAATAGTAAGACTGGTAGCAATTTATTATATGAATCAGATAACTTAGGGGGGTAATTAGTACCTATCATAAATATAATTACCATAATTTCCGAAAAGTATTTATGATACCAGATAGGTACCACTCATAATCACAATTCACCACAAAATAATTTGCCTTTGTTCTTAATCAGAATCAAGCAAGCCAGGAACAAACTTTCTGTTGACTGCTACCTTTCTTAAACTAATTTATGCAAAAATAATGACTAGGAAGAGTAATATATCTTATTTAAATAAAACCGAATATTGTATAGAAATTATGTAATTTTATTTTTGTCGCCAACGGTACTTTAAACCAAAGTAGAAGCCGCTTAATATTGCCATTTCTGTTAACAGAATGTTATCTCACTTCCTCGTCCGCGCAAGTATAAAATCTTGCAGAGGCAAAGCTATATTTGGCAAGCTGTATATCATCGTTTTTTTCCTGAAAAATTATTTAAATGAGACCTACTAAAAAATAATTTCTGAACAAGTTTTAATGACTTTACCTGTTATTCAGGAAATTTTTACACAATTTCTAATCAATTAAAACCAGCCTCCCCAGAGTGGGCCCGGAACCCAGAAACTTGGCATTTATTCAAAATATGAAGTTAAACGTTGAAATTACCTTTCCTTATATTTCTTAACTACACCTACCATTGCGTTATTCCCCCTACCCTAATATAATAATATGCACCTTTCTCAAGTGAGAATATCTCAGGCGACCACTATAGTCTAGTCCACAAGTTCAAAATCGTGTTAATTCTTGATAAAGGTCCTAAAAATATGTACGATAGCTCATTGGATTCGGAATGACGTCTAAAAAAATGTATTCGAAGGATTTTACTGCATGATAAAAATTGCAAAAGTTATTAACAAATTAAGATGAAAAAAATGGTGTTTCGTTTTTTGGCAATTACTCAAAAACTATTAATATTTAAGAAATTTAAAAAAAGATTCATAAAGAGGAGAAAAGTTCCAAAAAAAAGTCCCGACTCCCGTTACTCTACCTCCATTATTTATAATTTTAATTTAGTGCTGAAAATAGTGCCCCGCTCGGCCGATACAGCATGGCCGCGCTACCGCTCAACAGAGTCTATTAAATAAAATAATTTTTTTATATAGTGAAATATTAATAGAAAAATTTTAAAAAATTATGGTGTCATCAGAACACTTTAAAGAATAAAGTCCCGTTGGAAACAAATTTTTTTGTTGATTTTTCAAAAAGTTATACTATTGTTAACTAAGTAATTTTTCGTGGACTTTCCTTTTAACAAAAGACAGTATAAAAGTTTAAATAATTGGCCTATAAATTTTTGGCTTCTTGGAGCTCTTCTTATATATATACTTAACAAGACCACGTTATAAAAGCATCTTAAATTTGTGTATTTTGTTTATTATAATTTTTGTAAGTAACATTTTCGATAATTGTCATTTTTGGCTAACTTACAAAAATTATAATAAACAAAATACACAAATTTAAGATGCTTTTATAACGTGGTCTTGTTAAGTATATATATAAGAAGAGCTCCAAGAAGCCAAAAATTTATAGGCCAATTATTTAAACTTTTATACTGTCTTTTGTTCAAAGGAAAGTCCACGAAAAATTACTTAGTTAACAATAGTATAACTTTTTGAAAAATCAACAAAAAAATTTTTTTCCAACGGGACTTTATTCTTTAAAGTGTTCTGATGACACCATAATTTTTTAAAATTTTTCTATTGATATTTAACTCTATGAAAAAATTATTTTATGTAATAGACTCTGTTGAGCGGTTGCGCGGCCATGCTGTATCGGCCGAGCGGGGCCCTATTTTCAGCACTAAATTAAAATTATAAATAATGGAGGTAGAGTAACGGGAGTCGGGACTTTTTTTTGGAACTTTTCTCCTCTTTATGAATCTTTTTTTTTAAATTTCTTAAATATTAATAGTTTTTGAGTAATTGCCAAACAATGAAACACCTTTTTTTTTTCATCTTAATTTGTTAATAACTTTTGCAATTTTTATCATGCAGTAAAATCCTTCGAAAACATTTTTCTAGACGTCATTCCGAATCCAATGAGCTATCGTACATATTTTTAGGACCTTTATCAAGAATTAACACGATTTTGAACTTGTGGCCTAGACTACTAGCGTGCGATCAAATAGTGATCTGTGTTAAACATGTTTTAGTTATTGGCACGATTTTTCGAAGTCAGTAGTGTTTTAGTATACACATTACAAACTTTGCTTAATTACGGATTCAATACCTTTAGGGATGTACTAAATATTTGTACTTATTTGGTTTATATTAGTTGTGCTATGGTTTTTCCATACTTAGTAAATAGATTCTTACAAATAGGTTTCAGAATTCATCAATTATACTATTGTGATAGTATTATATTTAGAGTTTACTTCCATGCGCTTCCACACCGACCTTTTTATAAGTTAATAAAGTAGGAATATTTTACTTTTGAACAGCAAAACAAACCATTGCTCATGTTTGCTCCTTTTAGTTTAATGTCTCTATTGTACAGTGCGTTTCTTTATTAAAATATTATCCTAACGCAGCGTTTCAGATGATAATTCCTCCTAATATTTCAGTAGCAGATTCAATCATGGAAAGTGGAGAATGTGGAGATATTCTTCTTCAGATTCTTCATAATTTCTATGCAAGATACACTAAATCTATTTTTACATAAAAAAGCAAACAATAAATATTTCAATTTAAAACACATATTTTACCAAGGGCTTACCCAGGATCTAAACTAGATGGGGTTAACTCTTATTATTTTCGAGGATGCGAATTCGGCTTGCGAAATCATAGACTATTTTTGCCCCTGTCCCTCGCTGGGTACTCCCTTGTATTTTACAATCCTTTAACTTCACGTCTTTCCGCAAGCAGTTTGGTATACAAATTAAATATGAGTTACAGTTTAGTCTTTATTAATACATATTCAGAATTATTAAAGTATATATTGAAATTAGGGTTTACAATCCCGGACGTATATTTGTATCCCGGGATTTTTGGGATCGAACAAATAAAATCCCAGGATTCCGGGATTCATCCAGAGAAATTGTAACATTAATAAATGTAAATTATTTTTATTTATAATATTGTCTATGCAGAAGACACATAAAAGTAGAAGAAGTAAAAATATTCTCAATTCGTGTACATAAGTAGGTACTTACTAAATGAATCTGACAATGGACCTATCAGGCGTTAAACATTATTTTTAGAAAAAATACTGCGATGATGATTGAAGCGTTAATCCACTTTTTTTAAAATACCTTATAATTTATTTATTCCGGGATTTAAGTGCCTAATCCCCGGATTTTTCGGGAATGAATATTTAACGGGATGTCGGGATTTCGAAATTGCAAGCCCTAGTTGAAATATTATGATAAGTAAATGACTTCTAAAGAAAATTGCCGTTTTATGGTACTATAATAACTTTTTTATATGGTGACCAAATAAAATCCATATAAATTGTCAAAAAAGGAACAAATATGTTTAATGTAGTTTTCTTATCTAAATATAAACGTTTTAACTTGACTAAAAGCAATTATCTGCTGTAACCCCGCCGCCTGAAAGTCAGGCCCTGAATTGATGCCAGATTTCAGGGTCTTTGGCGCCACTGTGCGCCCTATGCAGTTTCGGTTTGGTAAGGTTTTAAAAAGATCCTAAAACAGGTCAGTTTTTCTCTTTGGGGGACACATTATGATGTAAAATTTGCCCCTGTGTTTGCTTTTGATTTTGTTAGAAATTATATAAATTTATTTTGTACTAGAAAAATTGAATTTAATTTTCTAAAGAAAGTATGCACATACATTATGTCAAAAAATTAAATATGGCTGAACAGAGAACTGAAGGACCTTTCAAATGACTCAACTCGGCATCCCTTATCATTTAAAATTTTTGACGTGGGTGTTGGTGGGGATAGGGGGTAACAGCAAAGAGGCCAAATTTTACATCATTATTTGTCCTTCTAGGTGGCTCGTTTCAATTGGAATGTTCTCTATATTTTTACACATCAACTTTCATTTAAACTTAGCGTAAAAGAAAAGGCTGTAGTTTTTTTTAAATGCTATTATTGTCGATTAAGAGCTTTATTTATTGGCATTGTGACTAATTAACACCATTATTTAAACGTATACAGATTTAACATTAGTAATTTTCACAATAAAAGTTGTCTTCCAGTCTACAAATTCTTGCAATAATGCAGTATTATTGTCGGAAGTTAAATGCAATATAAAGTGTTATATTATTGCACACAGGTAATCTTAAAATGATTAACGCCTCCTTAAAACAAAATGAGGTCTCTTGTGAGCTAGACAAGGCGTTACTTTATGACATTGATCTCTATCTTGTTGCTTATAGCATCATCCGATGCCGCGGTCTCTACTTTCAGTACAATTACACTATATTCAATTATTATGAAGTAAAATGTTGTTTGGCGTTTTTACTATTCACTCCTCTACAAGCCATAAAGTCGAGACACGCGGAGCTTTTGTGGCTTTTGTTAAAAGTTGATGGTGCTGGTCAGAATGAAGAATGAAGTTAAAGGTGTTTAACGAATGTTTTCTAAGAAATTCTAGTATTGTTTGAAGCTTCTAATACGCACACATAATAATAATGTTACGAACCTCATACTCATAAGTTCAGTTTTTATTTTAGGATACATAGAAACATTTTAGGAAACGACAAACTTTATCAGGTGTTTCCTTGGCCGAAAACAAGAAAAAAGTTTTACAAACAATACATTAAGATCCGGAAATGTTTCGTTTTTCTACACGGTGACACAATTTTAGATTTATTTGGTTTTTTCTTATTTATTTTACAAATCTTTAAAGAAAATTCATTCCAATTACTAAACACTGCTACAACACGTTTTGGAATCCCTACGGAATAACTTTGTTATTCAAAATAATCACTGACCTTCAGTAAGAAGAGACGGAGCCGGTCATTCATACATAACTAGCCTGTTGTTGTAGGACAAAGAAAGAGGACACCATGGCTTTCCGGGCCGCCTGTATTCCACCGAGCATATAGCTGTGAAAAACAGTTCCGGATGAAAAGTATCAATTTTTACACACAATATGCATATAACCCAATTATCTGTCTCGCTGTTCAAGTTATTTATCATTTTGGTCAAAAAAGTTAATATATAATACAATAGTTCTGCCACATTTTAATTATTGTGCCACCATAATGTATTTGTTTGGCCAGAACGAGGTTGACAGATTGCAAAAGCTGCAAAACAGAGCTATGCGTGTGATTTTATCTTGTAGTGGATACACGCCAATTAAGCTAATGCTTCAAACACTGCAATGGCTTCCTGCTCGCGAGTATATTAAGTTTAGTGTCTTGGTGTTTATATTTAAAGTGAAGATCGGTGCTGCTCCAAAATATTTGCAGAGTAAGTTGATATATAATAGCGATGTGCATCACTACAGTACTCGACAAAGAAATGATTTTTTTATTCCACCAAAAAATAAAAGGATAGGAACAAATTCTGTATTTCACAGGGGATTAGCTGAATTTAATCAGCTGCCCGAATACTTTCAATCTTTGCACTCTGTGAACACCTTCAAAAGACAATTGAGAATATATATGTTGATCTCAGCTAATATTATTGTTGAGTAGTGGCAGGTGTGATGTCTCGGTTGTATATTGGTCTGAGGTGCTGTGTGTCTCGGTGTTTGCTTTTGTATTGCTTTGTTGTTTTGTGGATGTGTAAAACCACTAGTGTTCATTTCTTAAAATTTTTTTGCTCAATTTAGGCCTCAATTTTAGCCTGTTTTTAAATATTTAGTTTCAACATTGCCAGGGTCATGTTTCTTTTTTATTGGCTTTGTAATTTGTACGATTATATGTATATGTATTTTTATTATGTAAGAATGACTAGCAATAGGCTAAAATAAAGGATTTAATAATAAATCTGAAATGTTTTTTTTATTCTCTACATAAACTGAATGTTTATGACGGTTGCTGTTATCCATTTTCTACTGCAAATTTTCGCACGAATTTCGAAACTTGTAAAACGTGATCCCATTGGCTGTGTCGTCAACAGTATTTTTATGACTCATAACGTACATGGCGAATTCCAGCGTTGTAGGGTCATCGAAAAATCAATAAAAGTGGCATTTAATGCGTAACTATGCTGTTCCTATACTTCAAGCCGAAATCGGTCCAGGAACCTTTCAATTTTGCAACAAAAGCTAGCATTCTTGCAAAATTTTGACATACCTATCATATCTTAATAATTTCGAGTAAATAAACTGCAATTTCTTGTTCGAAGATTCGAAAATCCAAAATTTTTTTAATTTTTCATTTCCCCGATGCAAATAAACCCATTTATTTATAACTTTAACGAACAAATAAGCGATTTAAATTAGTGGGAGGTATTCTTAAATAATTAACGTAATAAATAAACCCAAAAAGAATCACTAAATAAGGAAAATAGTGCGGAATAATCTGGGTTAAAAATAGGATTTGTCGGAAAAGTAAAGAAAATTCCGATTTTGTCCTTTAAATACATCCTGGATGAACCATCCAGTATTCATTTTAAAGTGTGATTATCCCTTGTTGAAAAATAGAAAAAAAACTGGATAGGAAAAAATACAGAGTGATGTCGAGTGCAAGAAAAGTCAAAGAAATTAAAATTTAATTGGCGATTGCTCCCTTCCTATCAATAATGAAGAAACTAAAAAATAAGGATATCATGTACCTATTTCCACGAGCTCTTCCAATGACATATATGGGATTTCTTTTGTTTTTGTTACTAGCACCTCTAAAAATGGAAGACTGATATTTTCTTCGAGTTCTATGGTGAATTGGATTTTTGGGTAGCGGGATTTAGGTGATCCAAAACTTTGTGGAGTCTGTCCTTGCCGAAAGACCACATTACGAAAACATCGTCGACATATCTAGTCCATAGTTTTGATTTGAGATGGGCTTCTTCGAGAGCTCTGTTTTCCAAGTAGGTCATAAAGAGGTTTGCTATGGCTGGTGACAGTGAAGAACCAATTGCTGCGCCTTCCGTCTGTCTGTAGATTTGGTCATCGAATAAGAAGTATGCGTTTTTTAGGCAGTGTTTGGCTAAGTCCACTGTGCCTTGCTTTGGGAAGGTCTCGTTCCTTGAAATTTGTTCCAGAGCTTTATCAACCGGTATGCTGGGGTATAATATTATACACCAGCATACCGACAGTGATCTCTTGGAGCCATGAACATTTTGTTCTCTTATGAGAAAGTAATTATTATAATTTAATAATTTATATTATAATTTAATAATTTAAAGCGTAAAATTTTATTTATGTCATTTTGTCATCTCTCATCGCTCTCAAATGTAAATAATGTTATCTCGTCCTTGTTTCTAATTCCATGAAAATAATAACTTTGTGATATTTTTAGAAGTTAGACTTGAATTTTGGATTGTAAAAGAAGGCTGCGGCAGCGTGACGGCGTCAAAGGCACAAATAGCTTATTATAGCAAAAATTAATAGCGGGAACCGCGCTATAAAGCGTCCATGACATATTTCCAAAAACTTAATTTTCGAAAATCAAAATATCGAAATCGAAAGTTTGGAATCATTTTTTTCAAATAAAAATACACTTACCGGCACGAAAAACGGGCACCTTAAAATTCTAATCAATTGTAAAGTTTGATAACTTTTTTTCTTCTAAGTGGACTTTAATGGTTCTTTCAGCCATTTTGTGGATAAATGTTCAGTTTTACAGCTTGTTTTTGAATTAATAAGAAAAAACCGCAGATGTCATATTATACGAAGGAAAGCAAAATATTTTTCTTTTGGCTTAAGTTTGAAACACCCTGTGGAGTCATTGGACAGAGTAGGAAATTTAAAAAGTAATTTACTTTCAAGGTACGTCTTTTCTCCATAAATTGTTTTTTGATTCATCTCGCTAGCTTTATTTTTGTTGCAGATGCAGTCTTAGAAAGAAAAAAAAATCCGTTTAGCAATAGCGGTCTCCAAAATTTTATTTTTCGGAATTTATCCTTTCGAAAAAATGCCTTCAAAAATTTGATTCTCGAAATAAACGCTTTTCTACGCTGCCCTAAAACCCGTATATTATATAGATACCACACTTGGCTGGCTTTTTCCTACTTATACCTCTTCAGAATTTAAATTGCTTGATGTGTGTCTAGCCGTTAAATTATAACTGTTGATTTTAGTGTTTTTTTTTAGTTGAAATGCATTAAAATCTTAATTTACTAAAGTGCTCGTTTTGGTTGAATTAGCAGCCCATTTAATGTGTATTTTAAAATGTCTTGAAACTACGAATTAAGTATACCAAATTGCATAGACTGGTATTTATTAACACTAGCGATTAGATACCTTGTCGCTTATTCTGCTACCATAGAACAGCTGCAAAGTATTTTTAATTAAACTGTTATTTAATTAGCCGGTTAGGACAGTGATTTGTATATCAAGTATTAAATAACAGTTTTAATAGGTACTCGAGCACAAAATCCATAGGACTTTAAAATGTGAAGCAATTGTATTTATTAATTTTTTAATACGATATGCTTTTAAACATAAACCCCGGAATTCAATATAAAGTTATTATATTAGAATTTTTATTTACATATCTTGTGACGTCACAACCAATAGGATTACGTTTAACAAATTTCAAATTTATTATTTAGATAGCATACAAAATTGTGTAAAGCACATAACACCTAAAGACTAACTGATACTGCTGCTGAAAGACAGCATCTGCAATGTGGTATTACAATGAAAACTGTCAACTTTTCCAGCTGTCAGCTGGATAGACAGGGTCACCAGTGAAAAGATACCTTTCGTATTCAAAAAAATCTTAAGAGGTGGTTACTTAATGCTGTTTGTTGAGGAATAGCTGACGGAAGCGAACTAGAGGTGAACCAAGACCGAGACACAAACACAATGTCCTTGCTAACTGTCCTTGGCTACACGAGTTAAAGCTAAAGCGCCAAGGATTGCCGGCAACATAGGGACTGTGTGCACTTGATTTTTAGGCTAGTGTAGACAGATGAGTTCCATTATTTGATTTTTAATAACTGTCCTCCACATTTTGTTTCAAAATATATATTTTTAGTGTTCCGTGAAACTGAATACCTATAGAATCACTTAGGTGTCCGCCCGTGTGTCTGTCACAGGTGATTTTCTCTGAAACTATTCGACGTGAAAATTTGGAATTTAGCAGAGAGAGTGTGGTTGCTCAATTATAGACGTGAAGTATAAAAAGTTGAATTTTGATTCTGGGGGTTAATTTCAGGGGGTAAATTGGGAAATGGAAAAAAATTCAAGGGCATCATGAAGGGTCAAATGAAAGCTTATTGAAGCACATACTCCAACACTCTTCAGGCTTTTCTTTAAGCAAATAATCTTTCATTGGTCCTGTAAGCAATGTGGTAAGGGTCCTCTTCTCTCTCACTCACGTGTCATTAGGCTACCAAGGGCTTCCATCAGCCCCGGCCGCACTTCGGTCGCCTTGCCATGCTGGACTTCCCTAACTAAGGGTCGTAGTATGTGCAATTTGTAAATATATATGTATTAGTATATGTATATATTTGTTAAGTAGGCAGCATGATACAAATAAAAGAAGGTATGATACCAAACCGTGTCAAATTCGTCCAGGTTCGCGCATGACGTCACGCCGTGACTTATTTTTGAAATTTATAACGCGCAATATCGATTTTACGTTAGTTAAAGGCGATTTGATATAAATTCTATTGGCAATATACTTTTCCTTCTGCTTATAATACAAATTTTATAGTATATGATTTAAAATAATCATATAAATAATGGGATAGATACATACATTGATTACATTGATTGATTGATTGTCCACATCACAACCATACACAGCACATCTCATTTTTACTTTTAAACTCCTAAAAGTAATATAAAAACCAAAAAATAGTTGAAAACACAACGCGATCTTAAAAAAGACGTGTTTCGTTTACAAAATATCGCGGAAGTGGTCACGGCGTGACGTAAATGGCCACGCCTACCTGCGAGGTATCATCTTCTTTTATTTGTATCATGAGTAGACAGGTGACATTATAATATATTATTAAGAAATAGAGATTTTTCAAAGGCTCTCTAGAAGTAGATTTCGCGCAGAATAAACAGAAAGAACTCTCTCAAATTAACTTTTAATCAAGTTTACACGATATTTTATTTCAAAGTTCCTATAAACAAAATTCGTTTAAAACGTGGAATCTGCAATCTATTTAATTTTGTCGCTTGTTTATAATCCGATATTTATTTTTCTTGAGCTACCGTGTACAAAACGTCAATGTATCATGCCAAACAGCCGAACAGTTTGGGTGCTTGTCCTATCCCAAGTCTTTGAATGTGGAGTGGGTCATTAACCCGGGCCTGGCTGCGAGTGTGTATGTGCTTCACGCACGGCACGCCAACTCTAAACCGAAATGATGATGGCGGTAAAGCGTCCGACCGTCTTCCTTCCACTTGGATTTTAAATTTAATTATGTAAATAGCGTTATTTTAAAGCAACGCATGTAGACTCAGAGTTTATATGATAAAAGTGATTTTTTACGAATGAATCAGCAATATAATACTTTGGATGCTTTCGTGTTTAATTATTGAATGATGTAGAGTAAACCCACGGGCATATCGGATCATAACAAACGGATAAAAATAATGAATCAAGTCAATCCATATTTTTTAAATCGACGTCACGAGGAGGTTATCAATTCGATATGTATGTGTGATTTTTTTAGTAACTGCTTACAACCCTATATGTATTTAGTGATACAAAGCAACCCAACATAATACCACAAGAATAAATAAATATCCAGAAAGATAACTTGTCTTGTTGCAAGGTCAAGCCCGAAACGATCAGTGCGGCAGCAATCTTCAAAGTGTTAGATATTGTTGTAAATACACATATAATAATATATCTATCGAATATTTGATTGATTGCTTTATTTTTATGTCTTTTATACAATTGTCTAGTTTCAAACATCTAAGTAATTATTTTAAAATTCAAAAAGAATCTTTTATTTTTACTTTATCATAAAACCCCGAAATAACAAACAATATTTAAAGTCCATTATTCCAACAATACGGCCTAAATATTCCAACCATTGATAATCAGATCTACTAAAAGATGATGATGATATTTCTATTGCGGCATCAGTTTCATCGCCACAAGATGCCACGCCTAAATTTCAGACTGATTTTAAAAAAAAGAATAGTTCATTAGAAACACATTTTTTAGGGTAATTTGTGGGCTATCTTATTAAAAAATATTTAAATATTCATAAATGCATCATTAATATGTGAAGAGTATTTGAAAGCTCACGAAAACTTGGACGAAGCCTAGTTATTTTGTTACTATAGAGTATAGAGCGTATCAAAATGTTAATCTAGATACATTAATTGGTAACTTAAAGATGCCTCATAACGATTTTTTTAAATTTAGATATCTTTTTTTAGAAATAATATTTCAAATGAATTTTGAGCACATTGTTTTAAAAAATGATGTTATAGCCCGTTTTGCAAATATTTGTAAAGATAGCCGCTTTGTTCATCCTTGCAGAAGTTTTACGCACCAGTATTAGATTAGGTTGTATGGTACCCTAAGGTTATTTTACACTCTTAAGTTTACAAATATAAATTTTAGGACTGTAAAAAATAGTAGCATGTTGATTTGGAGACACTAATAAAATTATTTTATTGTCTTAACGCTTGTTTTATTCACCTAACTTCAAATAATCTTTCTATTTAAAATATTTTATTATTACCTCCTCCTGCATAACTCAAAATAAAATTAAAAAGTACACTTCATTTCCTGCATTTTTTAATCCATCCGCTTTTGTCACTTTAATCTCTAAAAATCACAGTTCTAATTTTTTCGTAATTCCCCATATAACTGCAAGTAAACAACTTCTGTGCCAATAGAGCAATTTGTGTAATTGTGTAAGTCAAAATACCGTGGGATATAGATTCCCGGTATATTTTAAGGCACTGCGCACTACCTAAGACAAACCACTAATCACATTGTTAACTAAATCATATATTTTTTAGTAGTTTAACATTACAACATATTATTTCCTAGGTACGCCTATGGCAATATCATAAAATTTTACTTCAGCACAGGCTCACGGTCCCTCGGCGTTAAAGGCTTAGAACAAGCGTGCCGTTGAAGAGTTATCATTCTGGTTATTTATTTATTTTTGTGATAATATCTACCAAGGCGTTACAATTTACTCTACTCTTACTTGCTCTAAAGCATGGATTTATTATATAAACGGATACGGGATGATGTCACATCTTTGAAGCCAAAACAAACCATTCTAAGCGACACTGTAAACACAATTTGTAAACATTGGCCACATCTTATTTTACCTTGTATTTGTGTACAAAAAATACGTTAGAAGCATTACAAGATTTGCTAAAAGTAATAAAAGCCCTAAATTATTTTATTTTCTGCTAAATAATAATAAATTTAAGTTACGAAGGTTTTATTATTTATAGGTTATGTTATTTCTAAAGGTGTTTATTTAAAGTCGCTCCGAGTCATTTATAAATCTATATAAATCTATACGTCGCACTTTTTCTTTTCTAGTTCATTAGACAAAGACGTACGTGTAACCGAGTGTTCAGACCGAGGTTCAGCCGTTTTCCTAAACAACCAGCACAGACAGCAACACTTCTGAGCTCCAACACTCCAATGCTATTTTATCTCTTTCTACTACCATTCTTGATTCAATTACGTAGTAATTCGTAGTCTTGTCTATGTTCGTAGTTCGTAAACTGCTCCCCCAAGAGAATAACAAACAACAAAATATAAGGCTTCACCTTCGATACGCTCACAGTATACGGATATCGAATCCTTTTATATAATAAATCCATGCTCTAAAGAGAGATATCCTTTTGTAGTGTATTAAACAGAAAATAGAAATGAGAGAAAAAAGAAAATCTAAATGTTAAGTAATAATTCACTACAATTATTTTAGCAGATAACAAGTTTAACAAACCTAAAATTAAATGGAAAAACTTCTATAGCCTGTCTCCTAACTGATAGTAAAGAATTATTAAATATATCAATATGATTGAAATAATTATTATAAATACTTTGCAGTTGACATAATGGAGAATTTTTTGCCAAATTAGTAATATATCTGTATTAAAAAAGAGTAGCGGAACGAGAATGGAAGTGTTGAACACTAAAATTTATCTTTTTAAAAAAAAGTTTGCAGTCAATGTTTCCCGCTAAAAGTTTGTTCCAAACAATAATATACGTAATATTTCTATGAGAACATAGCTTTAACAAGTTATAATACTTCAAACCAACTGCATAACCTAAAGTGGACAAAGCTCGGTTAAAGCGATAATTATTATATTTAGGTGAACCAGAAATTACTTTTAATACAGAGGATTGCAAAGAAGGCAGCCATATCCTACGTGGGAGCAAACCAAAGCATTATACAGCCTATTAATGACCTAGGCTCTCAAAAAACTTTAGAAATACTTAACATAAAACTCAAACCACGATAGGTCTTACTAACAACGTGTTCAGCGTGTTGACCAAAAAGTAATTTATTATCCAAGAAAATTCTCTGGTCTCTGACAAAAGTTATTTTTTTAAAGGATCGTTACTTAACTAATAAATTAAAACTAAAATTAAAATCTATTTTTAACCTTGAAAACCTTATGTAGTTGCACTTTTTAACATTACGAAAAAGCCTGTTCTGTTTGCAATAATGTTCAAACCTAAAAAGATCATCCTGTAACAAAGTACAGTCCTGCAGTGGGAAAATATTTGTATAAATCTTTAAGTCATCAGCGTACATTGAATATTCAGAAAACGAGAACCGATGTCATTAATGAAGATTAAAAACAATAACGGTCCCAAGTGAGACCCTTGAGGTACTCCTGATGACTAAGACATGACTTAATCCAGGTAAGAAGGTTGCCTTGCACACCAATGTCCTGCAACTTAATAAATAAGGTCACATCGTGAACCTGCCTATCATCTAAGGTCTCAGAAATATACTGAACAAAAGGAATTAAGTTTGTACAGACTGAGCGACCATGAACGTTTATACAAGTATAAACTGGAAGATAGACAAGCTCAATTGACTAAATTGTAATTTTGGTGGTACTGTATATAGAACAAGAAAAAGTAGAGTTCACCGTACTCTTCCTTTTTGATACTAAATAATAAATCTTATATAACACACAGCCAAAGTTTCACACCACAGAGCGCCATTTAAAATTTAAATATACTCATAGCAACGATATATCGTTGCTCATAGTAAAATTTACGAATGATCTCGCGACATTGTTCACAAATCATATGTCCTTAATATCAGATCTAATTCTGGTTTGTTTCAGTTTTTGAAGGTTGGCGGAAATTTTAAATACTTTCTAACGTTTATCGCAGCATAATATCACATCAAACATTATCCGAGCCAAAATTATACTTATCCATCATATCCATATATCCCAAGATGATTTAATAAAGCGCTATTCAAAAACGAACAGCAAAACACTTTAAAAATAGCAATGTCAGAAGGTAAACAAATAATCTTTTAAAACTGAGGAAATTTTTTCTGTCATCTTTCAAAAAACGAGCTGATACAAAAATTCTTCTATATAGATGTTTTTAAATTCAGCAATTAACTCCGTCGCTGTATACGTCCCTTGTTAACATATTACATATTTTAACTACGACAAAGACAGACAATAGCTCATGAAATAAACGAATAAATTCAAGAACTCGCCCACTGTCAGCCTAAATGACGGTGTCTTAGATAATTCTCGTTCGTAGTAATTACAAAGATTTGTATTTGTCTGAATTTACATAAATATTATTTTTGAAAATGGTTATGAGTGCTTAAAACGTAATTAATTCACTGAACTTTATGTGATGGAAGTGCATTTCAAGAGGCCTTTACATGTTAACTCTAGTCACCAGCTGATGAGAAAGATGACAAATCATCCGCGCTGATCGTATTACTGTTCCCGCAATTACCTATTACACTAGTCAACAAATATCGACTTGTTGTTTCTTTAAATGGACTTGGATGTGGATTTTTGATCGCTGATTAGGAGTCTGGTCGTAAAATCTTCGTATCACGTCGTTTTTAAGAAAAATTGAAGAAGAATGGGAGACAAACAGCGCTCTAGGCACTCTTTATTCATTATACCTAACTTTCAAATGGTAAGTGCTAGAGAGATCTACACGCTGATATATTGTATTTAATATTCGCTGGATCGATCATCAACGGGCATTTCGCATTTGAAATGTAGTTTCCAAGGGTACAAATGGTTGCTCTTTCCATTTTTGATGTTAATTTTTCCCTAGGGCGCCCAGGGAATCCAATATGGCGGACTAAAAGAGCTTAATTTTGAAACTATAAACACAAGCCTGATGCATGGTCTTTTTGTTTTGGGTCGATATAATTTTTTGCGCTGGAACCAAATGTAGCCACAGAATTTAGCTGTAACATCAGAGATATTCCAACCTAAAAGTCCCAAAAAGGCGATTTAGGTGACTACTGTCCGATTATATCAAAAATAAATTTGTTTGTATCGACCAATAACATCATTTAGTCTTAAGAATTTTTGCATTTCAACTGGAAACAAGGAGTCTTGGTATTCAATTTGAGCCGTTGTAGACTCTCTCTGTCCCATTCGGATGTTATAATGGTTTAAATAGGCCAAAAATGCTATTTTTCGCCTACAGTTCCACATTTTGTACCGGAATAGATTTAGAAAGTCTCTGAGACAAAATCCTGTCGAACAG
This sequence comes from Philopedon plagiatum, assembly GCA_963971165.1. Taxonomy (NCBI): domain Eukaryota; kingdom Metazoa; phylum Arthropoda; class Insecta; order Coleoptera; family Curculionidae; genus Philopedon; species Philopedon plagiatum. The sequence goes on from OZ020190.1 coordinate 119,803,592, forward strand.
TGTTATTTATGTTAATTTATTTTGTTATTGCCTGCCGATACCGGTCGATTTTGTGTTTAATGTTATCTGACTACTACTCTTATCAAATCACATACATGACAAGAATTTGTGATTTGTCTAAACGAAACATTAGACTGTCCTTTGTGTTATCTGGAAAACGAAACAGCAGAATACGTTTGCGCATCTGCCTGCCTCAGATATATCTTTCTGTTTTTTTCTTACAATTTTAGTGGTTTTTAACATTTTGATTGTTTTCGTAACGTAGTAACTTTTTTATGCTCTTTATGTGTTGCGCCGACCACTATTACCTATGTAGGCACATCCGCTTTTTTATAAGTATTTGTTTAACATCACCTGTTTGTTTGTATGTTTGTTAGATAGTATGATTAGGTCAAATATTGCAATCAAAATTTTGACTAGTTCTAATTAAGCTAGAGTTTTGAAATTTTGCACGCGTATAAGTCCGGTGACACTGCAATATAGTATATCTAATATTGTTCTAAATTCAATATGACGGACGCCCCAAGATGCCGAATAACTTTTCCTTCACAATCCGCTTGATAGGGGTATAAAATGAAAGGGTTTGACGATTAGAATACGATAAGCTCTGCGACGTCATTCTAAACCCAATATGACGGATGCGACAAGATGGCGGATTACCTTATTTTCACAACCCCCTTGGCATGGGTATCAAATGAAAAGGTTTGACAAGTAGAATACGATAAGCTATGTGACGTCATTCTAAACCCAATATTGTTGACGCCACAAGATGGCGGATTACCTTTTTTTCCACAATCATTTTAATATGGGTATCAAATGAAAGGATTTGACGAGTAGAATACGATATGCTATGTGACGTTATTCTAAATCCAATATTGCGGACGCCACAAGATGACGGATTGCCTTTTTCCTCACAATCCCCTTGATATAAGTAGGTATTAAATGAAAGGGTTTAACGAGTAGAATACAATAAGCTATGTGACGTCATTCCAATATGGCGAACGCCACAAGATGGCTGATAGCTAGATAGCTCAACGCTGAAAACAGAGACAGGTACCTATAATATATTATGTTAAATTTATTTTCTTAAAAGGTTGTCGCGTGAATAGAAAAGAAAAAATACATACTTAGGTACTTACAATTTCTGCCTTACTTTACTTATTTTTTTCGTTTTAGTACATCTAAATAATAAAAGCTTGTTTTTAAAAAGTATTTTTATATAAGATTGTATTTGTATTTTTGCGTTGCTTTGGTAGCATTGAAGTCTTTATTGAAGAGTTTTATATGTTGCTTATCAAGAACTTTAGTGTTATTAGTTAACAACAGTTGTTGCTAATTTACCTAGAACAACAACCCATTATATTATTGTGTTTATTGTTCAGTTTATTAACATTCTATAAATCTAAAACATACTTCTCCCTTACTTCGCGTCCCTGGTCATAAAAAACGAACAACCCGTTATCACACATTATAGGCTGATTATAGCGAAAAAAGGAATCAAACACTAACAGCTCATTATAGCGAAATGCCTTTGAAAACTGAATGATTAATTTTTTCATGTGTAAGTGACTTCAAGCATTTTATGTTAAACTCTCAAAATTAAAGTTCGTACAAAGGGATGAATAAACTTTACTTCTTAAATAATAATACAATAATGTGCTAAAAGCTGCTCACGCACGAAAATATTTTCCTGTCCATATACGTATTAAATAAATATACCGCGGGTTCCCCATTTACCCAATGTGCGGATTTTGATGCCAACAATGTGAAATGGAGATATATAATCTCGCATAAGTCTATCCTTTAATGCCATATTTCGTAAACTGCGATTGCGCTAAATTTTGCGTTGCTATTGGCAATCTAACGGCGCCACGCTTCATACGTTTCTTGACAGGGCTGGTATTTTGGTATAATTGAACTAGTTTATTACTTTTTGTACATCAGGGCATAAATTAGCACACTTCAAAATAAACCACAAGAACACCGAATACAAAATACAACACGACACAAAGAAAAAATGGCGAATGGCGATCCAGCTGTAAACTAGAAAAACCAGAAAGCTGAAAGAAGCCTAAATATACGCACAACAGCCGATGATTAGTACAATTCACCATCTAATTCAGTACAATGTCTGACCAATGAAAAAATTCCTATTAACGCATGCGCATATACAGAAATATCAGACTAAAGGATAGACTTATGCGAGATTGTGTATCTCCATTTCACATTGTTGGCATCAAGAATTCCAGACAACCCGCGGTATATTTATTTAATACGTATATGGTCCTGTCAAACCTAAACATAACCTAACTCAATCTAATAATCTTATTCAGGTGCAATCGTGTCTCTCGAAATTGACTTACTTATTAATGCAAGTAAATGTGATTTAAAAACTTAATTAAGATAACTGAAAACATCAATATTAAGACGAGTAAAAAAATTAGTTTAGCGTCATGCGACTCCAATATTTTTTGCACTCGTTTCTTTATCTTTCATCAATATTTGTGTACACAAAATTTTAGAGATATAATTGGGTACATGTGAACAGTTTTAAGATAATTTTGTTTCTCTCTTATGAAGGATTTTTTGGACTAGTTTTCTTATTTACAACGTTTTTTTGATATAAAATAAATAGACATTTTATGATAACATAATAATAAGTCACCGATTCCCAATATCGGTTGATTTATATGCCTAATTGCTCAAGTGATTTATTACAAGCTTTTATTTAACTTCACCTGTTAGCATGTATGTATGTTTGTAAATATGTTAGTATGTTTAGGCCAACTATTGCAATCAATCGAATTATGGATTAAAATCTTCGAGTCCCGAATAATACTTATTATAGTCTGGAAAGCCTTGTAAACAGCAGAGTTGGTTATAAAGGCCAAAAGGATTCACGAATCATAAATAAAAATTTCGAATCATTACGGCATGAATCCTAGGATTCGGTTCTGTTTCTAAGAAACTAAATACTCGGCTATTTATTTGAATTCAATCAATTTTTTGTATACCGAATCTTAATCAGATTAACTAAAACATATTTAAATCAAATTCAAATTCAATATTCAAATCTTCGAAGCTTGAACTCCTCAGCTCCAATCAATTTCTCCACAATAGGCTGTAGGTGGTTTTATAAACATAGTGGCTATATGTCCGCCGGCGCGGCGGTAGGTTACAGTTAGGCTTAGAATTCCGCCGCAAGGCGGACTCATGCAAATAATAAGAACTTATCCGCCGTAAAAATTATAGTGCGGCGGAACGCAATGGTTGATAATTCATTTTCCGCCTTTCGACGGATTTACTGCATAGTAGCTAAGATCCGGCGACAAAATTTTGGCAAGCTTTATTTTATATATCTCTCCAAACCAACTCCAATTTTACAAGTTGTTTTTCCCACAAATTTTTTGATCAGCGTTAAAAAAGGTGAGGTGAGGAGTTGTGAAATACGTTCTCGGACAGGTTTGCTCAGTTTTAGGTTTCGGCAGTATTTTTTCAAAAATTTTTATCTATCTTTGTTGAGTTTTTTACTGCGGCTGCATGATTCGTGTTGGTATAAAATTTTATCAACACAGCATCCAACTGACATTTTATTAGATAAGATACTGATGAAACCGAAAACCGAGCAAACCTGTCTGAGAACGTTATTACTACCTGACAAGGAAGTAGACCTTCTGTGTTATTACTACCTGATAGTAAAAAACTCAACAAAGATAGACAAAAAATTTTGAAAAAATACTGCTGAAACCTAAAACTGAGCAAACCTGTCCGAGAACGAAGAACGTACTTCACAACTCCTCACCTCACCTTTTAACGCTGATCTAAAAATTTGTGGGAAAAACAACTTGTAAATTTCCAGTGTTATTTATATAGGTATATAAATTATAAAGCTTGCCAAAATTTTGTCGGCGGATCTTAGCTACTATGCAGTAAAATCCGTCGAAACGCGGAAAATGAATTATCAACCATTGCGTTCCGCCGCACTATAATTTTTACCGCGGATAAGTTCTTATTATTTGCATGAGTCCGCCTTGCGGCGAAATTCTAAGTCTAACTGTAACCTACCGGCGCGGCGGCGGACATATAGCCACTACGTTTTATAAAACCAAAAATGGCTAATAGAATACTAATATTGCCTGTCATTTTTATATTTGACAAAATTGCTTTTTTTAATTAGTAATATACTGCTAAAAATTTCCCAGAATAAATTGTTATCAACAATCTCAAACCAAAGTTCGCTGTGTCAAAATGCTCATACAGAGCGTTCGTTCTTATGGAATGATTTTTATTACAAACAATAAACACGCAAAAAAGCAATTGTTTCACACAGTGTTATTGTTAAATTAGCATTGTCAAAACCTCATACATGTTAATTAAATAGAAGAATAATTAATTATAAATTTTATTTGCATTAATTACTCTTACATATGCATAGAAATTTATTATATTTGTAAATAAGTTGTGGAAGTTATAATGTGCTGATTATGGATAACATAATTTTAGTTTTTAGTACGCACTTCACAGTCGTGGATTGGACTACTGGGGTAACCTTGTCGATGGCTCTAGGAGGAATGGAAAATCATTACAACTAGCATGGATTTATTAAGAATGGATGCGGGATGATTTAACATTCTTTGAAGCCAAAACAAACCATTCTAAGCGACATTGTAAACACAATTTGTAAACATGAGCCACATCTTATTTTACCTTGCATTTTCGTACAAAAAATACTTTAGAAGCATCACAAGATTTACTAAAAGTAATAAAAGGCCTAAAATATTTTATTTTTTTGCTAAATAATAATAAATTTAAGTTAAAAAGGTTTTATTATTTATAGGTTATATTATTTCTAAAGGTTTATTTAAAGTCGCTCCGGGTCATTTATAAATCTATAAGTCGCACTTTTTCTTTTTTAGTTCATTAGACAAAGACGTACGTGTAACCGAGTGTTCCGACGGTTTTCCTAAACAACCAGCAGAGACAGCAACACTGCTGAGCTCCAACACTCCAATGCTATTTTATCTCTTTCTACTACCATTCTTGATTCAATTACGTAGTTCGTAAACTAAACCCCTAGGGTAAATGTTTTCATAACAAACAACAAATAAGTATAAGGCTTCACGTTCGATACACTCACAGTATACGGACATCGAATCCTTTCTTAATAAATCCATGACAACTTGCGACATCAATACTCAGTGGAGCACCTAGAAATTTTGTTGGGGGGGGGGGGTTGACTATATGGGGTTACTAAACTTCGAATATAACTCGAAATGACAATTTAGCGCCGCAGGCAAATAGCAGATATTTTTTTGGTGCCACGCCCATAAGCTTTATAATTTCAAAAATGCGCAGCAGGCGAAAATTTGAAGTAATGGATGTGATGTATCGCATTCGTTATTTTGTCAAGACATTATACGAAAGTCAGTCAACTAACTGGTTTTTTGTTATTGGGTGTTTAAATTTAATTTTAAGAAAAAAACGTATAGGTATTTGACAAATTCTAAGTTATAGGGGACCAGCGGACGCGTTTAAAACTTGGTCAATCATTTTTTATAAATAAAACTCGAAAACTCCGAAACAACTTATATGCAATTATGCGTTATGCAAAACCGGTGTGACGGCCTTTCGGGTTAGGCGCTCAGGAGCAAAACGGAACTTCGTATCCTTTCGCGAACGCCAGACACTCGATTCTAAAATAATAATTGTTAATTTTAGAAAAATGAAGAAGTGTTAATTAAAATAAAACAAATCATTAATATCATGAAAATTCTTGTTAAAAATATTTTTCTTAGTTAATTAATAGGGTAATAGGGGGGGGGGGGGGTGCTACAGCCCCCCACCTTTCAGTGCGCCACTGGCAATGTTTGTAAGATGTTTGGGTTACAAGTTGCAGTGGCGCGCCCAGGGGAGGATATGACAAGTTGTAACCCAAAATTAAAACTACGAGGGACACTTACTATGCTGATGCTATTAGTAGGTACTTTAAGCAAGTGCTTGTGGGATACCAGGCAATATCACAGAGTACTGAGCCCAACAAGGGTATTGCGGAGCTCTACTGTTGCTGACTACCACCTCTCTTAGAACCACCCAAGTAACCCAGCCATAAAGAGAGCCCGAAAAGAAACTCATTTTGGATTAGAAAGAGGATCTGTTAAAAATCCTGAATCATATACATACATAACTATGTAAGTAATCATGTGATCAGCTATAAGGATTAGGTTGCTTGATGCACTGAATCAGCGACCCGTAGATTGCAGACTCATCAGTACTAATCAGCTAGCATCTCCACTGGTTTATGGTTTTCTTTAAATTGTTGCTGCTGACTTATCTACAAACAAATCCAATGAATTTCCGGTGTAGACATTAAAAAGACATATAATTTGTCAAATAAATGAAAATTTTATTTTCGATTTAAAAGAAAAAGTACAAAATTAAATTTTGATAAATTATGTTTATTTATGCCCTCTCCCCCGGAAAGTCACTGGTCTTAAATAACAGATAAATGAGCAGTAAAAATGTAAAACAAAGTATAGGTGTTAGCTGCATACTCTAAAAAATAAAAAGCTGCTCAAAAAAGGAGTACAGCTTATGAAATATAGCTTTGCCTATAAAACATTTCATATTTGTGCGCACTAGGAAGTGAGATAGCATTCGAATAACAGAAATGGTAATATTAAGCGGCTTCTGCTTAACGTACTGTTAGCGATAAAATAGTATACTAAAGTACAAGTTTTCTTCAAGCATTATTTTAGAGCATGCGTCCATGTTAGAAAACGAGCCGCTTGCGGAAAGATTTCTAATGGGACAAGTACTCGAATAGCTTTATAAAACATGTACTTTATACTATTTTTTCTATTTTGCATTTTTTAAATAAAAAAATCCATATTAATATTTTAAAAGAAAATATGCCATACAAATTTTGTAAATTTGTATGTCTAAATTTTATGTTGGTAATACTACCAAATTATTTATCATAGTAGCTTTGATGAATTAGCAAATCATTGACTACACACCACATTACCAACTTTTAAGATATAAAAAACGGTTTCATAAAAATCTTATTACGACACTGAAAACGATATTGAACAAGCTTTGATATGAAACCAAAATAAAAAAAAATCATAATTGCTTTATAATATTCGGTTTCATTTAAATAAAATTATAATTCCTAGTCATTAATTTAGAACAAATTAGTTTAAGACAGGTAGCAGCCACCAGCAATTTTGTGCCTGGATTCTGCATGATTCTGATGAAGAATAAAGACAAATTATTTTGTGTTAACGGGGTTAAATTGTGATTATGAGTGGTATTATAAATACTATCCAGAAATTTTGGTACCTAATTATATTTATGGTAGGTACTAATTACAACCCTAAATTCGATAAGTTACCTGATGCATGTAATAAATTGCTTTATTATTATTGTTATTACTTGTTTGGAAAAGGTACGGAAAACTTCCCAACAATAATTTTCTACATTATTAAAATTAAAATCAATATTTTGGTCGGCAAAAAACTGTTTTAAAAGGGCCCAAACAAGTTCAATGGGATTTAGATCCGGATGGTATGGAGGTAATCTCATTTTCACTGCCTGCGTGAACTATTACTAGTCTTTGCCCTTTTAGCACAGGCCTTCGCCCCCCCCCCCCCCCCTAGAGCCTTGTGCAAAAGATTTCAATAGCGAATTTTATAAAAATAAATATTGTAACGTAAACCTTATCACCATTTATACCTATTGTACAAACTATGATAAACAAAAACAAACATGTTGCCGTCTATGTAAGGTCTTTAAAATAAATTATACCAAAAAAAATATGAACAATAGATTAATACTAATATGTAATAAGTATAAAAAATGCAAGCCTTTTTTGGCATTTTTGATTTACATCCTCTTAGATTGTTTCTGAAAACATTCCTTTCACGTCTCACTGCGATCTTATCACAATTTGCACCGGATAATTCTGGCTTCTAAACGAAACAAATGATACAATGATTTTTTTTTCAAAAAATATCTCTTTGGAAAGTAAATTTTTGGAGAAACAGCTTTTCGGAAAATGGATTACCGAAATTTTTCGATAATATTCCCTCGAAAACATATTTCAAACCTACATGTTTTCAAAAAATATTTTCCCCAAAATCCCGAATTTTGAAAGCAAATTTTTTCAAAAATGTCTCCAAACAAATAATTTTTAAAACAGGTACATTTTTCAAAAAATATAATTTTTTGAAAACAATATTTAGAAAATTAAATTATGGACTCTAGTAGCTTGGAAAATGTGAATAAAAGAAGGCAAAAATAGATCCTGAAAAAACCCAAACGAACCTTTTTCGGTTTAATCAGGTTTCCTTAGGTTTGGTACGTTACTTTCTCATAAATTACTTTTTCAAAACGCCGTTCCTTGAAAAAATTAATATCTACTATCCGAAAAAATTTAATTTCGGATGTTCTCTGAAAAATGTATTTTTAAAAAGGCCTAAATAGAAAATGCTACAATATTTATTAATCAAACCATCTATCCTGTCGCGTGTAAGATGACCAACTCTTTTAGCTGTTTCTTTTTTTACCAAATATCTTTGATGGTGTTAAATTAAGTACATTTTCTCGAGAAACAGCTTCTTCGAAAATATATTTTTTTAAAAAGAACCTTTCAAAAATACATCTCCCGGAAATTTATTTTTTAGAAAACTTATCTTTTCTAAATTTAAATTATGAATGAATGAATGAATGAAATGTCAATAAAAAAAATGACAAAAAGCTCCTGAACTAACCTTAACTCTAAACGAACCTTTTTTGTGTTTGGTCAGGTTTAAGATTTCTTGTATTTGCTGTTACTCTGTAATAAATTACTTTGACAAAAGTGTTGATTTTTAATATGAATATTCTAAGTCTTTTTCGAAACAATGTTTAAAAAATGTTCTTTCTAAAAACATGTTTTCTTGAAAAAATTTCAAAAAGTGGTTAAAAAAATTCGAAGTTGGTTTCAGAAAAAAAGATTTGAAAGCATCCCTGGTTTTCGAATATCTGAAAAAGTTCTGTTTTCGAGAAAATATATTTTCGAAAAAATGCAAATGGACAGAAGGTAAAAGTAATTAAAAATGCTAGAATATTGGTAAGTTAAGATGACAAACCGTTCTGTTTCCGCAAGAACAAGTTATATTTCGTTCATTACGAAATAGTGTACATTTCTTAGAACCCTAAACAATAAAAAAGTAATGTCGCCCTCGGGCTTGCCCGTTGTATTTTGGTCTGTACTTTTGTGTAGCTTGAGGTGACGTTGCGCCCCCTCCCCTGGACGAAATTCTAAACCCGCCCCTGTTAATTATAATTAGGGTGTGATTTAAACGGGCAGCGAAATTTTACAATTTTGACACATTGTAATATACGATTGGCCGGCGAAATGATTTATTGGGCGGTGAAGCTTGATCAGGTAATAAAACGAAAATTGGTCTGCGGTTTAGATTTGCATAAGCAGCTTCAAAATCTTTTAAGCAGTAAAAAAAATAAGTTGCAACTAAATAAATATTTGGTCTGTGCGAAATAAATTACATTTTATTTTCTTTTTGCCTGCTCTAAAATCAAGTTGACTGCTGAAAAAATATTGTAACATTACAAATTGATGGGCAATCTAATACTGTTCTGACTGCTCTAAAATTAACTTAGCGTTACAACCCAACCTAAGCAAACCCAACCCAACCCAACCTAAGCAAAAATTTAACTTTTTTTCTTTACCAAAACATTCTTATTAGGCTCACCTGAATTTGGTAGGGGTCCCGTATGTAGCAACAGAGATATACAACTTTAAAATTCCTGTGGGCGCCCATGCTGCCCACCGTTAGTGCCGCTCCAGTAGCATTACATCGCGGGGAACTCGGCTGCAGCAGCAGTTCCCTTTTTCGAATTCTTTAAAATTACGGTACGCCGCCGGGCCACGCGGCACGCCGTCCGGTACCCCCTACGAGCGAGTTGAACTCGCACCTGACCGTCTTTTTTTATTTCACGTGAATATACATACGTACGGCATCGACGCCTCTGGTAACAGATCAAAAGTGGCCAATCTTAGTGATGATCAAAAGTTCAACAGACGAATTAAAGAAACCGATCGAACTAACGAATCTCGCCGCTATCTTCAAACCCTTGCCAACTAAAATTATTAAATACAGGTCATTTGACTTTCTGGCTTTTAAAGTAAATATTTTGCAGAAAACGAAACGCTGCTTAAAAACAGCTGAACGATATTTAAATACCGAGCACATTTTATTCACAGCCTAATTTATTTTGTCACCAGCCGACTAATAATTTCACCGCCCAATTAATAATTTTACTGCTCGAATAGATTTCGGACTGCCCAACGGGATAGTTATTTGTTACTTAAAGTTTTATTATGCCGACCACATGAACTATATTTTGCCCATCATTGTTTAACAGGCAGTTTATTAAAAGTATTGACAGAAAATTATTATACCACCCGAGTAATTTTTTTGCCGGTTGGGCTTACCTACCTACTTATTTAAATCGCAGCAGAAATAATTACTAGCCTTATAATTATAATATCATTAATATCAGTAAACACTTTGGAGAAATATGAATTTAAAATAAAACAATATTAAACAAAAGCCCAAGTCAAGGAAATTCTTAAACTCTGAGAACGCCATATCGTAAAGATGTAAAAAAATTGCTTTGTGCAACACTGCGGACTAATTCTAGCCAAACGCCGCATTTCTTGATGTAGATATGTCATTTAAAAATACTCTGCTGGCCATCAGGCTGGTAATTTACCATGGATCCGATCCTGCATTTTCTAGCAATTTTTAAATGCCTGCCATTTCAAACGCACCACAATTTATCAGCGACTCTGATCGAATTACTTCGCGAAGCACACATTATATAAAATTAAAAGAAAACCGGTCTCCTAAAAGTCGATGGCCTATCTTAAATTATTTTGCACACGCTCTTCGTAGATACAAGCGTATAATAAATAAAATAATAAACATAAACTTCCTTCCTGTCGAGTTTTTAGATAGTCTATAGGTAAAAACTGTTAAACAGTTTAGAATACATTATTTGTTGGTTAGTAAGAAATCTATTTAATTTAACACTACAAAGTTATGAAGGAACTCCCGTTTGTAAAAATTAAAGAATTGCAAAAGGAGAAACGATACCAATGAAGCAGGAGTAAGTAACCGTACAAGACCACCCGATTTCATGTACATGTAATGCACTGAAATGTTTTTCAGTACAAACAGATCTGTTTAGGCATTTTAAGGGGTACGAATCAGATGGAAAAGCGCATGGAATTAAAGAAGGAACCCAATCAACCCTCATTGTTTGGATCGGAGAAGAACTGATAAAACTTTAGTACTCCAGTTGTTCATACTACTTCATCTGCCAACTGTCAAGCTCGAGCCGCACATCAGACACCCTTTACGCGTCGTACTTTTGGACCCAGAGGCGGATTTAGGGGGTGAGGCCTCCCTTATAGCCTTGTACACAAAGGATTCCAATAGCAAATCTTAAAATAAACGAAAATAAATATTTAAACATTTAAAATTGTTAACCATTCATAAATATTCTAGAAAATATTATAAACAAAGGCAATTTGTTTTGTATGTAAGGTCTTGTGCAATAAATTATACTATAAAAATATTATTTATAGTACTAATATAATAAGCGTATTAAAAATTAGTGCTTTTTTGGCATTTCTAATTTACATGCTCCTAGATTGTTTCTAAAAACCTTTCGTACAAATCTTACTGCGATCTTGTCAAAATTTGTGCCCGATCGTTTTGATTTGTAAAGGAAATAAATGACCGAATAATTTTTTCTTCAAAATACATCTTTCTCGGAAGTAAACTTTTTCGAAAAACGGCTTTTTCGAAAACAAATCTTCGATTTTTTTAAAAATAGGTTAATTTTTCGAAAATATGTTTTTCGAAAATAGTATTTCAAAAATTGAATTATGCGCTATACTAGCTTGGAAAATGTTAATGAAAAAAGACACGAAAAGATCCTGAACAACCGAAACAAATATTTTTCAGGTTTGATCAGGTTTGCCACGGTACTTTGTCGTCAAGTATTTTCTTGAAAAAATTAATATTTGAATGATTTTTTAAATTAAATCTAATTTCCAAGAATGTACTTTCTAAAAAGATGTTTTCTGAAAAAATGTGTTTTCGAATGGTTTTAGAGAAAAATTTAAAAATTTGAAATTGTTTTTCGAAAACTTGTTCTTTTACACCAAATAAAAAAAAATGCATAAGTAAAAAAATGCTACAGTGTTTACAGTTTTACATAATCTAATACTAAAAAATTTGTCCTGTCGAGTGCAAGCTAACCGTTCTGTTTTTTTTTTAAACTTATATCTTCAACTAAAACCGACTTTATGGAATTTGGCGGCAACGAATTACAGAGACATAACATGGTTTTGCCTATTGGGTACCTACTTTTCAAAAATAGAGTATAGTTACATTGACTGCCAGTCAACCAGATATACAATATGTGTTTAATCTTGAACTCTTATAGAACGTTCGATTCTGCAAACTATTACCCAACGCCAACGATGTCCAACAGTGTTTACTAACCCGATCAACTTCACTATCATGTTAATTGGACACAGATAGTTGAGATACAACATAATTTACATTGGCCTTGCTAAACTCAATAAATTTAGATGTACAAACATAATCCCTCATTTAAATATCTTACAGCCAAGAAAGTGGATCAAAAATCATACAACATTTTAAAACCCATTCTCTTTAATGATCGGATCCTCTGATTTAACTGTTGCTTCACCAATTTTTTCCTTATTATTAAACCCAGAAGTGCAGATTTGAAATCAATGAATTCTTTATTTAAATAAAGAGCTTGCCCTTCGTGGAAGAATACTCATTGCTTCACTGAAAAAAATCGGTCATAACGAGATATTGTTATTTATTTTGATGTTATTGCTTTAGATTTTAGTATAGAAAATATATATGATGCTAGGATGTTGGTTGTGTTATTTGCTCTATTGGTAATTTGAACTTTTAGTTCTCATAAAAATCGTAAAGAAACGGCGGAATATAAACTAAAAAGTCCGGGAAATTTAAGAACTTAAATAGTAAATATAATAATTGAAGATTTGTAAACAAAGAGCTAACATTTTTATTTTTTATATCGATATGTTTGAAAGAACATCTGGATTATTTGATTCTCAATAATAAATTTAAAACTATATATATTAATACTAGGTATTATTATTGGGCTACTCTGGTATCCTTGTACTAGTGTCATTTATTTAGAATTTGTTTAACATTTGTTACCGAGCCATTTTTTGTATTATTTTAGTATGTGTATTTACTATCTCTACAAGCAGCAATTATAAGTTTCCGTTAGAAATATAAAGGCCCCCATGAAAACTTATTAAAAAAAGCATTGTTGTAATTTAAATTATCAAACCTGATACCATAACGGTAAAGGTATTGGTGTCAGGTTGAAAATGGAACTAAAAATAATAACGTATATTTTTTAAACTTAAAATATAAATCAGCTTTTAGCCAGGTGCGGATCTATACAGGAGGGGTGGCTACAGACATCCGCAAAAAATATACACTAGATGTCCACGAAAATTAAAAGTATCATTGGGTCTCATAAGAGGAGACATTATTATATATAAAAAAATTGAATTATTGAGGTGTCAAGTTGGCTTGATCAGAGATCTACATAGATGGTCGTTCACATACTCTCCATGAGGATCGCAATTATTGGCGAGCTAGGGAAATCATCTTATATCGAGAAGTGATTTTCCTCTTTTACTTAGAAATACGTCACACCGTATTGCTGACCTCTAAAATTACGGTGTTCTTTAACCGAAAGTTGGGAGAATTTTGTTAGACCTCGGTAGATAGGTTAATTAATTTTTAAATGGTTTTTTTTTCTCAGGAGAGTATTCACTTTCTCTATACTGTTAGAACAGTTTCGCGTTAAATTTAGCATTTGTTTTAATGTCACAGAAAATTCACTCTTTTCTTTTTGTTGTTAATATGTATAACCATATAAGGATTAAGGTCACCACAGACGCTCTATGTTGTACATCAATTAACTTGGGCAATCACTCGAAATAACCAACTAACAAACTAACGATTCGGTCTTTTCTATAAATTTCCTTTCGGTTTTGATATCGACCTGGATCGCTGATCCGATATTTGTGCAAGTGTCTAACTGGTTTAATTCTTGATTAAATTGTTTGTACAAGTAATGCAGGAATACGGTTCCATGCCTTCTTAAGGAAAAGGAGCGATGATCAGCCCTCTAAGAAGGTATACAGAATTCAGGTCCAGACAGTAGATCACGTAATGACTTCCGGCTTCTGTTTTCCGTGAAACGGAATACTTATAGAATCACTTCGGTGTCCGTCCGTCCGTCTGTCTGCCACAGGCGATTTTCTCTGAAACTATTCGACGTAAAAATTTGGAATTTAGCACAAACATAGTGTGTGGTGGCCCAATAATAGACTTGAAGTAAAAAAAGTTAAATTTTGATTCTGGGGGTTAGTTTCAGGGGGTAAAAAGGGAAATGAAAAAAATTTTCAGTGGCATCGTGTAGGGTGTCAAATGAAAGCTTATTGAAGCACGAATTCAACATTTTGTGATGTATTTTTTTATGCATTTTTGAAACAAAACGCTTAAAAGCTGCTGTCCCTCACCCTTATCACCAAAAGGATCGCTCAGAAAAATGTAAAAAAATATGAACATTGAGAATTAGGTGTAGATTGAACCAAAAATTATCAGAATTGAAAAATTCGAGCGCGATCAATTGTTATAAACAATTTAATTGTTTATTCCCTGATAGCTGCTGAACCATTGGTTTTAGAGGAAAAGTTTTAAGAAATATTTCTCACGATGCGATGTAAGGAACAACTTTTGGCCTTACACGATTTTCACTGCTCCGCGCATACGCGATGTGATACGGCGTTGGTGCCATCGGCGGCGGGTTGCGCGGCAGATGGGCGGAGATCGGGTAGCCGAGGTTTGCTTAGGTTAAGTGGGGGGAGGGGGCTGATGGCATGGAACACTAATTGTGCAAGTATATTGATCGAATTTTTTAGGATTTTAATGACATCCCTTTTAAATAATTGTATTAAATGAAATAATCACTTTTTGTCTGTTGGATCAAAAATGTGCACCAGGTCTTGTTATATGCAGAAAATTATTTTTTATAAAACAATAACAGTAAAAACAAATTTTTAAGAAATAACTTAAAATGACAAAAAAAACATCTGGGGCTTTAGTGTAAAGTTTATCAATATAATTTATTTGTTTAAGAAATGGAGTTTTAACTTTACTGGTTATACGAGTATATTTAAAATGACCTCTTTATAAAAAATTTAAATGTTGGATTTGACAAAACCAAACTGACACATAAGTCGTTTTTAATTGAGAGTAACTACATTTTCCTAATTAAGTAAAATTATTTGGGCCAATTTGAAGCTTGCGCTTAAAATGGACGAGTCAAAAAGTTTTAACTAAAAATCCATCTTCCGTTTGGGGTATTAATGTTTCCCAAAATAAGAAAATAATAAATTTACAAAATTCTATATATTGTTGAAACAAAAACCTGCATCGAAACTCCGCTTGAAAAATATCTATTTATAGTTTGTTCCGAAACTAATGATATAAAAACAAAGACTGCTCTTGTTCTTATTTTAGATCTTTCCTACAAAACTAATTATTTTTACAATAATCTTAGACTGACAATGTAATTGTAATTTCCACTCTATATAATGAATTATTTCCTTGTAACACTTTAATTCTTCAATAAGTGAACCGATTTTGATACAGTTTTCTTTATACGGCATTACATTCTTTATTAATTGCCATAGGGTTGGGAGATTGTCAAAGAAACGTAATTATCTTTAGTCCGCCGAGTATTTAAAAAATTATTCGATCTTAATAAAATTAAAAATCCATCATGTTGAGGTTGGTCGTTGTTCAATATTTTTAGGTTCTTAGTCTATGCTGTTGTGCATGCAAGGTTACTAAGAAGAATTTTATTTTTAACTTTCACGAAATAAATTATAGTTTAAAATATTGAAAAACACGCTTTTATGAGTAGCGCACTAACAAGTTAAAAATAAATATTTTCCTTTTATAGTTAACAGAAAACGGGAGTGGGCAGTGCGCGCAACGTGCGGAAAGTAAAGCAACTTACAAACTGCGCCCCCCTTTACTTCGCACACATGCATACCCCGGTTTTCTGTTAACTTGTACAGTAATGTACAGCTATAAAACATTTGGTTTTTAAATAGGTAATTAACATAATCACATTTTGTTTATTATGCCTAGACCTCTGTATAACTGCGCCCCACGCTTTTAAATTTAATAACCTATTTAAAGATCAAATGTTTTATAGCTGTACACTGTACAAGTTAACAGAAAACCGGAGTATGCATGTGTGCGGAGTAAAGGGAGGCGCAGTTTGTAAGTCGCTTTACTTACCTCGCGATGCGCACTGCACACCACGGTTTTCTGTTAACTATAAAAGACAAATATTTATTTTTAGAGTTTTAGTACGCTACTTATAAAACCGTGTATTTTAGTTTTTTGGTGAATTAGGTTTGGAACATGCGCGAGGTCCCAAAAATAAAATTAATTTTTTATTATCGACTTTAAGTACCTATATCTTTATAAAAAGTTCTACATTGTAAAAAAGCATGGTTATTCAAAAACTTGATGTAGGACAATACGGGGTGGCCCAAAAAGCTGAAAGTCACATTTTAAATTTTTTAGCCACCCTGTATGCCCTAGATAGAATTTTTGAATAACCATGCTCTTTTTTCACAATGTAGAACTTCTTATGAAGATATACTTTTTTTGTAAAGGCGGTATTAAAAAATTAATTTTATTTTTGGGACCTCCAGTATGTTCTAAACATAAACAACATAAAAAAATTAACTCTAGTAGGCACATTTGCAGTGGCAGTTTACCTTTTTAATAATGATTTTATGTCTTTTTAGCTTCACGTGGATTAGGACTTTTACATTTTTGAGCCACCCTGTCTGTACTAGATCAAATTTTTGAATGGCAATGGTATTTTCTCACGCTGCGGAACTTTTTATAAAGAGACTTTTGTTCGTTAAATAATAATAAAAAATTTTCCTTTTCGAACACATGCTGTACCTATATTTTTTAAATGAAAAAAACCAACAGGACATTATCGTATTGTCACCGGAATTGCATAAGTTTGCAAAGTTTCAAACCGATACCACACATACGACAATTATTAGAAGTGGGCGAGAAGTGAGCTGTAAGATTCCATTACATGTTACAAGTCAAGCTAATAAAAGCTTGTTAATAAAAACAATCTTTGTTATTCAGGAAAATGCAAAGAATAATTATTTCTTTGCTAGTGATCGTGAAATAGCTCAATAGAAAAGGGATGTCGGCGAATGGGGTTTATAAGAGGACAAATATACCATATTTTGCTTGGGTTTGCTTGGTTGGGTTTGCTTGGGTTTGCATGGTTGGGTTTGCTTGGGTTTGCTTAATATTATTCGTGACGTCAAATGTTGTGTTGCATCCTTTTCGGCCAGCTAGTGGTTCATGGTCACGGTTGACAGTTAAATAATGGATTAAACTTCATTTGTCAACCAACTGGTTGACGAATGAAGTTTAATCCGTTATTTAACAGTCAAGCGTGACCATGACCACTAGCCGGCCGAAAACGATGTTGGTAAAGCTTTATTAGTTTATTTTTGTTAATTAAACATAAATTATTAAAAGTAAAATATTAATTTAAATTAAATCAACATAAAATATTACCTATTTTGATTCAAACCAAAATTATCGTACATTTTGGCATTATCGTACATGTGATATCGTACATCGTACCTAACCCTCAATTATCGTACAAAAACTGCTTGGAGTTATAAAAATTTGTCATCTAGTCAGCTTGATAAGCGATTTAGCTTAGAATAATAAACAATACATTCTAATGACATTTAATATAGACTTAAATTGATTTATTATTGTTTACCTTGTGTCCAGATTGAGTATTAATCATTAAGCTGTTTTTTGTATTAATAAAGATTAATGAATGTAGAAGGCAGATCAATTATGTTTATTAAGAAAATTTTAACATAATATTAGGTACATTATAATATGTGGCTAAAATAGTGGCAAGTAGTAGGTACAGCCAAAGTTTATACATAATACTTAAATATATTCTTTAAACTGTGGTACAGCCTAAACACATCAAGAAACGATGAATTAATAATTCCTAAGCTCATATTTTAAGAAAAGTAATTTCATGTGAATAGAAGAGTGCAAAGTCATTTCTAACATAACAAACTTTACTATTATTTCTTTAAGAAAGTTTTGGGGCTGTTCATTTAAAATCAAACTTCTAAATCGTCCCTGAGGATTATGGACAAATTATATGTCAATAATGTCGTATCTGTTTAATTCCGGTTTGTTTAATTTCGAGAAGTTAAAAAAAAATTCAAGTTATTTTCTAAAATATCTAAATATGATTTTATAAAACATATCACAAAATCAAACGATAAAACATGCTAAAAATATTAAAACCAGAAGAATAATATAAAATAATATTGGTGTATTCAAATATAAAACTAGGTTAATTTTGTGATAAAATTTTAAAATATTTAAAAAACGAACTAATCGGTAAGTTTTTTTAGGTCTCTGTAAAAGGGGATCACTTTGTCGATCCTAGTTTCCGGGATATTTGCATTTTTGTGTCAGATAATTAACGACAGGCAACAAATATGAACTAAGAATAAACAAACACCCCAGAATGTATCTATTTAGCTGCTCACAGTAGCCAGGCTTAAAAAAAGTCCAAGCCCACAAAAGGTTTCTTCAAAATCCTACACCCGAAAATCGTCAGATTTCACCGAGGCAAGAAATCAATACAATCGAAATATCTTAGAGTCCAAAAATGCTTTTAACAACCGCATAAAAGATAAAGTGCTTTCCTGTTCAAACGGCAACAAATCTTTTTGGTCACTTGCCAAAAATATTAGTCAAAACTTCTGTAGAAGCACTTTTCCTCTCTTGACCTCTGACAACAAAATTATCTCCACCTTTAAAGGGAAAGCTGAACTATTTGCCAAGCAGTTCGCTGGCAATTCCTCCTGCCAATTTCGCTCTCCAGCCGCCTCGTCTGCATCTCACAAAAAATTATTCTATCCCTTGACACCAAAAAGTCCTCCGGTCTGGGTGATATACCAGCAATTGTTTTAAAAATAAATACAACCCTTCCATCCATCCCTTCCATCCAACTATATGCCTATCTCTCTTCTCTCTGTTGTCAGCAAAGTTATGGAGAAAGTCATCAACTTGCAAATGCCAAAAATATCTAGAAAAACGCAAAATCATCCATGACAGACGGTACGGATTTCGTCACCAAAGATCCACAACTGATGTCATTACCACTTGTCATTCCTAACTGAAACAAGTCTCTTGAATTTCATGGCGAATCCCAGATTGTCCCTCTTAATATTTTCAAGGCCTTTTACCAAGTATGGTATGCCACACTCCTCAACAAACTACCTTCTTACGGTCTTTCTCCCACGCTATGTAACTGGATCGGTAGCTTTCACTCTAATAGGCGCACATCTGTTGTGGCGGACGGTCACTCATCTATCTTCCGTCCTATCAATGCTGGCGTACCCCAAGGTTCACTCCTAGCACCAACCCTATTTCCTCTTCACATTAATGACCTGCTCTCTTCCACCACCAATTACATCCACAGTTACGCTGACGATAGTACTCTTCACTCTCATTCATTTTTTCAGATAAATCTCGAATCAAAAGCTGGATAACAGCCGCAGATCTATGCACTTATCTCTTTCCCAAGATCTGCAATTAATCTTCGACTGAGGTGCCAAAAATTTTGTTCAGTTTAACGCCTCCAAAACCCTTTTGCTCCCTGTCATGCAAAAAACTCAGCAACACTTACCCCAACTACATAAATGGTCAAGTCCTCCAGAACAAAGGAACGTTCAATCAGCTGCCAAAAATGTTTCCCAAATAATACCTAACCTAGAGTAATGTTCCCACGTCTGGGGAACGACGTCACCAGAGAAAAAATAATAATAAGCTTAACCGCTACCAAAAATATACAAGCACTTACTTTCCAAATGGTTGGCCATCTCACCCGACTTTACCCTACATACAAACAAAACATTACTCAAATCAGAGAAAAGGTCCTATTAGTCATAGTCTTTTAGATCACCGGACCTAGTACCACTAGTTTTTTTTCTATTGGGTCACCTAAATTCTGCTAACAACTCATTGGATTACTTATATTATAGAACAATATTTTGATGTGGGTTAGCCAATTTCTGACTTTTACCTTTTTGTTATATAGAACAAGGTAAAGAAAAATGGCACCCTCGTTTGTATGAAGTATTACGACTGGCGTGCAGTAAAACATAAGTATCTTACTGACATTGACGTTGGATACTCACCAGCAACCGACTTCAAGAAAAGACTATTAAAGAATGATTAAAGAAAACAAAGCAAACTATAAGTATACAGACATTTTTTTTGCAATCCTAAAACACTTTGTAAACGATAAACAAAATTTTTAAGTACAAATGTTTGTCCTCCATTATAGCAAAACACTTATTAAAGTGGGCTTTACAAGACAAGAGGTTACCTAAATTTAGCCGGCCCGTATATAGACAGTGCATAATACTTCTTAAACTTTTAAATGTATGTACGTATATACTGTGTGTTTTAATTTCTTATGTACAATAATTATTAAATGCTACCATATGGTTGCTGTAGCCAAATTGTTATTGTCTCAAAAAGACCTTTAAATGTTTTAACACCCGTACACCGACATAATATACTGAATACCAGCTGAACAACATAAGCCTGATAATATTGAGGTGATTGCCAAGTGCAATACATTGTTAAACTTAACATTTCAATGACAACATGAATGAATACATTTGCATAGCGTTATTTCGCGCATTTATTAAAATAGGTTCTGAGATAATATTTTTCTATTAATTTATGGATGGATAAGATACAATGAGAGAAAGACAAAGCAGAGTGAGAGGAAACTAGTGCAGAATTTCTACATGTTTTATTATTCAGAATTAAATCTGACATTTAATTACTTACCGCTGTGGTGTGAATAGTATAGGAAGGGGATATTTTATTCTATACGTTCGTTTCTCTTTAGGAAATCGTTGTCCAATTTCGGCTATATAGCATGGGCGCCCGCAGGGGAGGGCCAGGGGGGGCCGTGCACCCCCTGAGATTGTGAGATTGTCATACTTCGTACTTTTTGTTGAACGAATTGTCAAATATATATTATTTTTATAATAAATAACATCGCTTTTTATGATAAATGTTGTCTATTTTTCTGATGCTTGAACATCTTTATAAGGCCACGTACAAAATATTCAATTAGGATTAGGAATATTATGTATACCCAGTCTTAACTCAATGCAACCAGCAACCAAATTACTATGAATTTTCTGCAGCCTGCATTTTTATTTTATGAAAAAGTTTTTAATATGTTTTTTTAGTCTTCCGTGTTAAAATTAGCAAAACGGAATCACGTCGGTGCCCGTCCGTCCATCCGTCTGTCACAGGCGATTTTCTCTGAAAGTATTCGAAAATAAAAATTTGAAATTTAGCACAGAGATAGAGTGTGGTGGCCCAATTATAGACGTAAAGTATAAAAAGTTGAATTTTCATTCTGGGGGTTAATTTTAGGGGGTAAATTGGGAAATGGAAAAAAAATTCAAGGTCACCGTTAGAGTGTCAAAGGACAAAGGAAAGCTTATTGAAGCACGAATTAAACAATATATATGATGTATTTTTATAAACATTTTTCGGGAAAAACGCTTAAAAGTTGCTGTCCCCCACCATCATCACCAAAAGAATCGCTCAGAAAAAATCATGAAAGTAGAGGGATATGATGCTTTTTGACTCTCCGAGCACGTTTTGCCGCTCCTGATTCTCCGGCTCCTGATTCTCCCGAGTGACTCGCAGGTGTGCTATTGGGGTAATGACCTTGAACGTGCACGTGTGCTATTGTTATTTGGCCTTGATATGCGCAGGTGTTATTCCAAAGTCTTTTGTCGAAGTGGCCGTTGACTTTTAGTTCGTAATATTGGGGTGTTTGAGAGCACATGTTTCTTTGTTTGTTGATAGCCAGGTATACGATGCCCCCTTCAGGGTCACCTTATTGTGATGCATTTTCAATGCAAAGCAAGCAGGTGGTTAGACGCAGTTGTGCGACACGATTTGGCCTTTAAATATTTGACATAGAACAACGACCAGCTGTTGAGATACTCCCGCCCGCCCTTCCCCGGCCCTCATGTAGCACAATCCGACGTCACGATCGATACACTTGGTTTAGCTTTTTGATGCATGCATAGGACAGATGTTTATTTTTGATTTGAAAATGCAGTGCTGTTTAAGGAATTTGTGGAGGCGAGCTTTTATAATGGGAAATCAATAGAGTCCACCTGTTGGGTAACTGCTATTTTGAAGTAAAAGTTGAAACTCAAACTTTTTCTATTTTAATGGGTTTAATTTTATAATGTACAATTTAGTTAAAATTTATTTTATTATTGTCACCTGTTTTAATTTTATATTTACTTTTACTGCAATACTCTCACTTTGAACCGACACATGATTTACGTCAGACAGGTGGTTAATGTACTAATTAATTATAGTCCACGTGTGCTACAGCGATTGAGATTCGCGGTGCCGGCGCCGCGATGACAGCGGCTCCTTTTGTATCGATTTCACCTGTCAAGCTTTGTTATAAAGAGGGTTACATAATTTTAGATTAATGTATTAATTAATTATAGTCTACGTACGCTACGCGTTTGAGATTCGCGGTGCCGCCAGGTGCAATGACAGCGGTACCTTTTGTATCCTCGCCGTCTTGTGGGCCAATAATTTACGACGTACCTGCCCCTTCGGGTAGTCGAGCTCGATGACTTTATTATCTGTCAAGCGTAAAGAGGGTTTGATGTTTATGGTATGTCGAGCAAAAGTGTGATAATACATTTTACAATGGGTCCTTTCAATTATTTTAGATTTACGGAAGTGGGTTACGCGTGTAGATAGATATTTATAGGATATTAAAGAATAAAAGGGATAGTAAGTATTGAGATTTATTAATTAAAAATAATGAAGGAACGCTGGTGATATACATTTTAAAAAAACAAGGACACGTGTTCTCTTGAAATTTATTGCCTGCCCAGATTTGCTGTTTACGTGCGGGAGATAAAGGTGTATAGGTTATAAAAAGAATTAGAAAAAGGGGCGTAAATTGGTAATAGTATTAAGTTCCCTTATATTATTCTTAACTGCTGCTGGTGGCGTTTAACTTATCCGCGGTAATATAATAGAAATATTTATGCGAATACATGCAATCTTAGCCTTTCTTAACGAAAAAAAAGTAATAAAACAGTGAGTGTGTGGTATATATTAGCTCACGTGTATGTCCACGTTTGCTACATGATTTTTCCTTTTGCGTGTATGGATAGAGTCCGATGATGCCGACATCATGCGATTTATAGATCTCGAGCGTAAGATATGATTTCCCAAAATTTTGGTGTATGGATGTGTACGTGAGTAAGTATAATTTAGAGCATCGTACCACTTAGTCTGATAGGGATATGAGCCGTTAGAAGGGAAAATGTGGTACTGCTAGTCAAATAGATAGACGGAGCGGCAACCGGATAGACTGCCTGATAGCTAGTTTTTAGATAGCTCCATAGTCAGTCACTCGGCCCGACATAGAGTCATACGTGTGGACAGCAAGACAGTCATACGTGTGTGCGTGTGGTCGGTCAGACAGTCATACGTGTGGTCAGCCAGTCAGTCATACATGTGTGCGTGATATTTATATTAATAATAATAATACCTACAGATTAATTTAAATTAGAAATATATTGTATCTGATTTAGTTTGGACAGCTGTCCTTAAGCCCTATCACCAGCGTCAAGGTACAGATACATTGATAGGGTCCGCCCTCCCTCCACTCAGCTGTACGCTTTAATAAATTTCGCGGCGTATATGTTGCGTTCACGGTCGATAATGCTTTGTTTCTACTTGGATAGAGTACGGTTATAATAAGATGATAAAGGCACTGTTTATAGTTTAAGAATGTCATTTGTAATCCAGACGTCCGCGGAGTAAGATGCACCGTGAAATTAAATTTAAGCTCCTGGCTATGCCCAATGAAAATGTTTTTGGATTTAGAAAGACGGAAACTGGATGGTTTATCGGCAGTCAACATGTGGAATTCAATGGAAATGTTTTGTTGATTGATGAAGAAAAGTATATGTTAACTGAGGGGTTATTGAATTTGTTAACACAGCACCAGCCTAAGAAATATACGAGTTATGAATTGAACCAGTATAAGGAAATTCTCTTATTATCTGATGCACACAGATGGGGATTTCAAAGGAATAAGCATATGCGCTCCAGTAAAAGCTGGAAATATTTAAATATTATATCCAAGTTATTTCCACCCAAAAGAAAATATATTAAATCAGAGGCTAACAGAACATATAAAGAACTAACATCGATAAACAAGAATCCCTGGATGAGATGAATGCAGCGTTAATATACTTTGCACTAAAAAGCGGAGATGCTAATTATTGCGCAATGGAGATTTATATTTGCAGTCATAGAATTAGACATATAGATAATAAAATTGTAAAATATGTAGGAATAACATATGTTTGTACAATAAAATAATAAACTAATATACACGTTTTGATGTTTATTTTTTGTCCTAGATGTATTAAAAAAGTCATTCAGTGACCAGAATATACTATAGTGTGATAATAGAAAAATTAGATCTTAAAATAAGACTTAATCGTATTGTAGAGAATTTGTAAATTTTTTCCTAGACCTCTCGCTTTGATATGGGAAGAGTGATCTAGATAGGCGAACAGTCAGACAGACAAACAGGAAAATAATTAGTCAGGCAGACGGTCAGACCGGCTGACAGATAGCCAGACATACGTTGAAATAAACAAACAGATAGACAACAGACAGTCAAAATAAAATATTTTCTTTTAATGTAAATTTTACCCTCAGTTCTAAGAAATTATTAACAACGTTTAAAGTGCGTCTCAATGAAAAGACTATAAATTCCTTAGGTATACCCCAAATAATACAACTTTTATTCACAGTACTATTTGAAAATAGATGAAGCTATTAATTATGCTGGGTTGATATGTGTCGATCGAAGAAGTAACAAGAAAAAGTTATGGCGTAGCGAAGATAATTGACATAAATTTAAAAAAAAAGTTCTTTTCACTTTTAACACCGTTTTGACAGTTTTCCAAACACTAGCAATTTATTCGTTTATTGTTGTATTTATGCAAAAGTGAGTTTGATTTAAATAAAATTAAAAAATAACGCAAATGTGGTTCAATAATCAAGTATTTGGAAAACCCTCACATGACCAGTAGCCATTTCGGATAATTTAGCTTTATAAAAACGCTAAAACTTCATAAATCTAAGAAAATATATCACGCGTTCATGGTTCTATTAAATATCGGTTTCAATGTTTTTTCTAAATTATGTTACGTAACAAAAAAAAGACGGTTTTTCAATTTTCCCAGAACAAACATTGCAGGTTATGTAGGTTTCTCAAATATGGGGTTCATTTAAAAAGGGGACTGAAGTATTAATTATGTAAGTTTTACATATATGGCCTTTTTTTTATATATTATGCAATGGAAATATACTTTTTAAAAACTATTCATAGAATAGCCGACTCTATATATGTAATACAGAGATATTAAGGTTACGAAAGCAAATTACCAGGTTTTTTAGAAAAAGGCCTACAATATCCCTAAATTTTGCACTTATAAGGACGGAATTGATCTGAACGTTAAAATAATCAGGATTAATTAAGATTATTTCAGCATATTTACCACAACACGGTGATATCATCTATAAACCTTACATTTCTATTCAAATGACCCAATTTTTTTTTGCTGAACCTATATAGACAATTCATAGATATTAAGATTACGAAATAAATTAGCTGTTTTGTAGAAAAAGTCTACAATATCGTAGAATTTTCGCCTGATTATAAGAAAAGAATAAACATGGGTGTTAAAATAATCATGATAACATAGCTTCATAAAAACACTACAAAGGTATAACACAACGCCAAAGACGTGAAATCTTATTACATTATCTGCAGGGAATAATTTATTACATATAAAACTATTATATTTCCCCTCTAACTATGAAATTTTCAAAAAAAATGTGAATGACTAGTTTTTGCGTCTTACGAGATCATCAGATAAACTACACTTAACCGTAAAACACCTCGGGGGCATACATAAAGAATAGCTCGAAAACTGTTCCTATTAGTTAGGAAGAATACGATATAAACGTCATAAATATGTATACTGGTATAGGTCAGATTTCTGTCATTGTCGAATACAGGTAGAAAGGGAGAAAATAAAGTGTGTCGCGTCATGAATGTGTAAGCTTTGCGAAGATAATGAAATTGAGCTGTTTAAAGGCCTTAACAAGGCACATATGTAGATATGTATATTATCTTAAGGTGTTTTTGTATTTTTATTATTCATATGACAAGTAAAAGCGGCGTTGTTAGATAACAATACGTTTGTTTAGAGTTGTTGAATAAGTGTGAGAAAATAATACACGACAAGATGTTTTTAATATCAATTTATTTTAAGCCATATTTGTGTGGACATAATATTTACATTTATTATTATTGTAATGTTCACAATTATCAATTAATAATCAGATACCGAGTAACTTAAGCTGCTATTATATAATCGTATTTATAAAAAAGAATTTTTAGAATATTAAATAGTATATATATATATATATATATATATATATATATATATATATATATATATATATATATATATATATATATATATATATATATATTCTGATGCATATATGATTTAATATACTGATGAAATTTGATCTTAATTAATATTGGTTATTCTACATATTCTATTGTCAGATTTTATTTACTTTTAAATACAATTTCTATTATAGCCTGAGCTTCTTAAATCGAAATGGGGTGATTCATGATTACTAAAGGGTATGGTCATTACCATCGTGACTACACGCCACATAATTCATGTTCTCCCCACATGTTTACACAAAACAAACATTATTTTATTGTTCATTTTTATAACGGTAAAACTGTGTGGTACAACACTGAAGATGGTAAAGTTTTACATTTTATTAGTCCATTGGTGTGTTACACTCTTCCTCCAGGCAGCCGTACACTGGTGATTCCTAAACAAAACGTGTCGGTATTAAAGCCCGTAGAGTTTGACTGGTATAGTCCTTGAATTATAGACCAAATATCATTTATGCATATCTGACTAACTTCTTTAAACGGAATCCAGCCTTGTCCTCTTGAAAAATCTTTAGAGCAACTTTATCCTTAGGGTTTAGATCTGCTGTACTGTACTCTAAAACATCCAATAATGCGTTTTTAAGCCATGAAACAGGCTCCTCATTCTTAGGTATATCTTTAAATTTAAAATCGATGGTGCGACCACGTAAATTAAAGTGTCTGACATGTTTTTCCTCATCTTTAATTACAATAAACTTCTCCATTTTATCGAGGTAGGCAATTTATTCAAAGAATAAATGTACAAAATACTACCACAGCATATAAAAACTCAACTGCCTCAGCCAGCGGATAAAATGAAACTAAGATTTTTTCCGATGGTTTTCAACTTATATGCAATTCTGATTGAACTTTGATTTGTGAGAAAGATATACGTAACCGTATTTCTGCGTTAGGAGTCTGATAAATGTTCCCAAAGAGTCATAATATTAACAAAAAAATATTTTTATTGGTCAAAAGGTACTTAAACGTGTAAAAATTTAAAATTAGCAAAGCATTCTATATGGCTCTTTAAAGACACATAGTAATTTGATATTTTTCAACAGTTTTGTCAAGTTTCCGGCTAAACCTTTATATTTGTTACACGGGCTAATCAGTATCCATATTGGCGTAATGGGCATATAGATATTTGTAACGTTAAAGGTTATTACCAAAATAAGCATTTTATGTCGCAAAAGGGCACTTAAAACGTGTAAAATTTACATCTAGCAAGACAACTTTTAATCTACATAATCTATATGGTACTTTAAAGCCACAGGGCAATTGATAGTTTTTCCACACTTCGAATTTTCACTGAAACCTTTATATTTGGTACATTGCCGCTGTGCATCACCCCCAGCCATATCGGCGTAATGTCTCCAAGGTAATGTATTGGTAAAGATGTAATATGCTTCGTTAATTATCATGAGGATCGTGAATAGTTAATGATTTTTCGAGGTATACCAGGCTTTCTGCAATTATTGAGAATCATCAAAAGTGTTATAGGTAACGTAATCATAGAAAGTTATTTTGTTTTAATTACAGATATTTAACTCATTCTTTTTTATACCTTAATGAGCTTGTTACGTTTCTTTATTATGCTTTCTCTAGTTATTTCTCTCTCTCTCTCTCTCTCTCTCTCTCTATTTCGGTTGCACTATAGTATAATATTACTAAATACGTGCGGTACACGATGAATGTGAATGAGATGCGTCATAATTATATCATTGTTTTTATCATCTTTCATTATTCCTAATACTTTGAATGAACAAGTGGAACCCATAAATGTCAGTCTCAGGAAAATTAGAAGTGTCACTATAAGTATAGCTGCTTCTCCTAAGCACAGCTTAATCATTTTTGTGAAAAAGTGCCTAAATATATCTGTTTATTCGGTTTGGAGAAATACTTTCAGCATAGTCATTATGAAAATCATAAATATTAGCTAACTAAATGTATGGTACAAATTCCAATATAAATTTCAGTTAAAATATTCTTCTTTCTAAAGCTAATTTCTTAATAAGTATCAAGTTTTCATTAATGGGTTTACTTTCAAATCCAGGGCGAGATACACTATATAATTTTCAAGCATGGATGCAGCTTAGAACATAAAATGCGTTTTATTTTTGTTAACAGACGTACCGCCTGTTCAAGTAATGATAATATACTATTTTTACTTGTTATAGACCGAAGTCAAATTTGGTATTCCAGTGCGATTATATGACTAAAGTTTAAAAAAAAAATGCAAAGTGAAAAGAGGTACCTAAACACGAAATAATACCGATCACAGGAAGCTACAAGGCTTCCAATAGCGTTTTGTCTGTGATCTGCCTCATATTATATTGTTTAATTAAAAATCGAAGACGAAAAATATCCATAGAAATATTAGGATTACTTTCTAAAGTATTTTATTTAGAAATAGTAAGAAAAATTAAAATTTTAGCCGAAGATTAAACTCTGCATCACTTAAATATTAAAAATGTATTTTTTAATTTTTTATTCAACAGCAGACGAGATATTGAAGAAATGAGAGCTTCATATAGATGGAAATTGCACTGACTCAAGGCGGGACCAAAGATTCCTGATCATATATAGTCTATAAAGTGTAGTGTGCCGATTTAGCGGCACTCCTAAATTTCTTATGCTTTTGAAATAAAAAACTTATTCTTTTATACGCTTTTATTTTGTGTCTTGGAAAGTTATCGAATAATAGAAATTTTCCTATAAATTATTTAAAAATCAAATGCAAAAATCAATTACTCGCGTGGATAAAATCTAAAAAATATAGAGAGTACTATAATTTATTCTAATTAAACTGCTTTTTCCTTCTGGGGCAAAGAGTTAATAAAAAGGTGCGTTTCATCACGTGAAACATAGTAACTGGATCAATTTTGCATTCCGTTTTTTCATCCAAAAACTAAACTTATTTCGAAAACTATTTACATAAACGGGTCCTTTGAATCGTTTTTTCGTTTTATACCTTCTTATTTGGAGTCGATATGACGAAACTTTTTCACGTATTATTTCTATATTATTCACAGACGCATGATTTATATACTGTGAATTGTTCATTTTTTTATTAATTTTCTGATTTTTAACTTAACAATGATTTAAATCGTGGTTTTATAAATTGCATATAATTTCTATAGTTATTATAACAGATCTTTCTAGATACTTTTTCTAACTTCTCAACGTTGCCCCCATATGCTCTATTCACCTGTATATTGTCTCATTTGCTGAATAAATTTACTTATTTATACTGCGCATGTCCTTCAAAGGCGACTTTCACAGCATATATATATGTATAACAAATGCAGACTCGCCCACAGCTTTTACGTGTATCTTGAAACTACTGGAGCAAGATACATATCAACATAATATCACATATTTAAGGCTATGTCTACTGCCCCCTATGATTGAAAATCAAGTATTGGCATGGGAAGAATCTATGGAATATACGTCGGAGTGTTATTTTGATTATAATTAAGTAGCTTTTTTTTCTGCAATTAGACATGCTATTCGAAATATGAACTAACATTAGAAAACATTGCCCTATACCGCCCTGCGCTTCTTTTCAACAAAAATAGTAGAATGGTGACTAGGCTACCAAGGTTTTTATTTTAATGAAGTCTTAAATGTCGGAAAAATGATGTTTATGACTTTCACACACGGGTAGGAAATCAAATCTCGACAGGGTTAAAATTTAAGAAGTGTAGGATGTGCCATATTGTATGCTACTTGGTCACATTATGATGTTGTAATTGACCTGATACATGGTATATAGAGTAAAATCTATAAATATTTAGTAGTGTATACCAAGTGCCATACGAATTGATTTAAATTAATAAAGTCTTAAAATAAGGAAAATAGCTAAAATATTTAATTAGCTACTAAATTTGTATCAGAGAAAAGCTCATATAAGTTGATATTGTTGATTATTTTAATAAATAGGGGCATGTGAAATATGGGCAGATTGTGAAAATTTGTAGAGGCCAAAAATGACATGAAAATATGCCTCAGTGGTTTTATTCATAAGCTTGATAAATATCAGTCATGTGACATAAGCCATAACAGTCATGTTTTAATTTTAGCTTAGGATGGCGACCATAGGAATAAATAAATGACATGAAGTCTATATGGAGCAGAATCTAAAAGCATATGTTGTCATCATTTGATTTTTCGTCTTAAAATAATAAATATTGAAAATATTAAACAAAAGATTAAATTCGACACCTTCACAGAGTAATAAAGAGGGTTATTACTTTCAGACTAGCGAAGTATGGGACAAAATTTAAAAAGGTGGGTAATAAGCGTCATTATTTTCTAACGTGTATTGTTTAACAGGCATATTTAACATTCGTAATAACTCTCAAAGTGCTCAGACTTTCTATATTCAAACTTACTGGTAATTTTCACTAATAGAAATGTAAAAGTGGTTCACATGTTTAAATGAGAAAGTTTAGGAAAGAATATAAAGACGTCCGCATGGCAAGAATCAGTATTCTTTTGCGTAAGAAATAACTTTTCAAAAATAGAAATAAGTGAAAATTCAGGCAAAATCAGACATAAGGTAAATTTTGAACAAGAAGTTGTGTGTGAGCTTGGTAAAGTTGAGGGTGGATGAAAATTGTTTTTAAAGCGGATTTTATGGAAAAAATTCTGCTTTACGTTTTTAGATCAATTTTCGTCCACCCTCAACTTTACCAAGCTCACACACAACTTCTTGTTCAAAATTTACCTTATGTCTGATTTTGCCTGAATTTTCACTTATTTCTATTTTTGAAAAGTTATTTCTTACGCAAAAGAATACTGATTCTTGCCATGCGGACGTCTTTATATTCTTTCCTAAACTTTCTCATTTAAACATGTGAACCACTTTTACATTTCTATTAGTGAAAATTACCAGTAAGTTTGAATATAGAAAGTCTGAGCACTTTGAGAGTTATTACGAATGTTAAATATGCCTGTTAAACAATACACGTTAGAAAATAATGACGCTTATTACCCACCTTTTTAAATTTTGTCCCATACTTCGCTAGTCTGAAAGTAATAACCCTCTTTATTACTCTGTGAAGGTGTCGAATTTAATCTTTTGTTTAATATTTTCAATATTTATTATTTTAAGACGAAAAATCAAATGATGACAACATATGCTTTTAGATTCTGCTCCATATAGACTTCATGTCATTTATTTATTCCTATGGTCGCCATCCTAAGCTAAAATTAAAACATGACTGTTATGGCTTATGTCACATGACTGATATTTATCAAGCTTATGAATAAAACCACTGAGGCATATTTTCATGTCATTTTTGGCCTCTACAAATTTTCACAATCTGCCCATATTTCACATGCCCCTATTTATTAAAATAATCAACAATATCAACTTATATGAGCTTTTCTCTGATACAAATTTAGTAGCTAATTAAATATTTTAGCTATTTTCCTTATTTTAAGACTTTATTAATTTAAATCAATTCGTATGGCACTTGGTATACACTACTAAATATTTATAGATTTTACTCTATATACCATGTATCAGGTCAATTACAACATCATAATGTGACCAAGTAGCATACAATATGGCACATCCTACACTTCTTAAATTTTAACCCTGTCGAGATTTGATTTCCTACCCGTGTGTGAAAGTCATAAACATCATTTTTCCGACATTTAAGACTTCATTAAAATAAAAACCTTGGTAGCCTAGTCACCATTCTACTATTTTTGTTGAAAAGAAGCGCAGGGCGGTATAGGGCAATGTTTTCTAATGTTAGTTCATATTTCGAATAGCATGTCTAATTGCAGAAAAAAAAGCTACTTAATTATAATCAAAATAACACTCCGACGTA
This sequence comes from Philopedon plagiatum, assembly GCA_963971165.1. Lineage (NCBI taxonomy): Eukaryota > Metazoa > Arthropoda > Insecta > Coleoptera > Curculionidae > Philopedon > Philopedon plagiatum. The sequence continues at coordinate 119,836,333 of OZ020190.1, forward strand.
TATTCCATAGATTCTTCCCATGCCAATACTTGATTTTCAATCATAGGGGGCAGTAGACATAGCCTTAAATATGTGATATTATGTTGATATGTATCTTGCTCCAGTAGTTTCAAGATACACGTAAAAGCTGTGGGCGAGTCTGCATTTGTTATACATATATAGATGCTGTGAAAGTCGCCTTTGAAGGACATGCGCAGTATAAATAAGTAAATTTATTCAGCAAATGAGACAATATACAGGTGAATAGAGCATATGGGGGCAACGTTGAGAAGTTAGAAAAAGTATCTAGAAAGATCTGTTATAATAACTATAGAAATTATATGCAATTTATAAAACCACGATTTAAATCATTGTTAAGTTAAAAATCAGAAAATTAATAAAAAAATGAACAATTCACAGTATATAAATCATGCGTCTGTGAATAATATAGAAATAATACGTGAAAAAGTTTCGTCATATCGACTCCAAATAAGAAGGTATAAAACGAAAAAACGATTCAAAGGACCCGTTTATGTAAATAGTTTTCGAAATAAGTTTAGTTTTTGGATGAAAAAACGGAATGCAAAATTGATCCAGTTACTATGTTTCACGTGATGAAACGCACCTTTTTATTAACTCTTTGCCCCAGAAGGAAAAAGCAGTTTAATTAGAATAAATTATAGTACTCTCTATATTTTTTAGATTTTATCCACGCGAGTAATTGATTTTTGCATTTGATTTTTAAATAATTTATAGGAAAATTTCTATTATTCGATAACTTTCCAAGACACAAAATAAAAGCGTATAAAAGAATAAGTTTTTTATTTCAAAAGCATAAGAAATTTAGGAGTGCCGCTAAATCGGCACACTACACTTTATAGACTATATATGATCAGGAATCTTTGGTCCCGCCTTGAGTCAGTGCAATTTCCATCTATATGAAGCTCTCATTTCTTCAATATCTCGTCTGCTGTTGAATAAAAAATTAAAAAATACATTTTTAATATTTAAGTGATGCAGAGTTTAATCTTCGGCTAAAATTTTAATTTTTCTTACTATTTCTAAATAAAATACTTTAGAAAGTAATCCTAATATTTCTATGGATATTTTTCGTCTTCGATTTTTAATTAAACAATATAATATGAGGCAGATCACAGACAAAACGCTATTGGAAGCCTTGTAGCTTCCTGTGATCGGTATTATTTCGTGTTTAGGTACCTCTTTTCACTTTGCATTTTTTTTTTAAACTTTAGTCATATAATCGCACTGGAATACCAAATTTGACTTCGGTCTATAACAAGTAAAAATAGTATATTATCATTACTTGAACAGGCGGTACGTCTGTTAACAAAAATAAAACGCATTTTATGTTCTAAGCTGCATCCATGCTTGAAAATTATATAGTGTATCTCGCCCTGGATTTGAAAGTAAACCCATTAATGAAAACTTGATACTTATTAAGAAATTAGCTTTAGAAAGAAGAATATTTTAACTGAAATTTATATTGGAATTTGTACCATACATTTAGTTAGCTAATATTTATGATTTTCATAATGACTATGCTGAAAGTATTTCTCCAAACCGAATAAACAGATATATTTAGGCACTTTTTCACAAAAATGATTAAGCTGTGCTTAGGAGAAGCAGCTATACTTATAGTGACACTTCTAATTTTCCTGAGACTGACATTTATGGGTTCCACTTGTTCATTCAAAGTATTAGGAATAATGAAAGATGATAAAAACAATGATATAATTATGACGCATCTCATTCACATTCATCGTGTACCGCACGTATTTAGTAATATTATACTATAGTGCAACCGAAATAGAGAGAGAGAGAGAGAGAGAGAGAGAAATAACTAGAGAAAGCATAATAAAGAAACGTAACAAGCTCATTAAGGTATAAAAAAGAATGAGTTAAATATCTGTAATTAAAACAAAATAACTTTCTATGATTACGTTACCTATAACACTTTTGATGATTCTCAATAATTGCAGAAAGCCTGGTATACCTCGAAAAATCATTAACTATTCACGATCCTCATGATAATTAACGAAGCATATTACATCTTTACCAATACATTACCTTGGAGACATTACGCCGATATGGCTGGGGGTGATGCACAGCGGCAATGTACCAAATATAAAGGTTTCAGTGAAAATTCGAAGTGTGGAAAAACTATCAATTGCCCTGTGGCTTTAAAGTACCATATAGATTATGTAGATTAAAAGTTGTCTTGCTAGATTTAAATTTTACACGTTTTAAGTGCCCTTTTGCGACATAAAATGCTTATTTTGGTAATAACCTTTAACGTTACAAATATCTATATGCCCATTACGCCAATATGGATACTGATTAGCCCGTGTAACAAATATAAAGGTTTAGCCGGAAACTTGACAAAACTGTTGAAAAATATCAAATTACTATGTGTCTTTAAAGAGCCATATAGAATGCTTTGCTAATTTTAAATTTTTACACGTTTAAGTACCTTTTGACCAATAAAAATATTTTTTTGTTAATATTATGACTCTTTGGGAACATTTATCAGACTCCTAACGCAGAAATACGGTTACGTATATCTTTCTCACAAATCAAAGTTCAATCAGAATTGCATATAAGTTGAAAACCATCGGAAAAAATCTTAGTTTCATTTTATCCGCTGGCTGAGGCAGTTGAGTTTTTATATGCTCTGGTAGTATTTTGTACATTTATTCTTTGAATAAATTGCCTACCTCGATAAAATGGAGAAGTTTATTGTAATTAAAGATGAGGAAAAACATGTCAGACACTTTAATTTACGTGGTCGCACCATCGATTTTAAATTTAAAGATATACCTAAGAATGAGGAGCCTGTTTCATGGCTTAAAAACGCATTATTGGATGTTTTAGAGTACAGTACAGCAGATCTAAACCCTAAGGATAAAGTTGCTCTAAAGATTTTTCAAGAGGACAAGGCTGGATTCCGTTTAAAGAAGTTAGTCAGATATGCATAAATGATATTTGGTCTATAATTCAAGGACTATACCAGTCAAACTCTACGGGCTTTAATACCGACACGTTTTGTTTAGGAATCACCAGTGTACGGCTGCCTGGAGGAAGAGTGTAACACACCAATGGACTAATAAAATGTAAAACTTTACCATCTTCAGTGTTGTACCACACAGTTTTACCGTTATAAAAATGAACAATAAAATAATGTTTGTTTTGTGTAAACATGTGGGGAGAACATGAATTATATGGCGTGTAGTCACGATGGTAATGACCATACCCTTTAGTAATCATGAATCACCCCATTTCGATTTAAGAAGCTCAGGCTATAATAGAAATTGTATTTAAAAGTAAATAAAATCTGACAATAGAATATGTAGAATAACCAATATTAATTAAGATCAAATTTCATCAGTATATTAAATCATATATGCATCAGAATATATATATATATATATATATATATATATATATATATATATATATATATATATATATATATATATACTATTTAATATTCTAAAAATTCTTTTTTATAAATACGATTATATAATAGCAGCTTAAGTTACTCGGTATCTGATTATTAATTGATAATTGTGAACATTACAATAATAATAAATGTAAATATTATGTCCACACAAATATGGCTTAAAATAAATTGATATTAAAAACATCTTGTCGTGTATTATTTTCTCACACTTATTCAACAACTCTAAACAAACGTATTGTTATCTAACAACGCCGCTTTTACTTGTCATATGAATAATAAAAATACAAAAACACCTTAAGATAATATACATATCTACATATGTGCCTTGTTAAGGCCTTTAAACAGCTCAATTTCATTATCTTCGCAAAGCTTACACATTCATGACGCGACACACTTTATTTTCTCCCTTTCTACCTGTATTCGACAATGACAGAAATCTGACCTATACCAGTATACATATTTATGACGTTTATATCGTATTCTTCCTAACTAATAGGAACAGTTTTCGAGCTATTCTTTATGTATGCCCCCGAGGTGTTTTACGGTTAAGTGTAGTTTATCTGATGATCTCGTAAGACGCAAAAACTAGTCATTCACATTTTTTTTGAAAATTTCATAGTTAGAGGGGAAATATAATAGTTTTATATGTAATAAATTATTCCCTGCAGATAATGTAATAAGATTTCACGTCTTTGGCGTTGTGTTATACCTTTGTAGTGTTTTTATGAAGCTATGTTATCATGATTATTTTAACACCCATGTTTATTCTTTTCTTATAATCAGGCGAAAATTCTACGATATTGTAGACTTTTTCTACAAAACAGCTAATTTATTTCGTAATCTTAATATCTATGAATTGTCTATATAGGTTCAGCAAAAAAAAATTGGGTCATTTGAATAGAAATGTAAGGTTTATAGATGATATCACCGTGTTGTGGTAAATATGCTGAAATAATCTTAATTAATCCTGATTATTTTAACGTTCAGATCAATTCCGTCCTTATAAGTGCAAAATTTAGGGATATTGTAGGCCTTTTTCTAAAAAACCTGGTAATTTGCTTTCGTAACCTTAATATCTCTGTATTACATATATAGAGTCGGCTATTCTATGAATAGTTTTTAAAAAGTATATTTCCATTGCATAATATATAAAAAAAAGGCCATATATGTAAAACTTACATAATTAATACTTCAGTCCCCTTTTTAAATGAACCCCATATTTGAGAAACCTACATAACCTGCAATGTTTGTTCTGGGAAAATTGAAAAACCGTCTTTTTTTTGTTACGTAACATAATTTAGAAAAAACATTGAAACCGATATTTAATAGAACCATGAACGCGTGATATATTTTCTTAGATTTATGAAGTTTTAGCGTTTTTATAAAGCTAAATTATCCGAAATGGCTACTGGTCATGTGAGGGTTTTCCAAATACTTGATTATTGAACCACATTTGCGTTATTTTTTAATTTTATTTAAATCAAACTCACTTTTGCATAAATACAACAATAAACGAATAAATTGCTAGTGTTTGGAAAACTGTCAAAACGGTGTTAAAAGTGAAAAGAACTTTTTTTTTTAATTTATGTCAATTATCTTCGCTACGCCATAACTTTTTCTTGTTACTTCTTCGATCGACACATATCAACCCAGCATAATTAATAGCTTCATCTATTTTCAAATAGTACTGTGAATAAAAGTTGTATTATTTGGGGTATACCTAAGGAATTTATAGTCTTTTCATTGAGACGCACTTTAAACGTTGTTAATAATTTCTTAGAACTGAGGGTAAAATTTACATTAAAAGAAAATATTTTATTTTGACTGTCTGTTGTCTATCTGTTTGTTTATTTCAACGTATGTCTGGCTATCTGTCAGCCGGTCTGACCGTCTGCCTGACTAATTATTTTCCTGTTTGTCTGTCTGACTGTTCGCCTATCTAGATCACTCTTCCCATATCAAAGCGAGAGGTCTAGGAAAAAATTTACAAATTCTCTACAATACGATTAAGTCTTATTTTAAGATCTAATTTTTCTATTATCACACTATAGTATATTCTGGTCACTGAATGACTTTTTTAATACATCTAGGACAAAAAATAAACATCAAAACGTGTATATTAGTTTATTATTTTATTGTACAAACATATGTTATTCCTACATATTTTACAATTTTATTATCTATATGTCTAATTCTATGACTGCAAATATAAATCTCCATTGCGCAATAATTAGCATCTCCGCTTTTTAGTGCAAAGTATATTAACGCTGCATTCATCTCATCCAGGGATTCTTGTTTATCGATGTTAGTTCTTTATATGTTCTGTTAGCCTCTGATTTAATATATTTTCTTTTGGGTGGAAATAACTTGGATATAATATTTAAATATTTCCAGCTTTTACTGGAGCGCATATGCTTATTCCTTTGAAATCCCCATCTGTGTGCATCAGATAATAAGAGAATTTCCTTATACTGGTTCAATTCATAACTCGTATATTTCTTAGGCTGGTGCTGTGTTAACAAATTCAATAACCCCTCAGTTAACATATACTTTTCTTCATCAATCAACAAAACATTTCCATTGAATTCCACATGTTGACTGCCGATAAACCATCCAGTTTCCGTCTTTCTAAATCCAAAAACATTTTCATTGGGCATAGCCAGGAGCTTAAATTTAATTTCACGGTGCATCTTACTCCGCGGACGTCTGGATTACAAATGACATTCTTAAACTATAAACAGTGCCTTTATCATCTTATTATAACCGTACTCTATCCAAGTAGAAACAAAGCATTATCGACCGTGAACGCAACATATACGCCGCGAAATTTATTAAAGCGTACAGCTGAGTGGAGGGAGGGCGGACCCTATCAATGTATCTGTACCTTGACGCTGGTGATAGGGCTTAAGGACAGCTGTCCAAACTAAATCAGATACAATATATTTCTAATTTAAATTAATCTGTAGGTATTATTATTATTAATATAAATATCACGCACACATGTATGACTGACTGGCTGACCACACGTATGACTGTCTGACCGACCACACGCACACACGTATGACTGTCTTGCTGTCCACACGTATGACTCTATGTCGGGCCGAGTGACTGACTATGGAGCTATCTAAAAACTAGCTATCAGGCAGTCTATCCGGTTGCCGCTCCGTCTATCTATTTGACTAGCAGTACCACATTTTCCCTTCTAACGGCTCATATCCCTATCAGACTAAGTGGTACGATGCTCTAAATTATACTTACTCACGTACACATCCATACACCAAAATTTTGGGAAATCATATCTTACGCTCGAGATCTATAAATCGCATGATGTCGGCATCATCGGACTCTATCCATACACGCAAAAGGAAAAATCATGTAGCAAACGTGGACATACACGTGAGCTAATATATACCACACACTCACTGTTTTATTACTTTTTTTTCGTTAAGAAAGGCTAAGATTGCATGTATTCGCATAAATATTTCTATTATATTACCGCGGATAAGTTAAACGCCACCAGCAGCAGTTAAGAATAATATAAGGGAACTTAATACTATTACCAATTTACGCCCCTTTTTCTAATTCTTTTTATAACCTATACACCTTTATCTCCCGCACGTAAACAGCAAATCTGGGCAGGCAATAAATTTCAAGAGAACACGTGTCCTTGTTTTTTTAAAATGTATATCACCAGCGTTCCTTCATTATTTTTAATTAATAAATCTCAATACTTACTATCCCTTTTATTCTTTAATATCCTATAAATATCTATCTACACGCGTAACCCACTTCCGTAAATCTAAAATAATTGAAAGGACCCATTGTAAAATGTATTATCACACTTTTGCTCGACATACCATAAACATCAAACCCTCTTTACGCTTGACAGATAATAAAGTCATCGAGCTCGACTACCCGAAGGGGCAGGTACGTCGTAAATTATTGGCCCACAAGACGGCGAGGATACAAAAGGTACCGCTGTCATTGCACCTGGCGGCACCGCGAATCTCAAACGCGTAGCGTACGTAGACTATAATTAATTAATACATTAATCTAAAATTATGTAACCCTCTTTATAACAAAGCTTGACAGGTGAAATCGATACAAAAGGAGCCGCTGTCATCGCGGCGCCGGCACCGCGAATCTCAATCGCTGTAGCACACGTGGACTATAATTAATTAGTACATTAACCACCTGTCTGACGTAAATCATGTGTCGGTTCAAAGTGAGAGTATTGCAGTAAAAGTAAATATAAAATTAAAACAGGTGACAATAATAAAATAAATTTTAACTAAATTGTACATTATAAAATTAAACCCATTAAAATAGAAAAAGTTTGAGTTTCAACTTTTACTTCAAAATAGCAGTTACCCAACAGGTGGACTCTATTGATTTCCCATTATAAAAGCTCGCCTCCACAAATTCCTTAAACAGCACTGCATTTTCAAATCAAAAATAAACATCTGTCCTATGCATGCATCAAAAAGCTAAACCAAGTGTATCGATCGTGACGTCGGATTGTGCTACATGAGGGCCGGGGAAGGGCGGGCGGGAGTATCTCAACAGCTGGTCGTTGTTCTATGTCAAATATTTAAAGGCCAAATCGTGTCGCACAACTGCGTCTAACCACCTGCTTGCTTTGCATTGAAAATGCATCACAATAAGGTGACCCTGAAGGGGGCATCGTATACCTGGCTATCAACAAACAAAGAAACATGTGCTCTCAAACACCCCAATATTACGAACTAAAAGTCAACGGCCACTTCGACAAAAGACTTTGGAATAACACCTGCGCATATCAAGGCCAAATAACAATAGCACACGTGCACGTTCAAGGTCATTACCCCAATAGCACACCTGCGAGTCACTCGGGAGAATCAGGAGCCGGAGAATCAGGAGCGGCAAAACGTGCTCGGAGAGTCAAAAAGCATCATATCCCTCTACTCATGAACATTGAGAATTAGGTGCAGATTCAGCCAAAATTATCAGGATTGAAAAATTACAGCGCGATCAATTGTTATAAACAATTTAATTGTTTATTTTCTTATAACTGCTGAACCATTGGTTTTAGATTCCACAGAAATAGAATTAGTAAATGAAATAAAAGATAATGTGAATAGTAAGGAAAATAAATCACCCAATATTGTTCCGATAGCCACTGCATCAGCTTATCAGACCTTAACACTGAATCGACTGATCTTATGTCAAATAATTCACAGGTATTTAGAAAAAGTGACAATGCTAAAAGACCAAGAAATGACGTAAAAAAAAGCGAGGCAAAGATATAAAGAAGAAAAAATCAACGTTGTCAACTAAATCGTTAGAAGATAAAAGAAACAAAGATGCAGAGCACCAAAGAAAAACGCGATTAGCCATGTTACTTGAAGATTTAGAGAAAAAAGGAAATATGATAAAAAATATAAGGAAAAACAATTTCCGATGGAACATGGGAAAAATTTAGGACTTCGATGAATGAGCGGGAAAAACGAAAAGATCGACAACATGGTAGGGAAAGAGTTAGAAAATGCAGACAACGAAAAAAGAATCCAAAATTATCCAGGACTTTTTAGAAAGTAACACACCCCCTCACTCCCAAATGTAGAATTAATTAATATTATTCCTTCTAGACAATTAACTCCTAAGGAGGCAAAAAGATCTCTGGGAAGAAAAAGTTTTTTGACAAAAAATGATTCTCACGATGTAGGGAACAACTTTTGTTCCTACAAGTTTTTCCAAATCTTTAATTTGGCTCGCTCGTCGAAACGCTCCCCACTTAGCTCCGCGCATACGCGATGTGATACAGCGTTGGTCACTACAAATAAAATCTTTAAAAATATATATATTTTTTAATTTGCCCCCCTGAGAAAAAATCCTGCGGGCGCCCATGACTATATAGTAGGTATGTATTGATTACACAGCCAGATACTTACTGGTACGAAGTTAGAACCAATACAAGAATTCCAGTACGTCAGTGGCCTATTTAGGAAACTTTTAAATGTTGTATGTAGTAAGTAAAAAGGAGTAAACAGCTCTTATTCTTTAGATATTTGCTAATTTTTTTTAGCAAATAACTAAAATTGATTTTTTACAATGACTTTCCGGTGTGTAGATACATTTTTTATTATTCCAATAACAATTACAATCTATGAATCTATCCAAAAGTGGAGGATAATAAGTAATTCGAGTGTCGTAAAAGTGGCGGGCAGGAGTATCTTCCAATGAAGAAACTCCTTTGACTATTTAGTAGTACTACACTGTTAATCCATAACAACAATTTTTAGAGTTAAAGCTATGTATTAAAATGTACGGAATAGGGCAAAAACATGTCAAATCAAGATAAATGGATATTTAAATATCACTTAAGGGGGCATTCTCCACGTGATGTCCACGATGGACAACTCAGTTTCATTTTAGTAGATTTTTTTAGTCTCTTTGCTTTTGTATGAATATTGTGACAATATTAACTGTAGATTAATATTCTATAGGTATTCTTAAGCGTATTAACAAAAGTTTCAAGATATTTTATGATTTATTTTTTTATTTTAGGAAAATAATAAGTATGAAAATGAATATTGAGGTCCTAGTGACAGAAAAAATGTCAACATAGATCTTTTAACATATTAATCTTCTGAATGAAATCATTATACACATGGAGACTTTAAATAATTGACGGAAAATTGCTTGCATGATATGGATCTATATTTAATATACTTATAATGTTATTGTTAAAAATGTTAAAGCCGAAAAATCGTGTCAAAAAGAAATTGAGTTGGTCAACGTGGAGAATGCCGCCTTAAGGTGTGAATCTGTCTATCAGGTCATTGGGTTTAAAGCGTTTCAGTCGACGCACTTCATCTGTGTTATTGAACAAATCTTTATGGAGTATGTTGGGATGGGCACTTATTCGATCACTGTATTTTACACTGTGACGTTTGATCTCTTCTGTGATTGACGGCATTTGTAGGTCCTTTTCTATTGACCATGATGTAACATACCATGGGGCGTTTACTATGAATCGCAATACCTTGTTTTGGAAACGTTGTAAATATTGAGGTTAGAATTGCTGGCTGTTTAGTGTTTCCCACAGCTGTATACCATAGGTACACACCGGTTTGAGCATTGTCTTATAGACGGGCAGCTTGCTTTCGATGGGTTAGTTCTGAATTTCTACCAATAAGCCAGTAGATTTGCCTGAATTTAATCCCAAGTTGATTCCTTTGGGCAAACCCAATTCAGGGGTTGATAATAACCAATATACACTCCGTCAGAATTTTGATTTTATTTTCGATTTTGTCGAATAATTTCTGTATAAATCCAGATAATGGCGCCAAATTAGGGATTCGGGGCTTCTTGGGGCCAGAAATGCAAATTCATCCTAATTTGAGAGCGTCATTAAACTTAAATACGACTATTTGTTGCATTGGAAATTTAAAATGCTGTTAGATACCTCGAAATGGTTAATCCCAGCGACCCCAACAAAGTACCTACCACTTTTCTACTTAAAAAAGTAGGAGAATCGATTTTTTCTATAGTAAAATCGATACAATAAGCCGCAAAAAAGTTCATTCATTTCAAAGAAGCGCGATGTGCCGCTGGTGGCGCTCTCTAGTGGTGAGATAGAAACTATGGATGAATTTGCATTTCTCGTCCCAAGAAGCCTCCGAATTCCTAATTTCGCGCCGTTATCTGGATTTATTCAGAAATTATTCGGAAAAATCGAAAACAAAATCCAAATTCTGACACCCTGTATCTTGGTTATTATCAACCCTTGGATTGGGTAAGTTTAACAAAGTCGCATTGTATTGACCTGGGGAATCTGCTGTTGCACTATGTACCATTACATACATTGCAAAGGGAATTTCAAATGGGATTATCTCGGAAGCGGTTACTCCAAGCGACTTCCATAAAGTATACCTTTTTGCCGTAAAAGAAGTAGTATAATCGATTTTTTGAATAGTCAATTCGAAATACTAAGCTTAAAAAAGTTATGTTATTTAAAATAAATGCGGTATGCGGTAGGAGTGATATCACAAGAATGGACGAATTTGAATTCCTCGCCTCAAAAAACCCACAAATCACTCGTTTCGGGCCGCTATGTTGTTTTGTTGGGAAATTATCGGAAAAAATCGAAAACAAAATTAAAATATTGCTACCCTGTATCTTGGTTATTATCAACTTTGGAATTAGGCAAGTTTGAATAAATCGCATTATTTTGACATAAGAATCTGGTGTTGCTCTGTGTACCATGACTAATGGTATTTATTATTTTGTTTTCCGTCTCACATTACAAAAATAGGGTTTCAAAATTTTTGATATTGTTTAATATAGTCTGTCATATACATATGTATATTTGTTCAGCTTCTTACTGATTTTTTTGAACTGATCATTACAGATCAGTTATAGAAATTATCTAAGATGTTGATACGACTACCAGATTTGAAGTAGGTACGAGATACACTCTGTAAAATGCCCTGAATAATTCTCTCTTGCGAATTGCATTAGCAAAAAAATTGCAGAAAAATGTGGGCCATTACGAAGTTGGTTGCAGATGCTTTCATTTCGTCTAGCCAGCGACACGAGATTCAGGGGTCACCGACCTTCAATATTAAATCTAGGCAACCTGAATAAGAAATTGAGTTTCTCATGAAAAATTTTCAATAGATTATAAAAACACAATTGACGATTTATTATTTGCTAATTCTTCTAATTATTCGTAAATAGGGGCAATTTTGATACAATTGCATGTGCTGTTATAGTTTTTAAGATTGTGCGTGCGTGGGATAAACCTCAGTGTAATTAGGTATTATCTATTTAGGATTTAATTTTTAATTATTATATGCATGCGTGGAGATTATGATCTTACGTTTGTATAATACCACATAACATATAATACCTTTTGAAAGCAAATACGATTACCTAATTTACCTGGCTATTTTATCCTAAACCGCCTATGGCAACGATTTAGGACTGTTGGTAAGTTTATTTTGTTCGCAGATGATACTAACATGGACCTAATGTCGAAAATTTGAATACCACGATATCTACAGACCTGGCCCGTGCTAAAGAAGAGGATTTAAATAAACTTTTCCTGCATGTCGGCACGACTAATAAATGTCGTTGGGTTTAAAACAGACATGAATAGTTTGCTATTGGCGGACAATCTTCTAAATTGTGTATTTAGTGCAAAATTTTTTGGCCTTACCATTGATTCCGATCTAAATTATCATACTGTCGCGCTTTCTGAGAAGTCAGCACCCGGGTGTTGTGGCAGAGCTAGGGCCGCAGGCAGCCAAAATGATCTACCATACTCTCGTGGAGTCACCCGGATGCGTATTGGCATTGTTTACTACAGTGCAGCGCATATACGGCGTTGGAACGCAGTAAAGAATGGCCAAATGTTCGCCGCATGTATCCAGGCAAAGCTTACCGCGGTTCAGCACAAACTGAACGTTTTCAATTTTGTCGAATTTTAAGCCAAAACATTTTAGTTATTATTCGTCCAACCGATGTAATTTTTTGTGTGTGTATTTCAATTGACTGATTGTGCAATAATATAAACACATTTATTGAAAACGCGAAATGACTAAACAAGCCCATTGATAAAAATCAATTCGCAGCCGATTTGTTGACTTTTCCAATTTTCAAGCAGCTAAAATCGATCTGATCTGACGGCGGTTTGTGAAAAAAAGTGTCACGTGGCATTCAACTCTCGTCAGGCAAAGTGTATAGTTTGTATATCGAAGGTGTTATTTAATAATCTTGCATCTGTATTATAGATATGACACATACGTTAATGATGATACATCGAGATGGAAGCTATGATGTAACATTAAGCTTTCGATATAAAAACAATATTTGAGGGTGGCATATTTATATTTAAAATACAAACATAAAAACAGTATTCGAGGGTGACAAATTTATATTTAAAATACAAACAATATTTGAGGGTGACAAATTTAAATTTAAAAATCTTGTAAAAAATAATTTTTAAAAAAAGCTTTTATTATTTAGATGTACTAAAGCGAAAAAAATAAGTATAGTTTTTTCATTGTGGTAATGCTGAATGCTATTTCTGAGTGGACGTAGTTAACGTGGGTCTATTCTAAGAAAAGTAGTATCAATGTTATCACTGAAACAGGTATAATATATTATGTTAAATTTATTGTCTCAAAAGCTTGTCGCGTAAATAGAAAAGAAAAAAATGCATACTTAGGTATTTACAATTTCTGCTAAACAAAATTAATGCCTGTATGAACTTTTCGCGCGCTACGAGCTTTTAAGACAGTAAATTTAACATAATATATTAGTATATCTGTTTAAGTGATAAGTTGTGATAACTTTGATTCTTTGATACTCCTTTTCTTAGGATCCACCCACGCTAACTACGTTCACTCAGAAATAGCATTCAGCATTACCACAATGAAAAAACTATACTTATTTTTTTCGTTTTAGTACATATAAATAATAAAAGCTTTTTTTAAAAAGTATTTTTTACAAGATTTTTAAATTTAAATTTGTCACCCTCAAATATTGTTTGTATTTTAAATATAAATTTGTCACCCTCGAATACTGTTTTTATGTTTGTATTTTAAATATAAATATGCCACCCTCAAATATTGTTTTTATATCGAGAGCTTAATGTTACATCATAGCTTCCATCTCGATGTATCATCATTAACGTATGTGTCATATCTATAATACAGATGCAAGATTATTAAATAACACCTTCGATATACAAACTATACACTTTGCCTGACGAGAGTTGAATGCCACGTGACACTTTTTTTCACAAACCGCCGTCGGATCAGATCGATTTTAGCTGGTTGAAAATTGGAAAAGTCAACATATCGGCTGCGAATTGATTTTTATCAATGGGCTTGTTTAGTCATTTCGCGTTTTCAATAAATATGTTTATATTATTGCACAATCAGTCAATTGAAATACACACACAAAAAATTACATCGGTTGGACGAATAATAACTAAAATGTTTAGGCTTAAAATTCGACAAAATTGAAAACGCGCGTTCAGTTTGTGCTGAACCGCGGTAAGCTTTGCCTGGATACATGCGGCGAACCTTTGGCCATTCTTTACTGCGTTCCAACGCCGTATATGCGCTGCACTGTGGTAAACAATGCCAATACGCCACCCGGATACAGCCACAGCCGCTGCTCCTTGCACAGCTGTATATACCGCGGCCCGTGAGATTTTAAAATTGTATACCTCTGTTGCTACTTATGGGACCCATGCCAAGTTCAGGGTTTTTTAATAGTGAGCCTACTAGGTGGGTGTATCTCCCAAAAACGTAATATACCTATTAGGGGAAGACTTTTTAGTAATATTAAATATTTATGTTGGTTGTTTTTATCCATTTATTTTGGTTTTCATGTTCTTATATAACGTAGGCATGCACTACGGAAGGGGTTTTTCAAAATTTAAATCCTAAGGGGGTAAAACAGGGGTTCAAACTTAGTATGGTCAGTATAGTAGACGGTCAGAATTCTTAATCTTCTCTATATATAAAAGAAAAAACTAACTGACTGACTGACTGACTGACTGACATATCGATGCACAGCCCACTCAGTTGGGTCTGGAAACTTAAAATTTTGCACAGAGGTTTCTTTCATAACGTAGGGCTCCACTTAGGAAGGGTATTTCAAAATTCAACCACAGGGGTTCAAACTTTTTATGGAGAAAAAATATTAGATGATCCTATTAACTGAAAACGGTACCATAATTGCCAGATTCTCCAACGCTAATCTTGTCTAATTTGACAACCAAAAGTTTTAACCGACAAGTGTAAAAATAAGACAACTAAGCTTTATACTATGAATTTATTTCTGGGCCTGTTCGGAAATTTATAAAGAAAATTGTAATTTTAGTTCGTACTTTCGACAATAATAGAACTAGATGAAAATCATTTGGAAACCAAGCAAATCGTTGAAATATCAGAAAAATTCATAAGTTTTTCATGGCGACTTATTAACAATGACAGGACAAAAACCTGTTAAAACATAACGGATCAACTATAAGGTCTTAATTTAAACCAGCACTAAATCTTAAACCTTCTTAGTGAATCTGAACATAAATGTTCAAACACGTGTTTTACAGTTTTTATGGGGGTTCAAAGTTTGTAATAGAGTAAAATTGTTATACCGCGGACAGAAACTATACTCTTAAAATAATAAATTATTATTTTCAATTATGTATTGATTCCTTAGGCTAAGAAAATTGAGAAATTTTGTATTTTGGAAACAGACCGTTACTCAGGGGCATATTTACGTATTGGCTGATTGGGCTATAGCCCAGGGCGGCAGAATTGTAGGGGCGGCAAATATCTCTTCACTTTGAAATCATTAAATAAAGACTAAGTCTGAACGCGCTTTAAGGCTTGTCTCAACTTCTATTTCCTCCTAGGAAATTCTCTAGGAATCGTAAATTAAAACTTTTTCAGCCAATTTTTGATTAATTCTCAAAAATATTGAGCTTAAAAGAATGCTTATTTTATGATCAAGCTCGCTAAACAATAATTAGAATTAATTGTACATTAATTTTTAATGAAAGAAATAGATAAAGTATTGTTTCACTTTTCCCTAGGTTTTCTGCTTTATGTTCAAAATGGCTGTCATGATGAGTTTATTAAAAACAATGAATAATACATTTTAAGAACTTACTTATATTGAATAATGAAAAAAAAAGCAATTTTATATATTTTATTTTTTACGTTCTATCCTTTTTTATACATTTATGTTTTTTCGTCAACATGTTATTTCTACTACAATATAAAATCTTAGATCAATCAATCATTTTTGTCACAGCAGTCCCGAAGAACAGTTCTTAAATAAATAAGAGTCTAAATAAATGCTTTTTATAATTTATAATAAATTATTTTTTTATAACTAGTATTTTATGGCAAACATGTGAGGAAATCGTGACGGTGGGGCAGCCAGATTTAACTAGCCCGGGCAGCACTGAACCTAAATACGCCACTGCCGTTGCACTTAGGCCGTAGGCCAGACGTCTATTTCATTATTTTATTCGGAATCATATAATGATTGGATAACAAGAGAATTAATACAGGTATCATTTTCTTCAGTGTGGGGCAAATTTTGTGGGCAACTAGTGATATCAACGTAACAAGCAAAATACACTTTTTTTATTAAGGAAGGTTTTTTAATAAGGTGCCTAGTTTTGCCAAGAAATTATTTACCTACAAATAAACACCGCAAACAACATAAAATACTAAAATTGCATTTCTGCTGACTTTTTTAAAAATTACATGCAAACATTTTCTTACACTGTTAAAGTCATTGTTAACACAAGTACTCAAGTACCTACAAGTACTACACTGCTACATAAAGAACACAACACAAATATCAAATAATATCCAAAAACATTTAAAAATTAGGAAAGCCGAGACTACGAAACTCCTCCTAAACTAATAATAATAATAAATGCCGACGCGACATAACGAAATGTAAACAAAAGTATATCCAAATACAATGCGCATAGTCCTTATGTAATTAGTTTTTCCTTGTCTAACCTAAATGTTTTATATAGACGGAGCGGTTCGAGTTAGGGATGCGCGATACGATCCGATATTTTTGAGTATCGATACTTTACCTTTCGATACCCGATATTTTGTATCGATATTTTTGATTCGATATATAATGAGTATCGATACATTTTACTGAGTATCGATCAAATAGTATCGGTACATCACGAACCGGACTACTTGGAAAAAATCCCAAATCCCATAATTTTATTTATTTTATGCGGTTTGCAAAACTGGATCGGAATGCCCGGCCCGACCTTGGAGACAGTTAAAGGCGATTTTAAATCAGTGACATACTCATGACTACGTCACCTTATTTGGCAACGTTGCTCCATATCCTCAATGTTTAACCTATAAAATCAAAGTATTAAGATTAAATGAGACAGTGTTGCCCAATGGTCTGACTTGGTCACTGATTTAAAAATGGCTTTATTTATTAAGTAATATAAATAGCGTTTTCGATTGGTAAAATTAGTTAAGCACAAATGTATCTCTATTGTCTTCCTTTTCTCATGTTAAAAAAGAATGCAAATACACTCGTAGTTCGTGATGCACTCACTGCAAAATGTATTTAAATAGTCTCACGATACCCCTTAACTCAGACCCTTTTCTAAACTGGAGCAGCCACGGTTGCCCACCTATGTTAAGAGAGGGACACCCGAATTAAGAATTTTTTCATGTCATCGAAAAATAGGTATTCCAAATTGTATTTTTTTGAAAAAAAAATTTTCGGAATATTCAGTATTCTTCTTAAAAAAATGTTGAAATTTGAGAAATTGCATAATAAAATGTCAGTTGTATGCAGTGTTGCCAAAGTTGACTGAGTTTCCTATAGATATTCTCTGCTCGATATTGCGGCATTGCGGCTTGAAACAAGTTAAGAGGAAATCTAAAGGATTATTAAGAATTTCAACGTATGTATATAAATATATACCGATATCGATGAAAACTGAGCAAACCTGAGCAATCGATCCGCAAGCAACGCAATAGAAAATAACAATATTGCAATATTATTATTTATTTCCATTTTTAAACGACGACAGTAATCACAACTTACAACTAATAGTATATTTTTGCTTTAATGCCAAAATTTTACAAAAAAGAATAAAAACACCAAAAAAATATAATAAATGTGGCAACACGGTGTTTCCATAATCGTCAATCAAAATTGATTTTCACCGTAACCGTAACCCCAAATATCTTGGAAAACCATAAAATAGTTGATAAAAATAATGTTTTTTACTAATAAAGTAATTTCTGAGTAAAAATATTGCATTTTCCACATCAAAGGTCATTTATAAACGTAAGTTATATCAATATTAACAAAAAAATGAGTTAACATTCCAAATTTAAAGGTGTCCGGATAGTGTTATGAAACCCAGAAAAGATTACTCAAAGTCGAAATAGATTAGGTTGGGATTGGTTATCAAAATTATTATTTTTACATTCGTTAGGCTTGGTTACTAGCTCTGTTTACTGCCCCAATATTTGGGTCAAAAATTAAACGATAACTTTTTTAATTTCAGATTTTATTTAAAATTTTTACTAGTACCAGTACCTACCTAAAGAAAAATAAAATTACCACAAACCCTTTTTTTTAGAAAGCAAAGTTAAAAATCTTATAAAAAATAACATAATTCGAATCGAAAAAGTATCGATATTATTCGATATTTGGAGTATCGATATTTTTCGAACCGATATTTTATTGTATCGATACTTTATGATACGATCCGGATCGATACAGAGTATCGATACTTTCGGCGTATCGGAACATCCCTAGTTCGAGTGTATTTCCATAGTCACCCGGGACATCAGGCGCGTTGACAGTCGCACGCGTAGCGACACCCGAGAGCGATCGATATTGTTTAGTGGGCCGTCGACTATTTCCTGATATATTTGTCTCTTTTTAACTTCCTAAAACGCGTATGCTTGTTTCTCTCTTACTTTTAATGGTTTTATATAGTCGATATAAACCTATGAGGTGAATTTAAATACGCCACAACCCGGTGCAAGCATCAGGAAATTGGTGTTTGTCTTCGCCGATTCTTAAACATGCGTATAGGGCACATAGAGAAAATATATAGTAGAGAAATAATGTCAATTACGAATGCGGCAAATTTACCGAGCTGAATCCGTAAACAAAGACGGTCCTCTGCGGGCTTGCGCATTGTCGAACGTTTGCCTTGTGATAGACAGGACCGTACTTCAAAATTTATTTCATATGACGTGAATCTTTTATCGAGTAATAAATGCTAAATATATTACATACTTGTAATTATTCTTTTTATTAATGATAAAAATGTAACCATTAGTGAGATTTTAACAAAAAGTGTATAGTTTGTTGGCTTAAATCTGAGTTTTCTTGCTATACAAAACTGTCGATAATTCCTCGAAAATAGCTCAGTTTATATATATATACAGTGCGTCTCTTTAATGTCCCCCCAATCTTAATTTTTTAAACGTTACATTTACAAAATTGAAAGTTGAAATAAAATATAAACATAGTATTCTAAACAATAGAAATAAAATATGCAACTGTTTTAAGAAGTAAAATAGTAAATCAAAAAAATTACATGTGTATATTTAATTGGATCCTGTATAATTATTGAACAAACCAAGTTCTAGGGTAAGATGTAAATATTTTTACACCTATTTACAGTGTGTGCACTTGATACTTTGCTGAAAGCGCTACTACTTACGGCCGCATGTCAATCTAATCCACCGATATCTTAGCGATCCTTTGGCGAAAGCGCTTTTTTCTTTCGCCATCCCTTTTAAAATACTCTCCTCTACCCTAATCCACTAGTACTTTTAGTGCCCCTTTGACGAAAGCGCAAATATGCCTTTTGGACACACCCTTCTAATCCACTGATATCTTAGCGATCCTTAGGCGAAAGCGCTTTTTTGTTTCGCCATCCGTTTTAAAATAGTCCTCTCTACCCTAATCCACTAGTATTTTTAGTGCCCCTTTGACGAAAGCGCAAATATGCCTTTTGGACACTCGCCCTTCTAATCCACTGATATCTTAGCGATCCTTTGGCGAAAGCGCTTTTTTCTTTCGCCATCCCTTTTAAAATACTCCCCTCTACCCCAATCCACTAGTATTTTTAGTGCCCCTTTGGCGAAAGCGCAAATATGCCTTTTGGACACACCCTTCTAATCCACTGATATTTTAGCGATCCTTTGGCGAAAGCACTTTTTTCTTTCGCCATCCCTTTTAAAATACTCCCCTCTACCCTAATCCACTAGTATTTTTAATGCCCCTTTGGCGAAAGCGCAAATATGCCTTTTGGTCACACTCACCCTTATGCAATATAGGGGAAGGAGGCATTGACACTATATATGACCTTCTTACACCATCTTACCCCTTATACAATGCCCGTAATACACACATCAGTGCCTTTCTGACACCTTGACCACACTC
The DNA here is from genome assembly GCA_963971165.1 of Philopedon plagiatum. Lineage (NCBI taxonomy): Eukaryota > Metazoa > Arthropoda > Insecta > Coleoptera > Curculionidae > Philopedon > Philopedon plagiatum. The sequence continues at coordinate 119,856,770 of OZ020190.1, forward strand.
GATATACGTCACTGACAAATATTTCTACTTCTCCGTGTGTGCATTCACTTCAACACCGGAGTGCATTTAAGATAAATTATATTTTTTACCTCCTATTCTTTCACATATTGATATAATTTAAATTTGGAATTAAACTATTTGTATTTATGCACTACTTGTAAGAAATCGACTACGAAATAATTCCTTATATTTAAAAGTTGGATACATAATTGGCGAAACATATGAAATGTCTGTAACACTTTGTAAAGACTATTTTTGTATCGAAATAACAAGCTTCAGAGGTTCGCTATATTCGCCACCCCAACCAAAAATACCATAACATACAAATGACTGAGATTTTTTCGGCCCGGTTCTGATCGCCGCGTTGCGTCATTGAGTTCAACAACCACTTTTACGAGACGTCCCGAGTGCGCATGCTTCGAGAGGACCGTCGTTTAAAAATCTGACTGGCGCCCAATGCGTACAAACGCACTTTTTGGCCCATACATTGGACGGATTCAGCTGGTGTCGCGAATACGTTGTGATGGTCTAAATATATCTTGTCTATGATAGGGCAGTATGCACTTGATGGTGAAACCCCTAAGTCTTACTACTACCTTACACTTTTTAGCAAAAAAGATAACTATTTTTTGGTTTTAAAAAATATATTATTATTAATAGTACTTATATTATTATTGTTATTAAATATAAAAATGGATCATTAAAAATAAATTTAGGTGGGTCATTGACCAAAGGACCTTATGGAGTGATGTATGGCGCCTGCCATACATCACTCTTTTACCCGGACAAAATAGATTATTTTGCCAAAATCTCATTATATTTTTTTTTGACAGAAAGAATAAAGCAATAAAAGTCCACGATACAATACAATATTCTTTATAAATTTAGTATAATTTTAAATGATTTAGCATCGTATATAGTATACAAAATAAACTGACTCATCATCCTCATTCATACTCATCACTATCAGTCTAATAACAACTCAATACAGTAATAAAACCTAAATAATAAAAACTTATATAAAAATCCAGTACAAACAATATGTTCACTTAAAATATGTACATATGTAGTTAAAAATCACATTAAAAACAAGACGTCACTTATATCCAATCGAACCGTTTATGAAAAAATGTAACTATTACGAGAAGAGAAACCTGTATTTTCTATGCTATTAAGGTTAAAAGACGCAGGTAGGGGAGTTTAAATCCTTTTGGGTGAACAGATATTTGCAGCAATGATTTTAAATTCAATTTCTTTAGACAATAATTTTCTTCTTTACTTAATTACGATTATCGTTATAGCGACTGTGTAGGCTTTGACCTACTCAACGCATGTTATGGTCCTGTCCTCAAGAAGATTTCTTCCACAAGGAACAGTTATTTATTTACTAATTAAATTAAGTTTAATTTATTGTTCTCACAATTTTAACAGGTTCCTACCAAACCAATCAAGCTAGACCACAACTTGCCGATTAGCATTTTTTCCCCATTACAAAATATAAAATGTGCGTGGAACATTTAATTTTGCAACGTAATTACCGGGTTTTCAAGGCGATTTTTGTAATTGTATTTTTTCAAACACCGCGCCCGTTCCAACATTTGACTCAGTGAACTGTAGAGTTATGGTTATGAAATTAAAAGCAAGTCGATTTAAAGAAATTAAATTATTAATGTTTTAAATTCAAGGCTAATTATTTAAAACTGCAATGGCCACTGTGCGTAATTCAAGTTAGAACCTTGACAAATCTAATACGGATAATTAGGGGCTTTTAAATTATTGCTGCCAGGTTTAAGTGGCCACTAAAGGCTAATTACAGTTATGAAGTTGCCTTTGAGATTAATTAATTTATAAATTGTTTTGTTTTATTTTGTGTTAACAACACCTTAAAAGATAATATATCTCTTTTAACTTCATAAGCTCAATATGCGTCATATTATTATGACAGATAGGTACAGACGCTAAAATGATGTTAAGGAAATAGAAAACAAACTAGGAGAGAAATCTGTGTGTAAAAGGGGCTGATAAAATAGGAAATACTTATTATATTTTTAAGGTAAAATGGAGAGAAACCTAATAAGCAATCAGGATAGAAAAGAAAGAATTATTCTATATATACATGTTAAAGAAGCACCAGGCCAAGAAAAAAAGCCCTCAAGCAGGAGTCGAGATATTACATGAGAAAATATTGGTAATTGAATTTTCAGACCACTTGAGCCACCCAATTAGAAAATAAAAAAGGAGTTTAACAGATGGTCTGGATCAGATGAAGATTTTTGATTACGAAATAGAGATAAATTGAAAGACAAACCGTTGCTACAGTGCTTTCATATTTTGACCATAGAAGTCACAAAATATAGTACCTACATTCTAGTCGAATCAATGAAACCTATAGATCGTTGAAATTTCGGAATTCTCAGAAGCAGTACCAATTTTAATAAAACTTTTTAAAAATATTTCCTATTCTATATTTGAAATCAGAAATATTCCAGCGAGCGGAATAAAATTTTTCGAATTCTAGTTTTAAAAATTTGTGAATTCTCTATGCTTTGAACAATTCATAAATTTTATATATGAACTTTCATTTTTGACGAAAAAAAATTTCAAAAATTCTTCGGAAAATTATCATTGGGTATATAATACGAAATACAGAAAATAAGATATAATATTAATAACATTCACAGAAATATTTAAAGGGTTTTTTTGAGCCAAAAATTACAAAATTATCACATTAAAATTTTACTAAAAATTTGCAACAAATTCAGCACGAATTATAAATTTTTCATTATTTTTTATTTGAATGAACTATGGTTAAAAGTAGTTATTACGGGTTTTGAGTAAATTGATGAAAAATAGATTTTCGAGAAAAAAATATTACCTGTGAAATTTTTCGAAGAATTTTCAAAAATTAGATAGATAAAAAGAATTCGTGTTTCATAAAAATTTTTCCAAAAAAATCTACATGATATTTTATTTCGGTAGTTGAAAATTTGAAACAAATGGATCTGTAATTTTCGGGTACACTAATAAAATATTTTTAATCATTTAAATTTAAAATTTCTTTATTAATTAGAGAAATGATAGGTTTCAATTATCAATTTGGTTTGGATTTTAATCCTGGAGTCCCTCTTGGTACTCGTCCACTGATTAGTGCAATCGTTTCCACTGCAAACAATGCAGCAGATGAACAGCGAAGACCAGTTTTTCTGCAGCCACATGCCGGACCACATCTAGTTTTGCAGGAGCAGAAAATAATTTTTATGATATTGTCCGGTGCTGCGGCTTGAATCAGGTATATATTGGTAATAAGAATTTTTGTCGTTTCCAGCCCCATTCTTCGGAATATATTGTAGTGTTATTTTTCCATCGCTGGACTTGCAAATACACTCTTGTAATGTGTTGTTTGGCTGCATCTTCTGTTGGACGTAGTAGCTGTACGTATTTATTTATAATTAATTACAGCGACGAATCTCTTGAATCTGAATTCATTCAATATAAGGATACAGTTATTCTCATCATTAAAATGTTGATTTACATACATCCTGCTCTTCAATCATAAAAGTATCAGCTGCTTTACGTAACTTTTCTTGATTGTTTAAAATTTTGATAAATTCATTTTTGCCTGGGTTTTTATAGGAGGCAGACGTGATATCACACCCTGTATAATAGGCATGAATAAATAAAAGATTTTTTTTATTTTTGGAATTTTTTTAATTCTGTTTTCGTTGAATTAAAATATTGTTTTTTGTAGGCTTCAAGAAATATTTTTTTATCATTTGATGCTGAATATATTAATAATACCAGAATATCAATGTCTTCTGCTACAACAGCTACATGAGGAAAAGAGCAATGTAAAGCTGACTGTGCAATTAATCGGTCAGAATCACTTTCTGCTTGCTATTTCAAGAACAAATTTTGTAAGCCGTGTTTTAAAATTTTATATATTTTAAAAATTGTTTACAAAGAAATATTAATAATTGAAAAATTAAGATTTTTTAATTAAATTTTTATTGATTTTCTACACAAATATGTTTTATTATACTAAATCCTAAAAAAAACACTTTTTATTAAATATTATTGAAAAAAAAATGAATTATCCGTATAAATTAATTATAATTGTTTAAACAATATAAATACTTGAGTCCGCCAGTCGGAATGCTTCTGATTTTAAATAATATATTATTAAATAATAATATATTTAAAAAAAAATCATCCAAATCCGAGCTGTTTCTGAAAATTCCGAAGTCAAAATCTTCCTTGACTCGACTATTAACACACAATGAATTTTTGGTTTAGGGTCAGGGTGTCAACAGTGGGTCAATTGTTTTTCTTGTAATCATATCACTAAAATATACGATACTAACTTTACCAAAACTACTGTACTGTAAAGAGTGTTATCTTAGTTTACCTATGTCTTCTTTGTTTTTTAACACATATCACATAAACTATGTTAGACGAGATTTCTTCATTGCAATTAATCCACTGTGAACTCCAAGGCGGGTACAGTGGATCAGCCCCCCAGTACACAGTGACTCAGGTTGGTATACAGTATTAGTTGGTATACTAGCTTAGTTCCAATATTTTTCTTGAGCATTTACTGGGCACATTTAGCGACTCCATTGGTCATATTTAATACATAATTAGTGTCAAGTAAACGCTCGCACTGAAATAAAAATCTTAACCAATTTATTTATATGTTTTGATACTGATTAAAATAACAAACTAAAACTAAACCTCTTTGTGTTAAGAAAAAACAAAAACTGTTTACCTAAACTACCACGAGAGAGAGAAAAAACTCTGGAAACTGTAGTTAATAAATATTTAAAAGGGACAAATTAACGGGAAAGTAATAATATGACTGCTGCTTTCTTCCACTTAGGGCAGCTATATCCAAGTGCTGGCAAAGTTACGAACAAGATAAATGACAATGATGCCGCTAGAAATAGAATTAGCAAGAAAGAGATAGGCGACATACAATTTATCTTGCTGGTAACTTTGCCAACACTTGGATATGCCGCCCTTTGGCTAGGCTTTGGCAGAATTAGTTTAATATCAGTCTCTCTCACATAGGAAATATCGGGAATATTTGGAAAGTGAAACTGATTTTAATGAAAAACTTTAAGACAAAATCAGAGGTCGTCATATATATTTTTGTATATTCTGACAGCCCACGGAGACCGAAGTCTAAGTACTATGTACCGTGGGTGTACTGGGTAAATCCGACTCACACATCCAGAGCTGGAAACATCCGTAGGGATTGCCCAGCCCATTAAGAGGATGTATGGGGTGGTACCACCTCGGCCGAGGAAAAATTCCTCTACCACCTTCCGATGCCGTGCACATAATCATTTGATGTGACTTTGCCGTCGGTAGTGAATAAATAGAATAATATATTTCCATTATGTATACATATTATGTACATTGGGTCGCCAAGTGCTACTGATACTAAATTTGCACCAAATATGCATACGTAGGACATCTGGCAATGCCAATTGCCTTGTCGTATTGTCTTAAAAAGGCAAAACAATGGTGACAGTATTCAAAAAAATACTTCACAGACCAATATTATTGTAGATTGTAATTACATTGGTGCATAGAAAACATATAAAAAGCTTTACGGTAGATCAACCGAGGTGATATTTTTTATGTAATTTTCTGTGTCACAATCCAACTTTAATCATTGATAATTTATTATGAACAATGACATAGCATTAAAGAAAGAGTAAGTTTGATTTAATCTAGACAAGTTCTTATTGCTCAGAGAAATATTGGACCCCCACGGAAAAGTGATTTTATTAAATAAGACATCGCTTAACAAGACAATGTAGATGAGGGAGGAGCATGTTTAAAAAGTCCCATTTGAAATTTTCCATTACTACTAAACATCAATATATACGAGTACTGAACAACACGATTTTTATTAAATAAACAAATCTCACAATTCTTCAATAAATTAATACCCGCACTTTTAAGCGGTAAGTAAACAGAAAAATAACTTTATGCTGGGTGACACAGAAAGCAGTTCCCCTTTCCAATTTTTTCCTTAGTTTTTAAAATACAAATTTACGATTTACTATCGCTAGACAGGTCTGATTTGACAAACAAAAGTTTTAAAGTGGCAGTGTAAGAATAAAACAACTAAGTTTTTTACTATGAATTGAAAAGGACACATTATATTCAAATGTCATTTCCAGTAACATTTTGTATATACACCTTGGACTTTGGAAAGGACCTGACTTCCCATTTTTTATCAAAATATATGAGGCATAATTTTTACAGTTCGGATATTTTTTTTAGATAACAAATCACACAGTCCTGACGAGAACTGTTTTTTTACATGTATGTTTTTAGTGGGCTAATAATAAACCTTCATTTCAGTTTAACTGTTTGTACCTGCTACTTCTTTAGCGGCTCTCGGCGATCTTTCTAGCCCATCTTATCGACTAAATACCGACCTAAATAGTTCTAGAGGGCGTCATTCTGGTGTCCATTTCCTTAAATTTCGCAGCCATGATATTCGCCGTTTGATGGATAATAGGTATAGAGCTTTCTGGGTGCTACAGCCCCGTATACAGGGTGTTCGGATATAGCATCAAAGAAATTTAGGGGTGTATGTATCGTTCCAAAATAAGAATAAATGTCATATGAACATGGATCCGCAAATGGGAGCTAGAGGCCTTTGAAAATGGTCTCCAAGAAATGGATTTTATTTAATAATATAATTAAAGATCCCTTAAGAGTAGAGCAACGAGCTTTGGAGATTAAGTTATGATTAATAAGTGCTTTATTTGAATGCAACAAGTAACCCAAATTATAATCAGTGGCGTACGAAATTATGGGAGATGGTAGTATTTTCCTCCAATTTTTTTTGCCAGTACATTTTTTTAAAATTTATTATTAACCCATGATTCTCCAGACGATTTACGTAAAAAAGGCATTATGGTTATAAAACTGCAAAATCAACCCGTTTAGAGAAAAACCGGTCTAAAATGATAGCTGCATATTATCATGCTCTAGTGTACTCTAGACAATCAGTAAAGTTGAGTAATAGGCCAAGCAGTAGAGCGATTTGTCGTGACATTAATACTATCAGAAAACCGTCTGTGCCATCATCTAAAAGACGATCCGTAGATGATTGCTGTTATATTTGAAACTCTGAAGTTCTTTCCTTTAATTTGTTATAAACATTTTTAAGCAAAAAAACGCGATTTTTTTTAGTTTTTTGCTTATAAAATGAAAAGTAATGAAGTTAATGGTGTCAATGGACGATTTGGGGGGAATAAAACTGCAAACAAAATGAGAGGTCGAGCGTCCCGATAGGATGAGTAGCAACGGAGAAAATCCGGATAAACCGGAAAATTAATAGTTTTTTTTTTGAAATTCATACATCGGCCATTTTTAAACGTAGAGGGCTCAAACTTTGGGAAAAAGTAGTAATTTATAGCTACTTTATGTGTGCAAAACCCCGACGCTGTCCGACGATTAGTTTTGCCACAATCGTCATTTTAATTTTTCAACACACTATTTTGCAACAGGTCTGGATGCTCTATGGATCGTCCAATTTTAATTATTGAAACGGATTTGAAAAGTACATGTTTAATTGAACAATATGTATATTTTAATTTTTCCATAAAATGCTACGAAACCGGTTGAAAATGCACGTAAAGATGCGTGAATATGACCGAGCGCGCGGATATTGGCTCGCTCCGCTGCTCTCCTGCTACGCGTCATCTTTCGCGCGCTCGGCCATTTTCACGCATCATTACGTGCATTTTCAACCGGTTTCGTAGCATTTTATGGAAAAATTAAAATATACATATTGTTCAATTAAACTTGTACTTTTCAAATCCGTTTCAATAATTAAAATCGGACGATCCATAGAGCATCCAGACCTGTTGCAAAATAGTGTGCTGAAAATTTAAAATGACGATTGTGGCAAAATTAATCGTCGGACAGCGTCGGGGTTTTGCACACATAAAGTAGCTATAAATTACTACTTTTTCCCAAAGTTTGAGCCCTCTACGTTTAAAAATGGCCGATTTATGAATTAAAAAAAACTCTTAATTTTCCGGTTTTTCCGGATTTTCTCCGTTGCTACTTATCCTATCGGGACGTTCGACCTCTCATTTTGTTCGCATTTTTATTCTCTACAAATCGTCTATTGACACCATTAAGATTGCTTCATTACTTTTCATTTTATAAGCAAAAAACTAAAAAAATCGCGTTTTTTTGCTTAAAAATGTTTATAACAAATTAAAGGAAAAAATTTCAGAGTTGGCAATATAACAGGAATCATCTACAGATCGTCTTCCAGATGATGGCACAGGCGGTTTTCTGATAGGATTAATGTCAAAAAATCGCTAATATTTTGCTCTGTTGCTTGGCCTATAAAGTTCCAAATAAACAAGTAGGCTACTGTCATACAGTCAATCAATATCAAATGTTAATTTGTTGTGTAACTTACATTGTGCGTTTCTATCATTTTCTGTTCCAAAAGAAGCTTTAGTTCAAAGGTCTCTAGCTCCCTTGGGAAGAATTTGCGGACCCGCACGTTGATATGCTATTTTTTTTCTTATTTTGGGACAATACATACACTCCTAAATGTTCTTGATGATATTTGCGAACCCAACCCAACCTGTATAATAAATCATTTTCCGTTCGCTGGACCACGCAATGGATGGGATTTCAAAAACAACTGAGCCAATTTAAAAACTTCTGTTGTAGACGAATTAAAGCTGGCACTGTTGGTCAGTGACCAGAGGCGTCGATGCCGAGAATAAGTAGAATTGACAAAAATAATTTAATTCATGGGCGTTGCCGTGATTGTGTGAAATAAAAAAAAAACGGCCAAGTGCGAGTTCAACTCACTAATGGAGGGTTCCGCACTACCGTAAGATAGTTTTTCTATTTTTTTAAATAAATTTGCTGATGTTTCATCCCATACTTTGCGTAGTGTTAAAATGTCGCATAGTTCAGAATTTTGGAAAAAGTTAGACGTCACAAAAATCGTAGAAATATATATTAAATACGTAGATGTAGTTTCACCACTGGAGATATATTCTTAAAAGTGGTTGATTCAAATGTAGACATTAGTTGAAAATGTACATTCATTTTCTACATAATTATTGAATTTATAGAAATGGATATTTCCACTTAAAATTTGGTCTCCCACCCATAAACAAAAATCTAGTCCTTTCGCTTCATCTCCCTCTTGCCATGTTTGGTTAAAATGGGGTTTGAATGGAACTAATTTATTTTCTTTTAAAATCATCTGAATATGAGCTTTTTTCACAACTTCTAGAAGATGTTTAGCACAATTTCTAAGGGACATCACAGGAGTTTCTCTAACAGACTGAAGAACTAAAACTGTGGCATTGTTTTGGCCATATTTCTTCTTCTTAAGATTCAAAACCGAACCAGTTCCTTGGAACTTTTTATCTTGTTATAGATTGTTATTTCAGTTAATGGGATTCCTACTAATGTCTCGCTAAATTGTTTCTTGATGTAGCGGTATGATACTTGGCCATCCCCATATCACTGGACTAAAAATCCTTTGTTCAGTAGAGAACATTTTGATGGGAAGTATTTTAAATGAAATAATTGCTTCATTTATTAAGATATTGACAAATATGTTCATAGGTGCCATTATTGTTTTAAAAAAAATTATGTGTTAAGATTCGTTACTTTTAAATCTTGTACTTCGGCTTAATTTCCAACATATTTCATATTTGTTCTTTTGGTAGAAAATGATAAACAAGGTATGTTTATTTTTAGGCAAAATAACATTTTCGTTTTTTATGCTCCCTGTATAAAAAAATAATTTTTTTACCGTGAATTTTATTTATTTTACAAGCAAAAACTTTTATTAGGAGTAACATTTTTATGTACCTTGCAAAATTTGATCCATTAGTCCTCTTCTAAATCCCATCCGTGGACATCCGGTATAAAAATTGATGGTCGGTATACCACCGAGACGAGCCGTACGATAGATCTCAAAACTTGAGAACCTCTAAATTCTGAAGCTAATTCTGATCATCAAAAAACAATATTATTATAGAGGGTACGTAATAAATGTGTGTGATTGGTACCTAATAAAGTAATAACACAGATTTGAACATGAATTTATTAAGAATGGATACGGGATGATTTAACATTCTTTGAAGCCAAAACAAACCATTCTAAACGACACAGTAAACACAATTTGTAAACATTGGCCACATCTTATTTTACCTTGTATTTTTGTACAAAAAATACGTTAGAAGCATCACAAGATTTACTAAAAGTAACAAAAGCATTAAAATATTTTATTTTTCTGCTAAATAATAATAAATTTAAGTTAAAAAGGTTTTATTATTTATTGGTTATGTTATTTCTAAAGGTGTTTATTTAAAGTCGCTCCGAGTCATTTATAAATCTATAAATCGCATCGCATCTTTCCTAGTTCATTAGACAAAGACGTAGGTACGTGTAACCGAGTGTTCAGACCGAGGTGTTCAGCCGTTTTCCTAAGCAACCAGCACAGACAGCAACACTTCTGAGCTTCAACACTCCAATGCTATTTTATCTCTTTCTACTACCATTCTTGATTCAATTACGTAGTTCGTAAACTAATCTCCTGGGGGAAATGTTTTCATAACAAATAACAAATATAAGGCTTCACGTTCGATACGCTGACAGTATACGGGCATCGAATCCGTTCTTAATAAATCCATGGATTTGAAGCAGTTTATTTTCGTGGTACCTACATAAATCGAGCGTCCGTGGGCAATAAATCAAAAAGGATTTGAGTGACTAAACCCTAAATAAGCAACATTAAAACAATAAAGTTGTAGATTCTGTTTTCGAATATTTTACGGAATATCTTGTACATTGAATAAATATTTCTGCGGCAACGACCATTGCTACTCTATCCTAATTTAGAAAATACCTTTATATAGAAAAGTGCGTCTTAGCAGAAAGATATATTTATTCAGAGATAGCATGCACGAAAGTTGTAATTAAAAACGGCTATTTATTAATTCTAAATCAGAAAATTAAGCATTAATTTGATTTACGTCGTCCATATAGCACTTAAACGTAATTTACGATTCTTCTTTGGAGTATTATTGCACATTGTAAAATTTGAGCAAAAAGCGATTTATTGCACGGCCGTTTTGTTTTTAATTAATAAAATGGCAATAATGTCCGTCTTATAAAACGGAATCAAATAGCGCATCACTCGTTGGCATCTAACGTAAAAAGTGGTGCCATTCTTCTTCATAGTTTAAAAGATTGTAGATCAAAATTGCCAATGCATTATTTGTATTATTCGCAAAGCCTATCGTTGTCGGTTATAGAGAAACTCAGAAAAAATCTCTAAAGACACTGGCGTTTCCAATGGTTTTTGATTCCGCAGAAATTCAACTTTTTTCGCAAATAACAAAATATTTTTTTTCTTCCTATTTCTAGTAGCCTCACTATTAAAAACCCTAAACTTGGCATGGGTCCCGTAAGTAGCAACAAAGATATAAATTTCTATCTACGCCCTTGAGTGTACAGTATCTCAGAGTGTACCGATGTAGTCGCTTTGTCTAGTAATAATTATGCTAGAGCTCCTATATTGCAAAGTCTCAATATAGCGTCCCGCGTCCGTCATTTTGCTTATATTTCAATTTAATATAGCATATGTCACTCGCAGAAGGTACGAACGTCTGTTCACCCTATTTAGTAGGTCTTTAACATTTTAATTCTTCGAATTAGACAAACTGGCTTCCTGCGTCCACCATGTTGCTTATTTTTCAACTTGATATAGGCTAGACCCAAATTCAATCGTGTAAAGTACAATGACGTTGGTGCCGGCGGAGGGAAAACTTTTAGTTAACCACTGGTTGTTAATGAAGCCACACGAGGCTCGAGAGAGACGGCGATGCAACAATCTTTCCACCGGCACCAACGTCATTGTACTTTACACGATTGAATTTGGGATGGCGGTACTGAGACGAAACGTTTACCACCCTATTTAATAGGTTTTCAAAATTTTAACTCTTCGAATTAGACAATATGGCTTCCTGCGTCCGCCATTTTATTTATATTTAATAGGTTTTCAAAATTTTAATTTTTCGAATTAGCCAATATAGCTTCCTGCGACCGCCATTACGTTAATTTTTCAATTTATTATAGCCTATATGTCACTCGTCTGACTGAGACGAATCATTTGACACCCTATTTAATAGGTCGTTAACACTTTAATTCCTCGAATTAGACAAACTTGCTTCCTGCGTCCACCATGTTGCTTATATTTTAAATTGATATAGACTACGTTACTAGCTGGACTGAGACGAAACGTTTGACGCCTATTTAATAGGTCTTCAAAACTTTAATTCTTTGAAATAAACAATATGGCTTCCTGCGGGACGGAAACGAATCGTTTGACACCCTGCTAAATAGGTTTTCAAAAGGTTATTCTCTGAATTAGACAATGTGGCTTCCTGCGGGACGAATACGAATCGTTTGACACCCTGCTAAATAGATTTTCAAAAAGTTATTCTCTGAATTAGACAATATGGCTTCCTGCGTCTGCCATTTTGTTTATGTTTCAATTTAATATAGCTTATGTCACTCGTGCGACTGAGGCGAATCGTTTGCTACTCCATTTAATAGGTTTTTAATATTTTAATTCTTAGAAATAGACAATATGGCTCCCTGCGTCCGCTATTTTGTCTATATTTCAGTTTAATATAGCCTATGTCACTTACGGGACTGAGACGAATCGTTTGTTCACTCTATTTAATATAGGTCTTTAAAAGTCACAAATGCCCTAAAATATATCGTGTGCATAGGCTTGCAAAAATTATTGAAAAGTAAATGTGCATGCTATACTCAGAATAAAAAAACGATGTAAATTTGATACATATCCAGAGTTTTAACAAAATAAATGAGAGTTTTAGCGTTAACTGTGGGAGACAGGAGGCAGTGCAGAAAATCGTGGTTGACTTTCACGCAAATCTGGATCTCTGGTAGTCACTGTGACAAAATCTGACGTAGAAATAAGATATGCATTTTTGCGTGTCTCTTGGACTAATCTCATTAATTTATATTAAAAACCTATCTTTAACCAGTATTAGGTATTATATTAAAGACAAATTTATATTTTTGGTCATACATACAAATAGGGTTTATGTCTAAATATATTTCTATTTTCGGCTGAGATAAATAAATAGTATACTGTGCAACGAGCATGGAAATGGTCATTCCATGCGAGTTTTATACTATACTTTTTCTACGAATGTTACTGTTACATAAAATGGGATTAGTAATATTTTTCTTTTTAAGATGTCAAAATAATAATTGTCATTTATTTTTTATTTGCATTGTCTGCGTTGCTATGCGATTACTATGGCGTGTTGACGCGGCGCCGGTCAACGCCACCTTTGTAAAAATATACCCGTGCACCTTGTGACTTTTGTAGTTGAATCACCATGGTGATTGAAGCACAATGAAATTGTGAAAAAAACAATGCACTATGTTCCGAAATTACTATTGACATACAATAAAGGTTTTTATTGACATTCGTAGAAAATAGTATATTTCATTACCAGTCCGGAAAAAAGGATTTTTCTGTGCGCGCTTGACAAATTCTCGTGTGAGGCGCAGCCGAACACGGGAAGTCAAGCAAGCACGGAAAATCCATTTCTGGACGTGTAATGAACGATATTTTTTATTATACTTCTTTGAAAACGATAACATAAAACAAAATATAACATAAAAAAATACATACCTACATACAAAATAAACTTGGAATATTTTTATTTTCACAACTGTTATCGGAATTTAAAAAAAAAACTACTAGAGTAATTAAAAATTAACTATTAATAATGAAAGATGCCACTTTTTCAGGTTGAGAGAACATTTTATTAGAATGAATTTAATTGACAGAAAATTAACAACGCTGACAATATGGTCTTTGGCAGGTATGATGCGTTTTCATGGTAACTTTCAAATCATTTAAAAGGTGATTTAAATTTGTCTATGCCAGATAAGATTGACAAAACGTCAAAAAATATTTCAGAAATTCATCTAAATATTCAAATATTTACGAAATAAAATACAAAATAGGTACATATTAAATATCAGATAGCATATAGACTTTCTTGAGTTTAGTTTATTTTCCTATACCTATATTTCTATTTTACAGCCAAAAAATAGTCGGTATCTTCATTCAGCACACTGAAAGAACTGGAGACCAGGAAAATTTTTTCCGTGCGCTCTTTCCGTGCGCTAGCCCGAAAAAGCCCATCTTACATTATTACTAAAACAGATGAAAATAAGGTGTTTTCAAAGAAGTATAATAAAAAATCCATTTCTGGACGTGTAATGAACGATATTTTTTATTATACTTCTTTGAAAACGATAACATAAAACAAAATATAACATAAAAAAATACATACATACAAAATAAACTTGGAATATTTTTATTTTCACAACTGTTATCGGAATTTAAAAAAAAAACTACTAGAGTAATTAAAAATTAACTATTAATAATGAAAGATGCCACTTTTTCAGGTTGAGAGAACATTTTATTAGAATGAATTTAATTGACAGAAAATTAACAACGCTGACAATATGGTCTTTGGCAGGTATGATGCGTTTTCATGGTAACTTTCAAATCATTTAAAAGGTGATTTAAATTTGTCTATGTCAGATAAGATTGACAAAACGTCAAAAAATATTTCAGAAATTCATCTAAATATTCAAATATTTACGAAATAAAATACAAAATAGGTACATATTAAATATCAGATAGCATATAGACTTTCTTGAGTTTAGTTTATTTTCCTATACCTATATTTCTATTTTAAAGCCAAAAAATAGTCGGTATCTTCATTCAACACACTGAAAGAACTGGAGACCAGGAAAATTTTTTCCGTGCGCTCTTTCCGTGCGCTAGCCCGAAAAAGCCCATCTTACATTATTACTAAAACAGATGAAAATAAGGTGTTTTCAAAGAAGTATAATAAAAATATATTTATGGTAAGCCACTGGGCAATGGCAAAACTTATTCCGTTTGGCTAGTTTATTTCAGACAGAAATATACAACATCTGCTCAAAAATATCTATGAAACAACTGAGCTGGTTCACTTTTTTTTTGTTTCATGGAAATAGAAAACTATAAAATTAAACACAGTGCTGTTACAAACAGCATTTGTGTTAAGAAGAAAGGACTATTGAAGTAATTTTTATTTTTAAAGATTATGTTTGTGTAGAGACGGGTACATTTCAAAAAAAATTCTTTAAATAATACAATCAACAAGAGTGTCGAGAAGGAAATGGAATTTTAAAATATCGTTTATACTTTTTTTATCCGTCAAAATTTTGAATTTTAAGGTATTCTTCTCAATCAAGGACTAGGATTACAGGGCTTCCTTTTCTATGTGGTATAGTAAGAATCTGGCAAGGAAAAGCCACGAGCGTCATAGGCATAAAGACATCACGCGTGCTTTATCTCGTTTTAGAATATTCCTGACTTAGTTGCTGGAAATCGATATACCAGTAGCGTAGTCCATTTAAACAAGGGTTTTTAATTTAATAATTGGTTAAAAAAATAATTGCAAAAATTAAAACTAATGATTCAATGATTGTGTGCATTTTTTAGTTATTACTTTATATGTACAACGGCATCCATAAAGTTCTCAACATATGAAAAAAAAACATTTCCTATTTTTAAGAAAATTTTGGGTATTCTTGATGAAAGTTTTTGCACGCATAAAAAACGTTTTTAACGTTATCACAGTTAATATCAAATATACAAAATGTCAAAAACTAAAAAGAATGTGATTCGTCTAAACCAAATACCTATATTTAAAGCGAATATTTTTGAAACAAAAACTTTCTTTGTAGGCATAGTTTGGATAAAATTAAAGTAGAACATTGAAAAAGCCCGGATTTCATCGGTTTTTGCAAAATCTACACCTAATTTTTCATCACTATATGCGTTTGGCATGTCAAAAATTAAAGAACATTATGGTTATTTCAACATAGACTTTGTACCAGAGGAAATAGTGGTAGATTTTGAGCTTTCTGTTTATAATGCAGTGTTAAATATTTGTCCAATTTCTAAAATTATATGCTGTCAATTTCACTTAAGCCAAGCATGGTCTCCGGTGACCGAGTTGGTACCGGCGCCAGCTTTGCAACCGAGAGGCGCGGGTTCGAATCCCGCTTCGACCATGGATATTTTGTGATTTTTAACTATTGGAAGGTGGTAGAGGAATTCTTCCTCGACCGAGGTGGTACCACCCCATACATCCTCTTAAAGGGCTGGTGAAATCCCAACGGATGTTTGCAGCTCTGGATGTGTGTGTCGATTCCCCAGTACACCCACGATACATAGTACTTAGACTTCGGTCTTCGTGGGCTGTCAGAAGATAAAAAAAGGATGGTACAGAAAAATTCACAATCTAGGTTTAACACAGAAATACAAAGACAAAAATTCTGAGATTCGGAAGTAGCTTCATTATTGTTTTCGTTTTTTAGTTTTGGAACTAGAGGACGTTGACGATCTTTATTTCTTTCAACTTTACGAAATTAAAACAGTAGACGATAGACTTGAAAAATGTTCTGATTACCTTCTCGAAAATTATTTTACAGTTAATTGTCACCCTATAAGACAATCCTTAACAAACCCAAGCAACCCAACCCAACGAACACATTATATGGGCTGATGCTGTAAAGAAAACTACCAATGCTTGCGAATCGTGCCATTCGCATTTTAATGCATTCATGTACCAAACGCATCCTTCTTTACTTATTTCTGTAAATTCACTTCGTTATGTATAAACCAAAATGTATATCAAATGTAATATTAGAATTAATCAAATTCATAAATTTAAAACTATAGCCACTAAACTACAATATGTCTAAATAATATCCCATTATTATGTTTGTCATTAATTAAAATTATAATTTGTAATATGTTTTTCTTATCTATACATAGTATCTAGTGATTGCAATCCCTCAGTATTTTAAATCCCGCAGGGCATTTGCGGGATTGGTTCTAATCCAGCGGGATCCCGCGGGATCCTGCATAGGTTTTTTAATTTAATAAAATTCGATAAATTAACGTTTATTTAATTAATTATTGAACCAACTTTAATTTTGTATTATAAAAATCAACAATTAACAGTATTTTAGTTAAAAAAATTATACAAATTAAAGTATAGCACCTCTTAACTATATTACTATAACTATAAATCAATCAGATTTCTTATTAATTAAAGTAACTTTGGGCAAATGAACTTCAAATGTTTATAGGCGGTATATCGCATGGGTTTTTTAATTTTATAAAATTCGATAAATTAACGTTTATTTAATTAATTATTAAACAAACTTTAATTTTTTATTATAAATATCAAAAACTAACAGAATGTCAGTCAACAAAATTATGTAATTTAAAGTCTAGCCTCTCTTAACCATACTACTATGGCTATAAATCAATCAAATTTCTTATCAATTAAAGTAAAAAGTAACTTGGGGCAAATGAACTTTAAATGTTTATACGCGGGATCCTGCATAGGTTTTTGAATTTTATAAAATTCGATAAATTAACGTTTATTAATTAATTAAACCAAGTTTAATATTTTATTATAAATATCAAAAATTAACAGTATTTCAGTCAACAAAATTATGTAATTTACAGTCTAGCTTCTATTAACTATACTACTATGACTATATAACTCAGACAAATTTCTTATCAAGTAAATTAACAAGTAACTTTGAGCAAATGAACTTTAACGGTCAGATTCACTAAGAAGGTTTAATATTTATTAAAATTAAGATCTTATAGATGATCACTTATGTTTTGACAGGTTTTTATCCTGTCATTGTTAATAAGGCGTCATTAAAAACTTATGAATTATTCTGATATTTCGGCGATTTGCTTAGTTTCCAAATGATTCTTATCTTGGAGCGAGTTGCTGTAGTGAATTTAGTTCTATTATTGTCGAAAGTATGTACTAAAATTACCCTTTTCTATATAAATTTGCAAAAAGCTCAGAAATAAATTCATAGTATAAAACTTATTCTTACACTTGTCAGTTTAAAACATTTGGTTGTCAAATTAGACCTGACTAGCGTTGGAGAATCTGGCTGTTAATGTTTATTATTTTTCTACCTGAGATAATAAGTCTTACTAGTTTTTATAGTAAATCATATTAGTTTGATTGTAAGGTAAGTAAGATACTTATAATACCTAAGCAGTCTCATTAATTTTCACATTATAATACCACGGATATTTGGCAGATATTCGCGTTATTTTTTAAGAGTTTGCGGCTTTCTGTGTGGGATCCCCCGGGCCGTCAAATGATGCGGGATTGCTATCCCTTATAGTATCATAACTGGAAAAAATAAATTTTGTTATAAAGATTACTTAACTTTATTTTTTGCAAGCAGAAGCATAATAAATTATTCATGTGCCAAATTTAACCATTTTAAAAGGGTATCTTGTAAACTCTGTGCCGAGTTTGACTATTTCTGTTTTGTATATCTGAGGCATGTGTCGAGCTTGTATTACCCCAAGTCATACTATTATACAATCTGGCCATACTCTACCTTTGGCAACATCGGAGAGGCATTCGCAATGATAAGAGATGAATGTTGATGGGACGGATTTTATTTCGATTCTGATTTGGCCAAAGCGAAAATCGTGCAGCCTTGCCAGTTCATTCAGCACCACTATTTTTATCATAAGAATAAAGAATAATCCAGAACACGCCTTTGACGCTCAAGTTGCAAAAGACAAGAGAGAGAAGGAAATAGTTGCGGTCTCTGTGAGTTATGACGCTCGTGGCTTTTTCTTGTTTGATTCTTACTTTTTTTTTTAACGCAAACTGAATGAACGTATTAAAATATTATTATTAGAGTTTAACAAATGGGGGTAATTCCAGAGACGGCTTCTAACCTAGTTGGAAATAAAATTAGGATTCGATTTGAAAATAAAATACAAATATTTATTTACCCACATTGTGTTATTTGAAAGTGCGAGATACGAAAATATCATACAGGGTGTCTGAAAAGTCTTAGCATGGGCAAATATCTTTACTATTAATCAAGATAGCAACACCAAATTTTAGTTGTACCTTATTGGTTAGTAAATCTACTTTTTTACGTAATTTGACTCTTTCAACCCCCTTGGGGGGTTACGCTAGCGAGTTGAGGTCCAAAATTTTGGATGCAAACCTATGCCGTGTGGCCTCTTCGTTTAAAAGTCTTCAAAAAAGAAACATTGTTTTAGTATTTTAGTATTTATTTATTATTGTAATTCATTTTTAAATGGCAAGCCTATAAAAATTATAACTCGTAAATCGTATAATCGGGCGGGGCACAAGTCGACCATTAGTCGGCCACTTGTGCCAAACAGTACAAGTCGGCGCTGCTATTTTTTGTTTTGTAGGGCACTTTTTTCTAACTTTTTTCCAACTTTACTTCTTCATTTGTCGTTTTTATATGTTTTGTTTTTTGACATCTGCGCAGTAGACCAAAATGCATACCACGCGCAAACCGAGCGTGCTAGACATGCGCACGGAATTTCAGGAGTTGGACTTTGGTGTCTACATTTGAACCCATTCATTGTTCAGAATATATCTCCAGTAGTTAAGGTACCACTACGTATTTAACTTTATAACTTTGTTCCCAAGTTTTTTTCGACTTTATTTTTCATTTTTTGCCATGTGCGCAGTAGACCAAAATGCGTACCACGCGCAAGCCGAGCGTGCTAGACATGCGCACGGAATTTCAGGAGATGGACTTTGGTGTCTACATTTGAACCCATTCACTTTTAAGAATATATCTCCAGTAGTTAAGGTACCACTGCGAATTTAGACAACAAAGTACATCCCCTGAAATTTCGTGCGAATGTCTAGCCCTCTTGGTTTGCGCGTGGTACGCATTTTGGTCAATGGTAAAACTTTTTCCCCAAGTTTTTTTCGACTGTATTTTTCGTTATTTGCCACCGCGCAGATAGCAAAAAAAGAAAAATAAAATCGAAAAAACTTGGGAAAAACGTTATAAAGTTAAATACGCAGTGGTACCTTAACTACTGGAGATAGATTCTTAAAAGTGAATGGGTTCAACTGTAGACACCAAAGTCCATCTCCTAAAAGTCCGTGCGCATGTCCAGCACGCTCGGTTTGGGCGTGGTACGTATTTTGGTCTACTGCGCACATGGCAAAAAACGAAAAATAAAGTCGAAAAAACCTTGGGAAAAAGTTATACAGTTAACTACGTAGTGGTACCTTAACTATTGGGGATATATTCTTACAAGTGAATAGGTTCGAATGTAGACACCCAAGTACATCTCCTGAACTTGCGTACGCATGTCTAGCATGCTCGGTTTGCGCGTGGTACGCATTTTGGTCTACTGCGCAGATGTCAAAAAACAAAACATATAACAACGACAAATGTTGGAGAAAAGTTAGAAAAAAGTGCCCCACAAATCAAAAAATAGCAGCGCCGACTTGTGCTGTATGGCACAAGAGGTCGACTAATGGTCGACTTTTGCCCCGACCGATTATACGATTTACGAGTTATAATTTTTATAGGCTTGCCATTTAAAAATGAATTACAATAATAAATAAATACTAAAATACTAAAACAATGTTTCTTTTTTGAAGATTTTTAAACGAAGAGGCCACACGGCATAGGTTTGCATTCAAAATTTTCGACCTCAACTCCCTAGCGTAACCCCCCGGGGGGGTTGAAAAAGTCAAATTACATAAAAACGTAGATTTATCAACCAATAAGGTACAACTAAAATTTGGTGTCGCTATCTTTATTAATAGTAAAGATATTTGCCCATGCTAAGACTTTTCAGACACCCTGTATGATATTTTCGTATCTCGCACTTTCAAATAACACAATGTGGGTAAATAAATATTTGTATTTTATTTTCAAATCGACTCCTAATTTTATTTCCAACTAGGTTAGAAGCCGTCTCTGGAATTACCCCCATTTGTCAAACTTTAATTATTATCGATATATTTTTTTGATTCTGTGTAAATATGCAGTGCCGTTAAATATCAAAATTGGAATAAATTGACTGGTAAAAATGATATTTGTTAATAAAATCAGTTTCATTAGATTTAATCTGACCTTCGCCAAACGTTAAAAAATGTTTGCTATTCAGAACACAAAAATTAAGCCGATTCAATGATAATTTCTGGAATATTATCCTATAATAAATTTAAATAAATTTACGATTTTTTTGCATTAATATTCATATTCACAAAATTTCCAAAACAAAATTTAAAATTGTTTTATTAACAAAGCTAGGGCATCTAATTTTAAATTTAAATTTGGAATTCGGCTTTGGTAACAGGCATAATATACTTATTGAAATTTTAAATTAGCATCACCAAAACAAATTAGCTAGTGGCAAGGTTGGTCAGACAACTGATTCAAAGTAATATTTTTTAAATGGCTATCGTTAGGAATTTTTGCTTATAGACTTACGGAATATTAAAATTGTTATTAAAGTGGTATAAGTCGCAATAAATAAGTTGTTCAATTTCACGATTTAACGATTTTGTTGTTAACGATTAGTAAAACTTTCAAAACCGAAAATCCAAGTGAAAATGCAATTACATACATAAATTCTTTTCTGGTGCAACAAAAGAGCGTCAAGAAAAACTCAACCAGAGATTAAATTTCTTAAGATGTGTGAAAAAATTTCCTGAAGAAAACCGTCCAATAATTTTTATTGATGAGCATACATTCATTCTTCTCACACGCATGAAAAATCTTGGTGTTATAATAGTAACGAAGGGCACTGAAGGTCTGTGTCAAAAGGATAAAGACTAGTAATGGTTCATGCAGGCACTGAAAATGGTTTTGTACCTAACGCATATTTAGCTTTTAAATCGCAAACAAAATCGGGCGATGATCACAGTGGAATAAATTACGCTAACAACAAAAAGTAGGTCCCAGAAAAACTTATTCCTAACCTGCCAGCAAAGAGTGTTCTTGTTATCGTTAACGCTCCCTATCACTACGTGCAAACAGAAGAATTTCCAATTTTAATTACCGAAAGAAGGATATGAAGGCATGGTTAAGACGACGTCGTGCCACCGTTATCGATAACACGTTAAAAGTGGATTTCTACAGTTTAAATAAAATGCGAAAAACGTTGGATAAAACATATGGGATTGATAAAATCCTGGAAGAACATGGACATGATGTTTTGAGGTTACCTCCTTACCATCCGGATCTAAATCTTATTGAACTTGTTTGGTCCTCTCTAAAACAATTTGTTGCCGACAGAAATATTGATTTTAACTTCAATAATGTAGAAAATTATTGTAGGGAATTTTTCGATACCTTTTCCGAACAAGATAATAATAATATAACTGGTACAATTTATTATATGCACCAGGTTCAACTGATCGAATTTAGAGTTGTAATTAGTAGAGGAGAAGGTGGTAATATAGAACCCCAACTGGGTTTTATTCTATAAACGGAAAAGTTTTATGATTATCCAAGAACTTCTTGTATTACTAGTCTCTCTCTCTCTCTCTCTCTCTCTCTCTCTCTCTCTCTCTCTCTCTATATATATATATATATATATATATATATATATATATATATATATATATATATATATATATATATATATATATTCAGTTTGTATCTATTTGAACGAAATTAGAATGATAGCGATATTTCTACCTACCATAAATATAATTACCAAAATTTACGGAAAGTATTTATGATACCACTTAATCACCATTCAACCCCTTTAACACAAAAGTAATTTGTCTTTATTATTCATAAGAATCAAGCAAGCAGAATTCAGGAACAAAATTGCTGTTGACTGCCACCTGTCTTAAACAAATTTAATCTAAATTAACGACTAAATAGGAATATCTTATTTAAACGAATCCGAATATTTTAAAGCAATTAGGTAATTTTATTTTTGTCACTGCCAGTATTGGCAGCAGAAACCGCTTAATATTGCCATTTCTGTTATTCGAATTCTATCTCACTTCCTCGTCCGCGTAAGTATAAAATTTTTCAGAGCCAAAGCTATATTTGACAAGCTGCACTATTTTACCTATAGACCGAAATGGTTTCTCTAGGTTTACGTACAGGGGTGCACTTGTACTGCCGAAGAAATTCAACATATTATGTTGTGTAAGCAGCCGAATGCAATTTCGGAGCATACAACGCTGGGCTAATTAGTTAACGCGAGCCACTCACTCAAACAAAATCGTATTGATGGATGCAAAAGGTCTGATTTTAATTCTGGTAAAACGTGATCTGTTTCTCAGACACCCAGGATAGAAGCCCACCTGATGAAGTGTAAGTGCCTAGAAATCGTGATAGCAGGACCGGAATCAAAAATAGTCCCATTCTGTCGAGTTATTTTTGACGGTCTTTTATTGCACAAGTGAAGAATTTATTTCTTCGCATTGTTACTATTTTATAGTTACAGACCGAAAGAATTTCTCTAACGAAAATCCAACTTTATGGGTATATTGAGAGCTAGACTTACGTGCATAAAAATCGACCCACCTTACATCCCTGAAATTTAATGCATTTTTTAAAAAGTATTCATATAGATTAAATAAAAAAAGACATCTTGATTAATTTAGACTTACTTTATGAAATGACATTTCATTATTTCAAGCAATTGGCGACTCAACTTAAGCCAATTTGCTAACAACAATAACGGGGGATGATTTCGTTTAGTCTTGGTCGTCAATATCGTGTTATTTGGCATCTTTGTCAATTTTGTCGTCTAGTGAGCACATCTTCCTCGTTACAAATCAGCTAATTGCAGGTGACTTCCTTAATTTAAGTACAACTTTTTTATTTAACGTGATGATTGGTTCCTGAAAAATTCATTTGATTTCAAAAGTGCGAGGTGAGTCAATTTCTATATACAGGGTCTTCCAACGAGGACTGAACAGGGGCTCATTTTTGAGCTTCCTTGTATTTAAAGAAAAATCTAAAATAGCCAATCGATGTACTTTTTCCTGCAGAATTCAAAAATGAAACCAAAAATTTATTTGAACCAGAAACAAAAGAGTTACGCTATGGATAAGGTGTTTTTTAAATGGAACATAGCTTTTTTTATACGATTTTCGGAACGAGTGATTTTTTTTATGTCCGTTCTGATTAAAATATTTAATATTGTGACAGCTATTTTAATTAAATTTTAATGTTTTATCCAGTATAATTTAACTTCAACCTGTTTGAAACATACACTAGGTAATAAAGGTAAAATCACCTTGAAATCCTTCAAAGTCAAAAAATTTGACAAATTTACTATAATATATAATATATATATATATATATATATATATATATATATATATATATATATATATATACAGTGACCGGCAAAAAGTTGGACACATATGGGAAAAATTTTTATTATTGGAATATTGAAAAAACTTTTTATGCCGATTGTCTCTGCATGATGGGTAACCTAAAAATTCATTTTGACATTTGTTACGTGATTACTCGTTTGCCGGCAAAATTGAAAAAAATATATATTGTCATGGAAAACTGGTATTAGGTGACAAGATATTGAAAAAAGTTATTAGAAAAAAGTGTTTAGATTTTAACTTTATACTCCTCTTGCAAAGTCTTGAGCCAAAATTAAAAAAAAAAATATTTTACATTTTTTGAAAAAAAAAAAATGTACAATATTAGTTTCATATTCCCATGAATTTAATAAAAATGTGTTAAGTGATCGAAAACCAAGGTAATAACCTATTATCTCAACATTTTTGTTATTACTTAAAAGTTTTATTTGATAAAATTTAAATTTTAGCTGTTTTCCATGTACTTGGGTGTGGCCAGGCCCTGTATCTGGCAACCATTTTGGTAGACACGTTAAAATTTCTTCAAAATTAGAGCAAACGGTCTTTCGTAAGCATATTGTTCCAGAAGTAACTATAAATGGTAAATATGGTTGCCAGATACAGGGCCTGGCCACACCCAAGTACATGGAAAAAAGCTAAATTTTAAATTTTATCAAATAAAACTTTTAATTAATAACAAAAATGTTGAGATAATAGGTTATTACCATTACCTTGGTTTTGGATCATTTAACACATTTTTATTAAATTCATGGGAATATGAAACTAATATTGTACATTTTTTTTCAAAAAATGTAAAATATTTTTTTTTTTAAATTTTGGCTCCAGACTTTGCCAAGGAGTATAAAATTAAAATCTAAACACTTTTTTCTAATAACTTTTTTCAATATCTTGTCACCTAATACCAGTTTTCCATGAAAATATATATTTTTTTCAATTTTGCCGGCAAACGAGTAATCACGTAACAAATGTCAAAATGAATTTTTAGGTTACCCATCATGCAGAGACAATCGGCATAAAAAGTTTTTTCAATATTCCAATAATAAAAAATTTTCCCATATGTGTCCAACTTTTTGCCGGTCACTGTATATATATATATATATATATATATATATATATATATATATATATATATATATATATATATATATATATATATATATATATATATAATATAATATTGCTTCTCTTGCATTTTCTTGGCATTTGTAGAACAAGATAACAATCTGCAATCTCTCATCTAATGAATATTTCATTTCGGCAATATTATAGTAAATTTGTCAAATTTTTTGACTTTGAAGGATTTCAAGGTGATTTTACCTTTATTACCTAGTGTATGTTTCAAACAGGTTGAAGTTAAATTGTACTGGATAAAACATTAAAATTTAATAAAAATAGCTGTCACAATATTAAATATTTTAATCAGAACGGACATAAAAAAAATCACTCGTTCCGAAAATCGAATAAAAAAAGCTATGTTCCATTTAAAAAACACCTTATCCATAGCGTAACTCCTTTGTTTCTGGTTCAAATAAATTTTTGGTTTCATTTTTGAATTCTGCAGGAAAAGTACATCGATTGGCTATTTTAGATTTTTCTTTAAATACAAGGAAGATCAAAAATGAGCCCCTGTTCAGTCCTCGTTGGAAGACCCTGTACGTAAGTGTATTTGCAAGTAATTGAAATATTGACCCAAGTTCAGATTATAACACCAAATTTAACGAGGAATGCAATTGCGTACTTAGTGTTTGATTACAATATGATACAATGAAAGACCAAATCATAATTGAGTCATATGATGCGGCAAGCTATAACATGTGAACAATTAATTAATTTATCTAAGACATCCCACGTAGACTTCAAGCCCAAGTACAAACGTACCGTGGGCGTCTGAAGAGAAGGGAAATGTAGTCTTTTGACGCGGGATTTAAAGGATTGGAGGTTGGGACGGGAAAACATCTGAAGGCAATTTGTTCCATAATCTGGAGACTCTAGGTATGAATGAGCGAGAGAAGTGACCTGTTCTAGGCTTTTGCACAGTAAAGGGATGCATACGCAACGCGCCTCTTGTTGTTCTGTTAGGAGCAGTCAAGGGGGGGATAATATCGGCTAGCTCTTCAGAGCAAACTTCGTGGAAGTACCGGTAGAAAAGGGATAAATCCCCAACAGCGCCGCGATGGGCGAGAGAAGGGAGTTTTCTTGTGAGGGCTGGGTCATTGATAAGTCGAATGGCTCTCTTTTGGATAGAATCAAGGATGTTAAGTGTCGAAGGTGATGCCGCTCCCCATATGTGGGAGCAGTACTCTAGATTAGGTCTTATTCGAGAAACAAAGAGAGTGTATAAGTTGGAAGGGGAGAAGTATTTTCTGGCTCGAAAGAAACAACCAAGTTTTTTAGCTGCCGATGTGGTTAGTAAAGTACCTAATGTGTTTGTGCCAGCTGAGATCATGTTCGAAAGCGATGTCAACAAGATCGAACGTTTCATTGTTCTGCAGGGATTGGCCATTCATGTGGATGGGGTAAGCTTTGCCAGATTTTTTGCGTGACAGGGAGCAACACTGGGTTATGGAGGCGGTGAACTGAATAAGGTTCTTGGCACCAAAGCCTAAGATTAATTGAAGATCTTAGGAAAGGGATAGTTGCATAGATCTGCGTCTATTATCCAACTCTTGATTCGACACTTGCCTGGAAAAATGGATATTGGAGTGAAGAGTACTATCGTTAGCGTAACTATTAATGGGATTGGTAGTTCAAGAGAACAGGTCATTAATGTGAAGAAGAAATAGGGTAAAAATACAAATAATGTTGTCTTTTAAAGTTAAATGTTAATTCACAATCAAATTGGAAAAATATTCATGTAAAAATCACCAATTAAATAACTAAATATAAGGTATATTTAAAATACATAATTTTACACAATAATTGTAAAAATAATACCAAGTTAAGGATTAATCTACATTACACATTTGCAAAATTTTCCTGATATGTTCTGGCAACCCATAGTCAATGATTTTTATTTACATTTCTTAAATTTTTTTTTCAGTGTTCACTTCTTTCGCACCTTACTCTATCCTTTCAGACCTCAAAGCGTCGTCCAGAGTTTTTATGTTGGCTGCTTTCAATGGAATTTTGATTTTGTTGGTATAGGTTAAATAATTTTTCCCCCTCCCTGTATTGTAAGCAACCTATTTTGACACTGCTTTGACAGACGGAAGTGAAAGTTACTCAACAAGGTATTGGTTGCCCTTAACGACAGGATGTAAGCCAACTTACATCCCTAGGGAAATAATAATCTGAAATTATTATAAGAATAACTTTAATTTTTGATTTCATCAACATATTACAAAAATCCGGTGATATTAATTGAAATGAATATTAATGGTACAATTATTACAATTATTCACATTATTAACAAAATTTGGAAACACGTTTTCTCGTTTCTTCTTGATGTGTATTACATTTTTTGACTCCACAGATCCTTCACTTCTAACCAATGTTTCTGTCACTGTTGAAGCACTGCAAGAGACTTCTGGCTGGGTCTTATTGTATAAAATTTTATTCGCTACTTCCTTTTTATTGTTGAGGCTCTCAGCTACGTAACTTTCCGCAATTGTAGCGGATTTCCATCCACCATGTCACTTGATAGCTAATACATCAACTCCAGTATTTGCTAATAAAGTTGCCGACGTTCTTCTAAAAGAGTGTCCAGTATACATTTTGAAGTTCTCAAACTTTAGAAATTTCGCAATTTTACTTGGAATTGACGAAAACGTGTTTTTCCCAACAGGCTGGTTTAAGCACTTTCCATTTTGATATCGCATAAAGAAGCGCGGATTAATAGTCGTCATGTGGGATCTTATATCAATGTACTTTTGAATTATTTTGAAATGACAAACCTGAGTATCGTCACTTTTTGTCACTGTAAATGTACGTGACATTCCATTTTTGGAGTCAGGAATGGTCACAATTATGACTTCTTGACTTATTTTAACATGGTCCATTTTCATTTCACAGAGTTCATTAGAACGGCACGCCCCAGCAACTCCCATTGCCATTACGACCTTCATCAATAAGTACATATCATCGGGGGCTTCAAGCATGAACTTATTCACATCTTCCCTGTTACTGTGGATTTATAAACTCAGTTGAGGTTCAGTTGAAGTTGAGGTTCAAGATAAATAAACGCAAACGCGTACTTGTGTTTATAAACTAAGTTCAGCTCAGTTCAGAAGTTTCCATTACGCTGGCGTAAAGTTCGAGATAACCAAATTTTATGTTCGCAGTTGGTGCAGTTGGGCTCCCACCAATCAAAACGCAGAATTAATATTTGTAATGGCGAAGCCACCCGACTTCTGCCGATCATTTTGTAAACAAAACAACAAACCCTTTTATTTTCTTTGCAAAACAATTGTTTGGCCGTTTGGATTGTCTGTGTGTTTCCATATTTTTTTCCAAATATCGCGATTGTGGATTGTGTGCTTTTTATTTTTATTAAATCTGTTTATGATGTCAGTTGTCATTAATGTCACTTTACCCCGGACCAATGAAATGAAAGCGGCGAACTGAGTTTACAAATGGCCCAAAAAGCTCAACTGCGAACTTCAACTGCACGAACTGCGAACCTCAACCTCAACTGAACCTCAACTGAGTTTATAAATCCACCTTTAAACACATTCGATTTTTTGGGTCTGTAACCATCATTTTTTCTTTTCAAAAATGCTCGAAGTTTTGGATACTTAGAAATATCTATATTTTCCTCTATAAAAAGGGTGGACTTCAACATCGAATACTCACACCATAAGCTTGATGGGGACTTCAGTAAAGCACTTTTCTCGTGGAAATACGCCAAAAACAAGGCTTCTGAGACTGCAGTAGCCGTCTTGCTTTGGCACCAATTCTTAAAGGATGTATATGCTGCTTCATACCTTTTTTTCGACTTTTCCGGTAGTAGAGATAAACAAGCAATATTTGCTGATTCTTCTATGTCTGAAACATCCATTTTGTCCACACAGAATCAAATAATTCGACTTCTTCAAGCTTTTCGCTATGAATTGTCAACTTGACGTTGTTGATAAAATAAAAACTGCTTATATTGCTCTGGCAACGGATCACGGCTGCCTTCATAATTTAATGAGAATGCTATCGAATGTAATGATAATAAAAATCCAAAAATATATCCAGCATTTTCTGGTAAACATACAATTCAGGGAGGGGGAAAAATGTTATATACTATATGGGATGTAAGTACATTAACCAGTCTCGGACATTTTTGCCAGCCCTCGCTATCGCTCGGGCGCAAAATTCGTCCTCGACTGGTAAATGTTACTTACATCCCTTATAGTATAAATAACTATTTTTTTCAAGTTGATAGTAGACAGTAGGCTTTTTAATAACACCTTTTTACAAATTCACTCTCACTCTCTCTTGGTCAGTTAACGGTAATTAACTATAATTAACAAGTATAATTGTATATACCTACCTAATTAGTGTCTAATACAAAATATTCGTAAGTATGAAACAAAAAATATTAATTGACTAAAAATTCAAATTTTAGAATCTAATAAAAGTTCAACATCATAATCATCAACCAAAATATCTCCTTGAAATGCTGAATTTGCACGCAATATGAAAAATTAACATATAACAGTACTTCAACACAATAAAATTTTATTTCTTTTTAATTGTTTATGTAACAAGGGAATAAAATTATCAGAGTTACCAAGTAAGTCAATAAATTACCCGCTGATTTTTACCGATTGCCGGCGAAATATTTTAATTGAAGGTTAAACCTACTCGAATTCTTTAAATAGAAAGACATGGAGATTGGAGACCTACTGAAAAACCAGCAGCGTATTGTTAAGGAAACTGTTGCCTTCGATTTTTCGTAGGTTTTGATCATTTTAGCTGTATTTCTATTTCAGATTAAGGAAGTAACAGATGAAACTATTTATTCATAAATCATTCTATCGCCACCCGCCAATATCTAAGAAAATTACGAGAAAGGAAGAAAGAGATATAGTGATATGGTGGGAATGAAAACATAATATACTACTCATCAGCAAAAAAAAACCGGACAAGAAAATTTTAGATCAACTTTGATGTTAAATAGCTTTGCTAATTTTAGACCGATTTAAATTAAATTTTCGGCAGATTATAGACTCATTTATCAAGATTATCCCCTGCTTTTCAATTTAAGACAAATTTTGACATGTGCGATACTATAACGGGGGAAACAAATGATACTTCCTTGTCCTTAAGTTCTAAATACCCTGTGGAGAAATTAGGCGATGCGATGATGTTCTAGTGTATTTCATATGGAAGTCGCATCTTTGGTCAACATTTTGCTTTTTTAATCATCCCGATAACCGTTCTCTTTAAAAAGATAGAAATTTTTTAGAAAATCCTTGTAAGTTTTAGAATTTTTATGTCCAAATGAAAATTAACAGGAATGTCACCATTTTTTCTTAGTAAAATAAGAGGTATCTTGTATTCACCTTTATGTGCAATGCATGGTAAATAAACAAAAAGTGTACATTTTTTATTAATAAAACGAAAACCGAAACAGAAACAAAACTAATAGCATCTAAAAACAGAAAACGAAATTGTAAATATTGCTACTGGCTGATTCAAAAGCGTCTATTGCCTCCACGAGCTCGAAGCACATCTGTCATGTGGCGTGGTAAACTTTCAACGCAGTTGGCGATTTGTTCTTGAGAAATATTGCCCAATTCTTCTAAAAGAGCAATTCGCAAGTTGGTGATGGTTTCGAGAGCTGCTCAATAGGGTAAAGAACTTCGTCCAGATATTCGGTTATCACCCGTGCGACATGTGGTATTGCATTGTCGTGCATCAGGCAAAAGTCCGCTCCTCTGAAGTGGGCAAATGGTACTACATGTTCTGCTAAACTTTCATTAATATAGCGGTCAGCCGTCATAATACCATTTTCAATTATAACGAGCTCGTTAGTGGACACTCCAGCCTACACCATTATACTTCCACCACCAAATGGTACTCGTGGAGATATGCAGCATTGCACAAATCGTTCCCCTGGTCTTCTCCATACACGCTCGCGTCCGTCTGGTGAACGCAAGCAAAAACGGGATTCATCTGTAAACAGTACCGGGCCCCATTGTTCGACTGTCCAATAACCCGAGCGAAATGCAAACGCTCAGTACGGTGCGCTGCCTGGGAGAAGAGCTGGACATGCAGCTGATCTTCTAGAATTCAGTTCTTGTTCACGCAGTCTACGGCGGACGGTATCTGAGGAGATCTGAGTGCCACGAATATTTGTCAAATAACGACTAATGCCTGAAGATGGTACACCGCGATCGCGTAGGGCCGTTAACACAACAAAACGATCATCAAGAATATTCGTCTTACGTCTTCTGCCTGATCCTTGACGCCTAGAATACTCCCCAGTTTGTCGAAAGCGGCTAATTGCATCCTGTGCGGTACTCCTGGCTTTACCCAAGACGTTAGCGATATACCATATATTTCGGCTATCGTTGTTTAGAGCTACGGCACGGGCAGCATCTTCTGGATGCATGTCCAGGCAATATTTCAAGCTTGACACTGACTGTTTATGAAATAAAACGCTTGTTGCTAGGCAACTTATGACATTATCTGGGCACCGTTGCCTTGACGTGAGTTTTTTCCCGGAGATATGGTAAAATTACAAGAGCTTACTTAAAAAATTGTATCTTCTCAAAAAGAACAGATACCGGAATGAATAAAAAACAAAATGTTGAGCAAAGATGCAATATGTACTCCATACGAAATACACTGGAACATCATCGCATCGCCTACTTTCTCCACAGGGTGTTTAGAACTTAAGGAAAAAAGTATCATTTGTTCAGGAAGTGCTAGCACCAGTAGTAATACCCTATACTAAACGTATTGGAAACGTCCTTTTCAGCAGGATAATGCACATTCACATATCGCTAGTCTAACCATGGCTAATCTGGAACAACTTAATGTTAATGTGGTTCATTTTCCTCCACGCCCATACGATCTTTCCCCAATAGAAGAGGTATGGGACATGGTAGGCAGAAGATTCAATAGATTGCTTAGTCCACCTACCCACCTCGTACTAGCAGAGTTGAGTTGCCTGGGATACACTGCTTCCAGAAGCATCTTTTTCTCAGAAGCATATCCACATGTATTGATAGACTCAATTCTTAGGACTTACCGTGGCTGGTCGTTTGGCCTCAAAGTTTCATCAGGTATCATAGTATATTATATAGCATTCACAGCTCTCTAAATCGTAATTATTACCTACTTCCCATAAGACCCGTTGTTAATAAAATGGCACACATAGACAAAGAGCATGTTTCGATATTGGCACGTTGGCAGCTTTGTTACTTTAAATACGTAAAAAAAAAACAATATGACCGAGATGATTATCTCGTGGGTGTATGCAGATTTGTGCACTGCGTTTTACCCAGCATTTTTTCGGTTTATATTAAGTAGTTGGATTGCAAAATAGCTCTGAAACAATAACCTTAAGTAGCCAAATATTTAGAGATATTTCAGATTATAAAATACTAACAGTCATATTTTATCCTTTTATTTTTAAAATTACCGCCCATCAACTTCTATGAAGTTAGTGGCTGCTGCAACACAAATTCTATACCGTATCCATTTACTTTTGAGACTAATGACAGAAAAAACAATTGAACAAGAATTAACCCTATTGGTCAGTTCCATGGACCGTTTACACCAGAACATATTTTAGTGATCACAATATTCATCTTTTCTTTCCTGATAATCACGGAGGAATCAGATTTCTTTCTATCCGTGTTGGCGAAAGTGCATTAGACAAAGACAAATAAAAAAGGATTTGTTCAAATTTTTATCGTACATTCTTTGCTTGTGGAAGTATTGCTGGTTATATACTTCGAAAGATTAGTCATCGCAAAATTCTTTTTTTCCTGATAAAATCCCAGGGGAATCCGGATTCTTTCTATCCTTGTTAGCAAAAGGGGCATTAGTAAAAGACAAATAAAAACGATGTTGTTGCCAATAAAAAAGAATAATCAAACAACATTTCATCACAGGTGGCTTTGTTTGTGCGCAAGTATTTCTGGTTGCCTATAGTGAAAGTTTAATCGGAGTTGCCATAAAAAATAAATTTCTAACCTGACAAAACACTTACGTACCTAAGTTTTATGATTTTATAGCAAAAGACCATTGTTTTTACTGAACACAAACAGCATTTGCAAAAATCTCGTTTTTATTAAACAAAAACAGTGTCAGCATATCCACATTAACCTTATTATTTTATAGCATTTAAAATTGTTTCCTACCCAAATAACAATACTACCTCTAACCAACAATTTGCAATAAATGGATCGGAGGAAAAGTATTTAAATAAATAAAGGAAAAATTTCAAAAATTTGCAAAACCAACTTATATTCTGGGACAGGCTTCAAATAATATGTCATATTAATCTTTCACATAACCGAACTTTCTACCAGCTGTAAAAATTTTACGAGTATGAGAGAGAAAGAAGACGAGAGAGAAAAAAATGAGAGAGAAAGAACATGAGAGAGAGATATAATTGATCTCTTCGTTGTAAAATGGGTTTCTGTCATCATTCTCAAAAGTAAATGGATACGGTATAGTACCAAACCCAATGAAAATTAAATAGTCAATATGGCCGTCCATGCATGCGTGTGCCATTTTTGAAACATAGTCGGCATTCTACTTTTTTTAGAGGCGTGTGATACCACTTTATATAATTCTGCAAGATTTCATCAATCTAGGTCAGGGGTGGCCAACTGGCGGCACGCGTGCCACATAGTGGCACGCCTGGCTCTCTAGAGTGGCACGCAAACATTTGTCAAATACATTTTGCAAAAAAAAATTTTGCTTGCGGCGCCGTTAACCTTATACAAAAACATAAAATATTGCCATCCAAAATTGAGTGGCACGCCCAAAATTTTTGATTTCAAAAGTGGCACATCTTACAAAAAGGTTGGTCACCTCTGATCTAGATGCATCATTTATAGGGTTGTTATTCGTCTTGATATATCGGGACTGTCCCCGTTATTGCAGTTCATGTCCCGACGTACCGACAAAGGTATCAAAAGTCCCGATAGAAGCTATCAAAATTTTTTAAATTAAATTTTAAAAGGCACACGCACCAACAAACTTAATTTTGAAAGGTTTTTAAAAAGAAAGCTTTTGCGTATAACGCACTACAATAGCGTGATGCAGTAGACCTCTATATTGCGTATTTGTGCGTAGCGTTGCGTCGGTACTATTTAGAAACCAGCTCACTGGACGTCTAGCGGATACTATCAATAAGGAATATGCACATATTTTTTTTATTGCATAAATCGTTTAAGGAAGTCATTACAAACCCAAAAAAAAAATATTTTGAAGAAAATTACTTGGATAATTTAGCTACAAAAAATGTTTACTTTTCGGTATAATTTATTACAATTTAAAAAGCAGCCACATTTGTCCTTGAAAAGTGACGTCAGGAGATCAGCAAAAATCTACATGTTAACGTAAAGCTTAACCCAAAGTCGAACAGGTTTGGTTTTCTCGAAAACAGTCAGAGGGAGAGAAATCGAATTTTTTGGGTTGATAGAGGAATGCAGTTATACAGGATGTTTCGTTTCGGAGCTATTAAACGTCAAAGTCGAAATTTCCTCGATTTCCGTTGAAATCGGGTACAGGTCGCAAATGTGAATTAAATCGATGTAAATTTTCGGAGGTTGTAGGGGACCCGGAGCTTCAGAACTCCACTGAAACTGGTGAGGATCAGAAAATGGCAAGTAATTCTTTTGAATTTTTTTAGGTCGAAAAATGCCATTTCCAGACCCCTCTTAGGTACCTAATAACTCGAAATCAAAACGTCAGATCGAAAAACGGATTTACAGGGGAAACCTTAAAATCTCAAATGCTGCTTTTGCAATACACTTACCTAAACCTAAAATCACTGGAAAATGGAAATATTTGGAAAAACTGGAAATTTAGATTTTTGACCCAAATATTTCGCGGTTTCTAATTTTTTGTGGGGTCTAAATGGTTCAAATTAAAATCCCATATACATCATCGGAAAGAGCTCGTCAATCCCTATTTTTTAATTTCTTCATTCTCCATAGGAAGGGAGCAATCGCCGATTAAATTTCGATTTTCTTACTTTTTGTGCCCGAGACATCGGTACATTTGAATCACTCTGTATTTTTTCCTATCTATTTTTTCCACAATCTTATAAAGGGATAATCACACTGTAAAATGAATACCGAATGGGTCATCCAGGATCGTATTTAGGGGGTTAAAATCGAATTTTCTTGATTTTTTCTGACAAATCCTATTTTTAACCGACATTTGCTACACATACACTATTTACCCTATTTAGTGATTCTTTTTGGGTTTATTTTATCCATTAATTATCTAAGAATACCTCCCACTAATTTAAATCCCGTATTTTTTCGGTAAAGTTGAAAGGTTCCGATTTCGGCTTAAAGTGTACATGAATAAGATTTTAGGAACGTTCTACTTTAAGTGCAGGGATATTTCATTGGATGAGTTACGCATTAAATGCCATTTTTATTGAGTTTTCGATGACTCTACAACACTGGAATTCGCCATGTACCCATGATGAGTCATAAGTTCAGTTTTGACGACACAGCCAATGGGATCACGTTTTACAAGTTTCGCAATTCGCGCGAAAATTTGCAGTTTTAAATCCTTTTTTTTGTTAATAAAGACCAAAATAAATGGATAACAGCAACCGCCATGAACATTTAATTTATGTAAAGAATATAAAAAAATACTTCAGATTTATTTGGGTTATATGCATATTCCCTATTGTCCAAGTCATTTCCAAATTTTGACTTGATGTCGCTGTCTAAAATCCCAGAATGGGAAAAGTTGGAAGAAACAATTACCTATATATCCTAAATCGAACAGTTTGATAATTTTAGATCACTGTTTTATTTTAAACAGTATTTATACCTTAAGAATTTTATGAAAGAAAAAAACCCTTTAGAAGAGTAGGAAAACGGTTCGATTGAAGGAAGATGGTTAAATTTCTTAAAAAGCGCAGAGCATTTAGATCAGAAATCGGAGTTGCTTAAAATGTGTGAATACCTATTCGCAATCCCTGCGCACAATACAAATTGCGAAAGAATTTTTTTTTAATGTCCATCCAGTGGTCAGAGAAAGAAATCGTTTATTAGCCGAGTCCATTGAGACCATTCTGCAATGCCAGTACAACTGTAAATTATAATGTGCAGAATTTTACACTACATCAAAGATCAGGAAGATGTTCTAAAAAAATTACCTCATCGGAGAAATATAAAATTGAAAAATCCCAAATAATTTTTTAATTTATGAAGTTTCAAGGAACATCAGTTATAATAAAGATTTTCGTTCCTAATATAGTTGTTTTATGTTTTGGTATTTAGAGCTAGGAAATTAAAAACACATCCAGAGCTGGAAACCATCTCGGTCGAGGAAGAATTCCCCGACCACCTTCCGAATTGTTGCAGAATGTGTGTATACTGATGAATAGGGAATATGCATATAACCCAAATAAATTAAATGTTTATGGCGGTTGCTGTTATTCATTTACTTTGTCTTTATTTTCGCGCGAATTTCGAAACTTGCAAAACGTGATCCCATTGGCGGTGTCGTCAAAAGTGAACTTATGATGACTCATCATGAGTACATGGCGAATTCCAGTGTTATAGAGTCATGAAAAGTCAATAAAAATGTCATTTAATGCGTAACTCATCCAATGAAATATCTTTGCAGTTAAAGTAGAAGGTTCCTAAAATCTTATTCATGTATACTTCAGCCGAAATCGGTTCAGGAACATTTCAATTTTGCAACAAAAATTGGCATTTCTGCGAAATTTTGACATATCATCTTAATAATTTCAAGCAAATAAACTGAAATTCTTTGTTTTCATGGCAATGTTCGAAAATTCAAAAATTTTCAAATTTTAGATGTTCCCGATGCAAATAAACCTATTTATTTATAACTTTAACGGAAAAATAAGCGATTTAAATTAGTGGAAGGTATTTCTAGATAATTTAGCGGATAAAATAAACCCAAAAAGGATCACTAAATCGGTAAATAGTGTGGAATAATGTAGGTTAAAAATAGGATTTGTCGGAAAAAATCAAGAAAATCCGTTCCCCATTCGGTATTCATTTTAAAGTGTGATTATCCCTTTATAAGACCATCTCCACCCTTAGGTCCCTGTGTAGATGATCACTGTTTCTTATGTACCAAGGTGCATTGACAATGCCCCTTAGTACTTTGTTTTAAGATCTTTGCATCATTTGGATATTATTTTTGTTGGCACACCCCCAGAGTTGTATTTCATATGCTCATATAGGTGTTAGTACTTGTCTGTATATCATTATTTTATTTTGTCTCGACAGTTCAGAACCTCTGCCGAGAAGCCAATATAGTGTATACGGTATTTCACAAAAAATAATTTAATTCATGGGCGTTGCCGTGATTGTGTGAAATAAAAAAACCGGTATAGAAATATTATCTTAATTTCACATAATATCCATTTATATTAATCGTTCGCAGACCATGTAGCGGCATTAAGTCAACAAAGATTTCAACATTTTTGGGAAATAATTTGCAAAATTCATCGATTTAAGTAAATGGCTATTGATTATTCTAAAATTTTTGTGCGTATAACTACAATGTTTCATCTTGTACAACAGATTTTCAATGGAGTTACGGTCTGGGGAGTGTGCTCATTAGAGCAAATTCAAAATGCGTCCAAAATGTTATTTTTGTCAAAGTCATTCTTGAACAAATCGTTAAGAGTGTTTCTGATCAGTTGGAAAATAAACTGCAATAGAATTTTACACTTTGCATAGGGTAATATGTAATACGTATTCCATAGTCTTAATAAAGTGTAAGGAATCCACGTCCTATCATAATGTGCAGAAACAGCCCTACTCGAAAAGGCTTCCTCGACCACGTTTAATTGTAGCTTTAGCTAACAAACTTGGAATTAATTCTTCATGCTTTTCAATATGACGTTGTTTAAGTGATCTACCGTTCAGATTAAACTCTATATATATATATATATATATATATATATATATATATATATATATATATATATATATATATATATATATATATATATATATATATATCTACTAAATAGATTCAACTTATCTTTGGACTAGACATAATTGCTGGAATTTCCGGAGATTCTCGATGCAAATTCTTAGGGTAGTAATGAAAAGTTTTTTAATTTGTATGTCCATCTGCTTTTTCTGTCGTGCCAATTTTCATATATTTACTTCATTTCCTCTTTCGTTATAAGGTAAAGTTGTTTTCGAGAAATTGTAGTTGGGTAAAACAAATTGCCATGAAATGACCGATTACTCTTTATCAACCACTTCTCTCCCCTTTGGTTCTATTTTAATTAGAATGATCAACTCATATAGAATTAAACACAGAGTGTAAGCAGGATAAAGGAATTCGAAAAAAGTCTCTGGTATGCCATGTGACCGTAGAATCAGCGCGAGAAAAGTAGTGCATAAAACAGTGGGCAGACCTGCTGAGATGTATGAAGTGAAAACATGACCAATACAAGTTTAAGAGATGTTTTTAGACGTGACATGAATAAGGATGTTAAGATGGACGTGTACAGCAATAAAAAGAGACAGTTTGAAATAAAAAATAAGGACTCCAATGTTCTAAAAATATTTTAGAAGATGCAGGAAAAAACTTTGGTGGTACGGGTAGAAGAGATAATGCTTATGTAAGTTTACTCAGGAAAGATAAAAGCCGAGATGGTTTAAAGAAAAAAAGGTTAAATTTAAAGAAAGCAGGTTTAACAGTTCAAGAAACTCAGAACTGAAGGTTGAGGAGATGATTAACCAGGAATGTCAACCTCATACAGAATGAGAAAATAATAAAGTAAATTCGATCAAAATCTATCAAAATTCTTCAGACCAATTCATATTTTACAACTTTTTTCACAAAAATATTTGGAATGTTGCTTTACTTGTGTTGCACCATTGTTTAATCTTCATTGTCCATTAGAAACTGTTGCCAATAGGTTTTGTCCATAAGATAGCTATCTTTAATGAATTAAGATTAAGTTTAAAAGATCAATAGGATATTCATTATTCATTCTATGAAGTACCTCTCCTATGTTTTTGCCTTAATCTTTATATAGGTACAGAAATAAAATTTTATCAACGTTAACTGTACATACATC
The DNA here is from genome assembly GCA_963971165.1 of Philopedon plagiatum. NCBI lineage: Eukaryota > Metazoa > Arthropoda > Insecta > Coleoptera > Curculionidae > Philopedon > Philopedon plagiatum. The sequence continues at coordinate 119,896,346 of OZ020190.1, forward strand.
TTTGTCCTGGTTGTAGTGATTATGAACTTGCCGCCCCCTCGCTTGCCGCCCGGGGCACGTGCCCCCTTTTGGCCCTCCGTAGATCCGGGCCTGAATTTAATCGATAAGTTAATTATGCGGTTTTTAGTAGTCGAATAATTAAAGTAGGTTCTGCAATAACAGATTTGTCACCAAATTGAGATTACCGAATTATAGGTATTTCGATACGGCTGTCTGTTTATTTATGTACAGTAACCAGCAAATGTAATTAGTTTCTAAATATTCAAATTTGTTTCCCTAATAACAGATTTATCGCCAAACTGTGAATACCAAGCTGTTTCAATACGATTATTTGTTCATGCTTTTCAATCATCACAAAATATTATTTTATTATCAAATATTTATCACCATTTGAATTTATAAGTGTAACGTTCGGTTGCAAAAAGCAACCAAATCAAGAATTAACACATACAACATGACAGCACACATAACAATGTTATGGCCTAACGTTACTCGAAATGGCAATTAAATATACTAGTTGATTTAATTAAATACTTTGTGCAACCAAACGTAATAGTTTAGAAAATGCTATTTAAAAATTCAGAAAAAGATCTCTGGCAAATCCTAAACAGGCCTGAATAACTTTGCCTTTTTTGGATTTGGTCGGGTTGTAATTACGTGTTGGTAACAATTTATTTGGTGACAATTCTGTTAATTTAATATCAAAGCCGTGCACAAAATTGATTTTAAGTATGCCAAAAAAGGTGGTTAATTGTTTGTTTTGGATACATGTTGTTGATAATTTGGAAACCAATATTTCAAGACTGTTTAGTTAATCTGTATAAAGAAATTAATATTTTTGGAATCTAGTTAGTTATTTAGAGAATTTCGTTTGGCGATCATTTTATGTATCCCCGTGAAAAAGTAACCCGAATATTTAAACCTTAAAGAGACAAGTTAAAAGACCATACTTCTTTTCCTTAAATTGGTTTTATTAAATTAAATGTATAATGTTGGACCCACAGTATTTTTGAATGCGAAGAGACATACAAGTAAAATGTAAATAAAGGAAACCGATTTTTATAATATTTAATATGTATATTTAGAAAACAGCACATACCTGCAACCTATCTTATAAATTTCAATTTCTATTCAAAATTGGGACAAAGCTGTGATTATCGATGATTCACAGCATAATTTGCGATTGCCAAAACGTTGCGTATTCTTCACTTAAGAAATATCACTGATATAATCCAGATTCCTATATCATTCAGAAAATTACATGCAAATTTTATTTATCCAAAGATTGCAATACTGAAGTCGTTGGGCACTTTTAGATAAAGGATGTGATATAATCGTAACAAAACCCGCCAATCTGAAATTCTAATTAGATAATATACAATATAAAATAACGCAGTAATGTAATGCGGGTCTAATTAAGGATAGATAAGCATTAGGGTTGTATTCAAGGGCGTAGCCAGGGGAGGGCAGGGGGGGGGCACGTGCCCCCCCCTGGCACGAGCAAAAAGCCAAGATTTACCAATGTGCCATTCAAATTTCCCGTACGTCTTATTCCTAACTCAGCAGTCAGCTGCGGCGCCTGCCGGTCAGTGCTGTCGCAGCTGATTTTCAAAGCGTACTGAATGTAGGGCAGAAAATTCAAAAATCGAAACGTTTAAGAATTTAAAACATTTAAAATAGCTTTCTCTGCAGTTTAAAATCATTGAGGGTGGTTAAATAAAACCCTGTTTTTTTTTCAAAAATAAAAAATAGTATTAAATGATTCCAACAGAACATTATATAAAAAGTTTTAATTTATACCAATAGACAGGTACAATCGGTACTTGTATACTACTTAATTACAAATTTTAAAAAATCAGTAGTTTTATGTATTACCATCAGTTTATTTCCTCAGATTTTTTTTTTCAATCGATCAATTCATCGGCAGCCTCCAATGAAAAACAAGTATTGTTTTTTAATATTTGTTTACAGTACTGCATCGTAGTTATATTCAGGCAATTTATATTTTCTTTAACGACACAAAGTACAAGAAAGAGTAGTACTCGTATCACACTAATTTCATCAATTGAAAACGCCACTAAACATAATTCATAATATATTTTCAGTCACAATAATTTTTCAAAATTTTTTGTGCTTATTTGGTTTTAGTTTCGTTTTGAAAGTTCGTACTAAAATTAGTGGTTTTTCCAAGATCAGTACTGACGTACTGAATTTGGCCACTTTGTACTGAATTCAGTACAATTGTACCCCGAAATGGCAGCACTGCTGCATGTGGCGCAAACGTGTGAAGTGGTAAGAAAGCTTTTTCTGTTAATTGCAGCGTGCATCACGTGGCTGCCGTGCGCTGTTCCTGTCCACTCTGTTTGTTTTCACGCAGATCACAGATGTAAAATAATTATCAAATTATAATATAATTTTTCTTACAAAATTGGCCTAACAATATCCTATACTATACCTGCACCATAATCGACAATTTTAGCATAATTTCAAATTTATTTGAATTTATTTTAAATAAAACCGCAAACTTTTACCGGCTTATTATGAAAACAATTTTTTGTTTTTTTGCAAAATAATTTGTTTTCATAAAATGTTTCGCAAAAATAAAATGTAGATAAATTTTATACATTCTTTTTGTTAAGCGATGTTCTGTTTTAGCAGGTATTCATTATTTTCTTTTTTAACTGATTCGAGTTTCTAATTTGTAATCATAATACGTATATCAATGGCTAAATTTATAGAGGAGGGCGCTCGCGTACGGCCTCGGCACCCACACGAAAAAATCCTAAACACGCCTATGTTTCATTTTCAATGCTCAAATCATCTTCATTTATATGTTATACTTTATACGCATCAGTATTACAGTCAGTGGTTACCTCAGGGTGTGCTTCTGGGTGTCCGAGCATCCCAAATTTAAAAAAAAAATCGTCTGCAGCGCTAATCACGACAACTGCGGGTTGCGTCCTTGTGATCCAGAAAATCTGCCCTCCCGGTCACCTAATTCTGCCCCCCCCTGCTCAAAATCCTGGCTACGCCCTTGGTTGTATTACGATAAACCAACTATTTAATTAAAATATTCATATCGACATTGACTATTATATGCATTGTAAACTATGTTAGATATTTTAAAGATTTATTATCGCGAAGGATTCAACCATTGTAAAACTACAAATTTAACCATTGTAAAACCATTGTAAAACTACAAATTTAAATTAATTAAGTAAAAGTCCAGAATTTTTTGCCTGATTTGCAAGAAATTGGCGCCTCTTCGTGAATGTACATGATGCTGTGGCTTAACTTCGACCTTCAATATTACCAAAAATTGTAAAAATATAAATATAACAGTTTCAGTGTTTTTTTTAATTCCATTTATTCTTAATAATCTCTTGAATGTTTGTTATACACTTCTTATACACCATTTTGGGTTAAATCTTGGTCGCCAAAAGACAAGTCTAATCATTGTAGTACTGCGCAGTCGGAGGTTGAAGCGATTTTAATCCATGACATGATGTAGTGCAAAAAACTAGCGTCTAGCCGGTACCGAGAATATCTGTCCCGAATTTTGCCGAACGATTGTTGATTTGATGAGTCGTTAGTGATTATTCATAAATTACGAAACAAATAATCACAATCGCACTACCAAAACAATGCAATATAAAAAAAGACTAAGTAAAAGTGGGTAAAACCTGAACAAACCCCAGCAAACCTGAGCAAACACTATACAGATATGCTAACGCATTTGAATGATTCAGCATTTTACCTTCGAGATAGATATTCTCGGCACCGGCCAGACGCTAAAGTGCAAAAAGCCTGTTCTGCTATTAGTCTGTAAGCGTTTAGACGACTAAGAGTAGTTTCACATACAACTAATGGTCAGTTCTGATGATCGGTCACAAAAAAAAATTAACTGTTCATCAGTCGATTATTTTGTTTTCACATGGATGCGTTTCGTCAGTTCTAAAAATGTATGTGCAAAGTGAGGAGTAAAGCGTTATTGTCACGTTGTGCGTAAAAGCATTATTACAGGGAAAAAACTTTTGGTTGTCAAATTAGACCGGACTAGCGTTGGAGAACCTGACTGTAAAATTTTAGGCTTTTAGACATTATTCCAAGGTCCGTTGGAATTTTCGCGAATTATTCAGTTTAACAACGTGTTTTTTGTGTACAATCTTACATAAGAAATAATTCGATAGAAGAAGTTAGACGTGCATTTCGGCGTCAGCTCAATAACAACAATAGGGGCCATGCCCCAAATCGTAAAACTGTTATGGTATGGGTTCGTCATTGCATTGGCGTGAAAATGGTTTTGTACAAAATTTGAAGAAGCCCGGACATCGAAGAACAGGTCGTACGCCCAAAAATAATAAACGAAACAGAATTGCATTCACGAGAACTATGAGAAGTCCTTAAAGGTTATCTAATCGGCAATCCCTTATTTTGGGAATACAAAAGGGGGGCCTAGATTGAATCATTTAAAACGAATTTAAAATTTCACCCTTACAAATATCAAATGGCACATCTTAGTAATGTAGATAAAGAAGCAAGACCTTTTGTCGAGAAATTTTTAATTTACATCAAGAAGCAATCCACAATCTCCTAATGAGCGATTAGGCAAATTTTTATTTGAATGGTATGGTTAATAAACATAATTTTAGATTCTAGTCAGATAAAAATCCTCGCGAAATCTTTACAAAAAACCTCAATAACCCAAAAGTTATGGTTTGGTGTATCATTGCATTGGTCCATATTGTTTTGAGGATGAAACTAAATATCCTCTAACAGTAACGCCCGAGTGCTACGTAAACATGCTAGAGACATTTCTCATTCAAGAATTAGATAGAAAGAGATTACTAAATAATGCTGTGTTATTTTAGCAAGATGGAGCAACAGCTCATACCGCCACAAAGTCCATGCGAATTTTGCGAGAATTGTTTAATGGCTGACTCATTTCGCGATTTGAAGATTTATCTTGGCCATCGAGCTACCCTGATTTAACGGCACCCGATTTTTTCTATGAGGACAACTAAACGTCAAACTTTTTGCAAGGCTCCGAGAGGAGCTCAGGTTGGGTCCGAATTGGTGAAGAAATTGAGCAAATAGATTACGTTTTGCGTCAACGTGTAATGAATTTTTTGTCTAATGTTGAGAAGTGTATTGAAGTTGGTGGCGGTCACTTAGAAGACGTGATTTTTAAAAGTTAGGGTTTATTAATCAAATATGCATAAGTTATAGCAAATCCCCAAGAGTTAGTACTTGTAATTGGGTATAATAAAATGTTTATTTTGTTAAGTTGTAGAATTTTTTTTGACTATTAAAATGAGTAGTCTATTATGGAGAACCCTGTATAAATATATCAGCAACCTCTGCCCAAGCTGCATCATTTAGATAACGATTTTTTATTCCGCTAATAATGTATCCCATATTATTCATCTTTGTTCAATGGCACTAATTAAAATTTCGGTGTCAAACCGTCCAAAATCCGAAATGTGCGCGATATTCCATATTTTACGAATCGTGGAAAACTATAAAAATAACCTAACCCATAAAGCACACCGCATCGAAAACGCAACTGACAAAACGCATGCATGTGAAAAGCCAGGTTTGACCAATGGCTCCAACCAATCCCGACGATTCGGACACGCACAGGCTCGACTGACGCCCGTTGTTTTTCATCAGTGAACTGATGGTACGCGTTACATATGAAAGAGATAATTTAAAATAATAGCCCGGTCTCATCAGAACTGATCATCAGTCATGTGTGAAGCGGCTCTTAAATTACCTTAAAGCAGCTGTGATATTTTAATTAGATATTAGAGAAAAAATGTTTGGTTTTCATTTCAAAACTACTTTTAACGTCTCTAAATTGGTGAAAATAAATCTGGAATGTCACTAGTTATAACTGACAATTTGTCTTTCTCGTCGATCATCCACATGTTCGTCAACGAATAACCGAATTCCTTAACAAACCATTTATTTTTAGGAACTAGATATGATACTAAATGGAAGATTCCGAACAATTTCAAAGCAATTATATTGTTTCTTTTAGCAGCACTGTGTACGTCAAATGGAAAAATTCTAAACACAACAACAACTAAAAAAACTTGTTCTGTGCAACTGATTAAATGGCCTAAAGTAATAATTTTGCTGGTCATTTCTAAACAACGAGCTGGGCTCAAGGTGATCTAACATATTTGTAAGGATAGGCATTATAATAATAGTCAATTCTCGACCTTAATACCCATTCTTTGAGTCGAATACAAATTCAGTCTCTTTGTTGCAGCAAAACTGCACTTCTAATGCATAACCGGTTTTATTGAATTTTAATTTGGCCTAAAAAAACACGTATCGGCTTCCCCTGTCTTTGTCAGACGTAAGATGTATAACGTGCTTCCGAATGGAATCTCTTGAATTGCTTTACATTTTATCTTTTATTTTATAATACCGGACGGAAAAGTTGAATTTACAGTTTTTAATTATTTGTAAAAAGGTGTGATTGAATGGTATAAATTCTCGATTTATTTTGGACAAGTACTACAAGTACAAATACACTTTAAAATGAAATCCTGTTTAATGCTGCTTTTAAATAAAAATCCAATACAAATGTCACAAAATGATGTTTGGCTTTCTGGTATATGTAATCTTTTTTTTATCTTCTGACAGCCCACGAAGACCGAAGACTAGGTACTATGTACTGTGGGTGTACTGGGGAATCGACTCACACATCCAGAGCTGGAAACATCCGTAGGGATTTTATCAGCCCTTTAAGAGGATGTGTAGGGTGGTTCCGCCTCGGTCGAGGAAGAATTCCTCTACCACCTTCCATGTTGGGTTTTATTATGGGTTTGGTATGGGTATTATATATATATATATATATATATATATATATATATATATATATATATATATATGTACATATATATATATATATATATATATATATATATATATATATATATATATATATATGCAGGAGAGGACACAAATTAAAACAAGATTTAATTTCATCTTTGGATATTACAGCCGTCAAACAGGTATAAAATTAGGACGGTTTTTCGGATATTGTAAAAAATGAAACACTTGGCCACGAAAACTGAGGGTAAAGATGACAAACTTAAGCAAATCACTGTCAGAGTTGTCGTTATTATTTCAAACTAAGTTAATGACGTCCAACAGTTAAATGCTGTTAAGGCAAGTCTGAAGATGCCAGAATGCAGGACACAGTATTGCAAAAAGTTTTCAATACAATAACATAAAAACGGCCAGATTTGATTTTTTAGCTATCGGGGCTTCTGTAGGTATATTTCACCAAACGCTTTCAGATGATCAGTTAAGAATTCTCTTTTGTGTTCAAAGAAAACACAAAGTTTAAAATATACCCACTTTACAGAGCAGAAAACTTAGTCTAGTAAGTAAGCATATTCCGACAGTTTAGAATCTAAGATGTTCATTTCGATGTTTTATAAGGAAGTAACATCAATTACCGCTATTGACAAACAATTAAAAATAGTTAGGAACTAATTTAATGTAACTAATAATCTTAAATAGCGGTATTTAGAATATTCACTGATAATATAATTAATATTAAAGCAGCTAATCTGAATATCTTTCCTCATTCTCTTCCCGTAACATATTTTCTTTAAACTGAAAAATCAATGATTTTAATATATTTTCATTGTTGGCTCCACACTAGCTGATGATGCCTTGTAATTTTAAATCTAAAAACACCAGTGTACACATATTCATAATTAACAGAACTTTGTTGACACTAGAAACAGAAATCTTATTTTACACCAACATTAAAAGATCACTATACATAATAGCGTGTTTTTAATTGTATTCTCAATTCATTAGGATTCTCTTCTATTGGCTAAAGTGTTCCTGTGAAACTCACATCATTTTTGTTTGATAACGATAATTCTTGTTATTTTTTCTGCTATATCTTGTGTTTTCTTTATTAATTAAGTGGTCTATACTCGAAAGTTTTCTTTTTAAATATTTATTTTCTATTGATTTACGGTTTGTAGAATAACTTCTGTTTTAAACCAAGATTAAATCATCACTAGCGTACTTGAGTTCCTGCTAGAAAATTATTTCTATTTAATAATAATTACCTACTCTTCTTAAAAATTTTGCTTGAAAATCATTTAATTTCATTTTCAATTGACTATAGTTATTTTCTATTTGCTCCTGGATTTCTGTTAGAAAATCATTTTTATTTAAAAATAACCACTTTTCATAAATTTTTTTGCTTATATATTTTATGCACTTTAGGGATTTAAAGGGTACTTTAAATCCCTAGGGATTTATATGCTATATTTATATGTTAATGCAATAGAAATGTAACGTGTTTAGAACAATATTAACTATAAAAAACAACTTAATTTTTATAAATATTAACATTTATGTTTACCCCACTGCAATTAGCCAAGTGAAAAAGAGGTAAATTATTGTTATCGCAGCTGATATTTTTATTAATTAAAGAGTTTTGGAAAATTTTAGCCGTTGTCGTCGTCGCGGTCGGTGAGACCGACGATGTCGTTGGTATTTCATTTTGTTCAACAGGAATCGAAATCTCTGAAGACATTTCGATAGAAGTACCAGTAAAAAGTTGATTTGCCATGCTTTTTTTCTGGTATAAGGAATTTTCAACATATCCCTCAGCGACGGTGCTACTCTTCCAGCCGCCATGTCTTTTAAGCTGATCTATGGTTACTCCAGAGTCGGCTAATAGCGATGCTGATGTCCTTCGAAAACAGTGACCAGTGTACAATTCTGCATCTGGAAGCTTTAAATATTTCGCAATCTTGGTTGGCAGTTGCCCAACTGTATTCTTGCCCATTGGCTGAGACGTGCATTTTCCATTTCTGTATCCAACGAAAAATCTGGTACCTATGACCTTGTATTGATGGAGGTCTTAAAGCAATATATTTCCTCACCAATCGTACTACATCTGTGGAGTTTTCTTTTGACCGTTTTATGACAAACAATCGGTCCCTTTCTGTCTTGGTATCTCGTAAATTGACCAAAAAAAAGTGCCATGATCTGAGACGTCGGTTTTGTCAAGCTGGCAAAGCTCCTTTCCACGACAGGCTCCTGACACGCCCATGATTAGCACCACCTGGAACAAAATATAATTTATTTTCTAAAAAGCGCCTCAATCACTAGATATAGATATATAGTTATAAACTGAGACAAAAAGTCGGTTGGAAAGAATAAAAAAACGTGTATCTTACCTTTTGTGCCAAAAATTCATCATCAGGTGCTTTCTCCAGAAAATCTTTAATGTTGTCAGCATCAAGTATCTTCGACTTTTTCGGTTTGTAGCCCTCATTTTGTCGTTTTAAAAAAGCTGTTAGTTTGCTGAATTTGCTAATGTCGACACCCATGTCTGTTGCAATTGTGGCTTTTAACATCGAATACATGCTCCACAGTGACGATGCTTTAAGCTTTTTTGACTTTTCTAAGAAATATGCTAGCAGTACCTTTTCTTCTGTAAATTCTACTACGTTCCGTTCTTTGCACCATTTCATAAACTCAGATAACTGTTTCTTGTATTGTTCTCCAGATTTCCTTGGTAATAATTGGCCTACAGCCTCTTGAGCTGCTTTTTCGATTTCTTCCATCACAATCAACACACGTCTTTCCGGTTTGGCATATTTGACTATGTTTATCGAGTTGATTTTGTTTTACTTAGTTACTTGTCAAAACACACTAGATTTTCAGTTGACAGAGACAATCATGGTACAAGTCATTGAAGATGACGTTTTAGAAATAGAGTACCGTTTAGTGGTATGATTTTTTTTTTGTTATTTCTTTAACGTTTTACCTATCCTAAAGTGCATAAAATAGTATATTAACCTCGTGACTAAAGTGTCTTTTAATCCCTTGGCGAATTGTAGCCCTCCCTACGGTCGGGCTATAAACCTTTCGCCGCGGGATTAAAAGAGACACTTTAGTCCCTAGGTTAATAATATACTATTAATCTTCTTTATTAATTTGGACATCTAGTTTTGTTCCGTAAATATCTATTTTTATTAAATTGAATGCATAATTTTTTTCCGTTTTATTCACCCCAAGTAATGTGTTTCCATTATTCTTTGTATACGACATATTTTAATAAATTCTTGGGTAACTTTTTATCTTGTAATAATTAAAATAAGTTTTAGTTATCAACGTTATCATGTATGACTATATTTTTTAATTCTGTTCTTCATTTCCTTCCCTTTAATATTACATTTAGAACATTTGGTTCCAATATCTTCCATCCACTCAGGCATAGTTTTCAATAGAGTAAGAAGAGCTGTCCTTTCGGGCAAGCAGGACAAGTAAAGGAGTGCGAATGGACTGAAGTAAATAATTCCCTTAAAATTATTTTAAAATGTGTTCTTACTTTTGAAAAAGATTACACCTAAATGGGAGCAAACTTGATCGATCAGAATTCGTTTGAAAAGGGTTGGGTTTAGTTTAGTATTCCATTATTTTACTGAATGACACCTATTGCCTGATTAGTAGCTGCCAAGTCAAATTAAACGAGCCAGTATTGCCGCAACTGCAGACAGCTAATCGTACGACTGAAGATGGCACTACAAAATTGAAACAACAATGAACATAGAGACAAAAACTCAACTCACAGCCAGAGAATCTCCTTGTCTGTTCAACTGATTTTAATTGAATTTGAAAGAAATAACTGTAAATTACAAGTTGCTTTTAAAAAGCCCGGATGTCATTCCGCGATTGTCATTGGCAAAGTATCATGTAACTGGTCTAGATCTTATTCTTTGGAACTAATTCCGTTTATTGTTACTTAGTTCTTAAATACTAGAGTTCCGACGACTCTTATGAAAATATTTTGTCGACAACACATTGTAGTGACAATTACGGAATAACAGAAATGGCAGTCACGCGTCCACGCTTTCCAAACGGAACCTATAATTTATGGTTCGCTTCTTCCATCCCCGGAAACCAGAGTACTCAGACGACTAATTTAAATTTAATTGAACAGGCAAGGACTTTTACTCTTTTCGGCGCAACACATCCAGAAGGCCCTGTTACAACCTTTTCGCCATTAAGTGACAACTTCATCAAACTTAGTTTTCTGCACTCAAGTGTTCCAAAATAGTTTTACTCGATCACGCTATCTGAGTATCAACAGTGTATTTTACTATTAGTCTGTGAATCTGTGAAGATTCAGATGACATTAATGAGATACGCAATCAGTTGTAACATCTTGGTTTGACATTAAAGAGGAGCCAGCTTTTAAGAAATAATTCCGAAATGAAGAAAATACAATTATTAAAGCACTAATGGTTCACACAATTTTTCGTCATCTTTCATTGCAGTTTATTGTTTACCGATGAATAACTAAATTCCTGTAAAGTCACGTGAACATTTTTAAAACACTAGAGTGTCGAAAAACAAACTTGAAATAAAATCTAGATCTAAACGATTAAGTTTACTCAGAATTATACCGGTAGATGGTTCTGCCAATAGCAAAACACTTGCGTGATTATTATCTTTTATATGACTTACCAGTTATTTATATATTGTACTTTATATGGTAATGGAATAATAAATATTAAAATTTAAAAAACACTGTCGGAATTAGTTTAAATAATTAATTCAGAGATTTGAAAAAGGTAGTAATTTATAAAAATTAATTTCCTCCTTTTAGAGTTGTTTCATTCTGCGATTTCTAAATAGCGTTTCGAAATCGGATTCTAGAATCTGAAACGAATATTACTGAAATTTATATAATATTTTTAAATCACGCGAAGACAGTTGTTATTCGGGTATTAATTGATTTAATTACGACCATGAAGTATAATGCGGAAGAAAGTTTAATATTATTGCTACTCTTGAGACGTAAAAAAGCAAAGAAAAATCTATATCTAAACGATTTTAAACAGATAGATATGGGGGTATATTGCCGCTGTTTTTCAAACTTGGTTAAAATGATTACAAGTTGTTTAGTTGGTTTAAGATATTTAGACTTTGTTTAATAATTTTATATTTCATCCACAACTTCTTAAAGTATAAGAAAGGGCATCCCGGTTGAGAAAAATAGGGTATTTAATTTTAGAAAATGTATCAAGTTATAGGTTTTTGAAAGCCGTACAATTTTCATCTGAAATATTTTTTGATAACTTTTTTTTATGCTCAGACAGCCCACGAAGACCGAAGTCTAAGTACTATGTACCGTGGGTGTACTGGGGAAATCCGACTCGTTTGAATACTTGTAAATTGTATAAAATATAAATATTCTTTTTAATTTAATAAATATTGCTGACCAGTGTTTTAATAAAGATCCCGTGACAATATCCATCATACTCAAGCTCTTCAATTGCACCCATTGCCCCCTGTGTCCCCGCCTGTTAGGGTTTAATTTAAAACATATTTCATATTTGCTCTTTTGGTAGAAAATGATAAACAACCTATGCTTACTCTTGAGCAAAATAACGTTTTCGTATTTTTTATGCTCCCTGTATAAAAAATTAAATTTTTCATAATCCAAGCAAAAACTTTTATTATGAGTGACATTTTTACCTAGCTTGCAAAATTTGGCCCATTTGTCCTCTTCTAAAACCCATTCGCGGACATACTGTATATAAACAAACCACATGATTACACCAAAATTTAACAAATATCTTCCGCAAATTTAAGTAAGCTTATTCTTTGAATAACAAATTAACAATCCATGAAAAATTGTGTTATTTAGTTTTTTATTAGCATGATACAGACCGCCAGTATCCAATTTGGGTAACCGGACACGGATAATTAGGTTTTTCGTCACTTTAGTAAAATTATGGTGGCTGTGTTAATCGGTTATGTAAACTGTTTTAGACAAGAGGCAGTTAACAAATTTGAATTAACCAAAATATTAGGCAAAATGATTTCAACAATCAAAGAGTTATTTAACATTTTAACAAATTAATCTAATTAATGAATTTAAACACTTTTTTGGTTGTGTAAGAAACTAAAAATAGTAAATAGTGATATTGTAATACTATATCTTAAAAATATCAAGACTATTCTATTTAAGTTAGGAAGCTCTTCGACTTTTTGAGGCAAAAGGTTGATGCTTCTTCAGTCGAATTTTTTTATCCCACTCCTATTTGTGGATATCTTCCAAAATGTGTCACCCAGGGCCGTCGAGAGCCGGGACGGGCCCCGGGGCAGAAAAGTTTTTCTGGCCCGGAGTCCCTGGCTGATAATCGAGAGCCGGGACGGGCCCGGAGCAGTAAAGATTTTCTGTCCCGGGGCCCCTTAGCTGATAAGTAAATTTTAAGTTGCGGGCCCCTCAAAGCAGTGCGGTCCCTGGACATTTGCAACCCTGCCCCCCCCCCCTCTTGAAGGGCCTGTTGTCACCCCAAAGAAGGGTCGCAAGTATATCAGCAGCTGTCCTGTTGTCTGCCATGCTTTCATGCAATGTTTTAGGTTATATTACATTTTTAATACATGCCTATTTATAGCAACGGATGGCACCACAAAACCAGTCGATCGACTACGATCTTGTTCATTTAGTATAATTAAAACTATTGAAAATATTTTTTATAAACATAAATACAATAACTATAATAATCGTATATTCTAAAGACTGATTATGGAATAATTGCCAAATTCATCAAAAGCAATGAATCATATTGATGACAACGTATTGTATTTATTTTTGATGGCCAATGTAGTGATAAAAATTGATGTAATTTTTTTTACTGGGAGACATCAGTCACCCATCAACCACTATTCTAAAATTATGCTTTTAAAAATGGTTGACCTAAAACAGGATGTGGGCAGATAAAAAGCCGGCTTCAAAATGGCCACTAAAATTATTCAGAAAATAGTTACTACAGGCAAATGTTGTTAGGTTACGCAAGAAGAGAGGTATAGTCTAAGAAAGGCCAACTTGTCAGAATACATAATAATGGGCTAGGTTTCTCATAAATAAATTAAAGCCTCAAGGTTATCCGAAACTGGTCTCCTAAACACGGTTTCCTGTTCGCTGGTGTGTAATTTGCGAAAGAAAATTATATAGAATTGACGGCATTTAAAAGCACGTTTTGAAGACGAAATTTCGCGTGCCAAACTCTTTAGCATGCTTTTTGACAAAATCCACAATTATTACGGTTTTAGTGTTAAAGAGACATCATTGCATTTGGTGTTAAAATTTAGATTTTCGCGCTAAAATTGTCACCTATTTCAAATGTGTAAAATACATACCACCTTATTATAAAAAAAAATTCGGAAGTAATTACAAAAGTGCATTAAAATTATCGAAAATTCTTCATAAAAGCATGCGTGTAAAAATTGCATGAGGTTATTTTCATATTTTGGCCCGACTCCGAAAGGGGAGGGGTCTTTTAAAACAATATGAAAATAACCGAATACAGTTTTTTACTGGCATGCTTGAATGAGAAATTATCAGGTTTATTTTAATGGACGAGTATAATTTGGTACTTAAGTTTTAAATTTCTATTTTAACATAACATTTTAAAATTCTCCTGTTGGAGGCCCAGTCAATGAGAATATTTGCCAGCGTCGGTATTGAAGTGTTTTCGTTTAAACTATAATTCTTCTCTTTAATAAAATCCATAAACTGTCTCCATACCTATATACTGATGATGGTTCAGTATTGTATTGGGTAATTTTTTTGAATTAAACTTAAAGAATCGTTTCCAAAACGCGACATTTCAACGACTTTTAAAAGTCGATATATGCCAAGATGACAAATGCGCAATTTTAACAATCGTTACTATATAATACTGACCTGTTGGGATCAAAAAATACACAATATTATACGGATACGGACCTATAGGGAAATTTTCGACACCTAGTGGGAAATTTTCGATACCTAGCGGGAAATTTTCGGACACTACCGGGCAATTTTTGGTGGTAATTATTCGAAAATGTCCCGATTCATATACGATTTTTAATATATTATGAGAGAAATATTCGTCTTGATTCACCTTCCGGTAGTAGTTTTTATTTTTCTAACCTGTTAAGTCTTCATATTCACCAGTCCGGTTTAATCAAAGTAATTCATATTTATTAAAACTACCTTTATTTTTGATATTATAACATTTTTGGTTTCCCAAATGGCCGTCGACCGTATTCTCGCAGCCGACTTAATTATATAATTTTTTGCGTTTTCTTTGCTCCCTTGTTACCGTTCCTAATGGTTATTTTAGATTTGCTTGAATTTAAAAAAGCCTAAGTTCGACTCCCACATACAGGGTTCCGTACCATACTTATAACTTATTGTGAATTTGTCGCAGAACGCAAAATTCTCAATACACAGAGAAAACACTATCGTATAATGAATTAGATACCAATTCACTCAATGACACACACACTCCGTATTGCACAATACAAGTTCGGTTTCTTTCAATGGTTAGTTCATCGTTGTTAACCAATAGGTTATAGAATTGCTTAGAATATAAGGTTTCATTGGTTTTTAATAGGTCGTTTAAATATGACAATTATTTGATGCAGTAATACCCTATTCCAAATTCAATACAAAATATATCATTGGTTTCAGTAACCGTTTAATTCTAAGAATATATTTCTTATTTAATCGAAATACTTAATATTATTGCAAAACTTTTACATTTGATTTACTTACATACCATAAAATACTGAAGAGTTGCTCCAGTCCCCAAAAATGCAAAAGATCTATTATTTTTGGCGTACCTTTAACGCAATAAACAAACATGCCGCAAGCTTAAAGGACTATTTAACGAACAAAAATACCAACAGCACGATTTTGACCTCTTCAAAGGATGTCCGCGAGCACTAGAAGTAATACTTCAGCCAACAATAGAACCCTTTGAATTAATATTTTTATTATTTCTCTATTACCTTATATGTTTTATTAGTGTTTATTTTAATTGACATGATATAAGGATTATTGACCTAATTTTTAGATTTTTTATTTAAACTGTAGATCTTGTTCGTTTAGTAAAATATATTGTAATTTGAATCACACCCCCTACAAATAGCTATTTTTCGCCCAATTGTATTTAAGTATTCTCATCAAATAGTTTAATTTTTTGGCTCTAACAATTCTATACTCTAAAGAATAATAGAAATTTATTGGTTTCCAATAATAGGTATTTTTGTCATTGAAAAAATGGTAAGTAATATAGTTTTCAAGGAAGTAGAAATATTTTTGACCTGCAATAATAAGTCTCTACTTAAAGAAATATTTTTTCAACAATGATTTGTTGAGACAATATTAACTTTAATATAATTAATGTGATAGTGGTCAAAAATATTATTGAAAATAGCATAGCAGATTTTTCTGTGTAACTATGGTAGGCTAACTCTTGAATCAATAACCAGAGGCGGCTATGCTGCCGTCATAACGAAGAGGGCAGTAAGCAGGGCCATGTCAGTTAAATGGGGAAAATGGCAACACGAAAACCCAGAAAAATCGCACAAGCTGTCAACGTCGCCCACTTGAGATTATGCCAGTTCGGCAAACTCATCAGCGAGCGTTTGGATGACACTATTCAGATATGGTCACGTGGATTACTACCAATCATTTGATAAGTAATCACATGACCGGCTGTCATTAGTGTCATCTAGACGCTCACTGATGAATATCCAAACCCGCCCATTTGACACTAGATTTTTGGGGTTTTTCTTTTCGGACTAAGTTTAAAAGTTTAATTGGGTTTATTCAATTTTTAAAAACACTTGTACAAATTTTAACGTCAGGATACTAATTTTATTAATTAAGAAACGGTTTGAAATATCAAAATTATGTCGATATTTTCAAAGAAGTTTTAATCTTGGTGGCACTGCTCCCACTTGAGACCATCTCAAACGCTGTCAAACCGCCATTGCCATTGTTCATTTTAATGTTTAATTCGTAAGCCTAAAGTGCTTTTTCGTGAATCTTTAAAATTTCTTTGGCCTTTTTAAAGTTAAAAGGGATTCTTCCTATCCATCAGGTAAGTTAGATAATAATTGATAACACATTTGTTTGACTGGAATTTGATTTTATCCTAGAAGTTGAAAATTTAGTCCACCTCCACGCGGGCCTTCGTTTTGGGGAGGATTGCAGGCAGGTAATATAAGTGTAAATTGTGAATTTATTACTTGGGTTTGATCATCAATTATTGAGAATTTTCAGAGATAGAGTTCCATCATTTGAAGTTTTTACGTTGAACGTTGTATATTATTAAATCTTGTATAGGTATATCGAGCTTTCCTAAACAAAAAGATTGGTAAAATTTTTTGGAATACCTACATCAAACAATGATTTTTTTAATGAAATCCTCTTTGAGATGCAGGTTATGAATGTGAATTTTTTTCAGTATAATTCCATTGTTTTATGAACATATTATTATTTAAAATTGTTCGGGTTAGACTTTTCAATCAATGAGGATTCTGATAATGGGGCTAATATTTGTTTTTTCACACTGAGTTGCTGCCATTTTTAAAGTTTTGTACCTTAAACATACAAGTGGAATATTAATAGTGGTAAATTATCTGGTAGACAAGTGGGGCACCACATTATTTGAAAAATTTCTTAACATAGAATTATTTAAAAGGTGATAAAATGTACCTAATTGATATTTTAACGGTACAAGTAAGATTTTAATAGTCAAATATTTTTAGTCGAGACCCTGTACGACTTTATTTTAGAAGTAGAAAAAAATGTTTATGTTTTATGTAAGTAATAAAAGAAACAACTTTTGTTTTACCCACACGAGGTGGTTTTTCTGCACATGTGAATTATTGACATTTTAAAATTTGCATTTATTGTGTGTTAGCAAGCTGTAGTGTTCTAAGGGTCTAATAGAAATAACCTAAAAACCTCATATTCATAATTTGTGCCTTAAGGTAAGAAATTTTTTTAGAAAACTAATTTTTGGCATAAAATTACCAAACTTATTATTTCATATTATGTGGAGTTTGAGGTTAGCATTATTTGTTGTATTTAAATTGCTATTGGGATGAAGGAAACTAGTTTTTGAATTTGAGAGCAATATTTTATTATTTAGCACTGTATTGTATTTTTTAAAATTTTGTACCACGTAACCAAAAATTTGAAGAACTACTAAAGATGAAAAAAGGCCAATTGAAGATGCTGCTGCGCAAAATATGTACTCGTATAGATATAATATTAATATTTGGTACTTATCGAAAACAAAATGTATATGTAGTTAATTGTTACCAAAAACAAAATCATTTATTATTATTATTCAATTGGATTTTTGTTTATGATTTCCAATTTTAGCTTGTTTTAAATAAATTTTACTTTTTTATAACTTTTGGATTTTATTTGCCCTGTCTTCATTTAAAGAGTCTTAGTTCAGTTGCACAGACAATTTGATCAAGAATTAAAGTAATTAGACTAATTTGACAGCACTCATGTTGATGTCGCTGCCTAAACTTAAACGTCAATTAAATTTAGTACTGGATTAAAAATTTTCAGAAACATGTTACAGATCAAGATTTTTAATTAAGTCATATGTTTAATTAACGTTAAAATGTAATAATTAGGGTTGAAACATCGTTCAAAATGTTAAGCTGAAAAGATTCTAAATTAAATGTAAGGTAACGCTTTAAGCATCGTAAGGTAGGTTCGCCAAATAAGGCCCGGGTTCCTAATAAGGCCCATGCTGGTAAAAACCAATACTGGATAAAAATTTGTTAACTCTGTCGCAGCTTCCTAATAATAAAGGTCCATCTAGCGTCAGACAAGTATAATTCGCGGCGACTGCGTGCGCCGGGCCGTTTTATATTTTCAGTTTCATAGAATTCGAACAAATGGAAACATCTGATATAATTTAAAGCAGGTGCATTAGTTCATATTTTTACGTATCATATTACCGAATTGCAAATTATTGTGTGCTATTTTTTTAGCTTAACCTCTGTAGATTTAAAGTACGTACATAGTTTTTGCTTATAAAATGTCCAAACTAAAAAAAAAATTGAAAATGGGGAATGATGTAGGATGATCCTAATAAAGCCCGGGTGGGCTTGTTTGAAACACGGATTAGAACAGGGCTTTTCTATTTGATTTAACATTTTTTTGCTTCACACCACGTACCCCATCTATGTATATAGGTACCTTTTTTTAGATAAGAAAAGCTCAAGATGCCGAAAAGAGAAGTTTATGGACTTCGGCTCAAATGGCACAGGCATGGCAAGCATAGGGAATGGAATATCTACACTACAAGAACCGTAATATTTAATTGTTCTTCATTTTTTAATGTTCAAACCTTTGACAAATACTTCAAAATAAAGATTATTCGCAGATTTTAAGCCTTATTATTTTTAGGCACATTCTAACTAACGTACTTTAGCACGGGCCTTATTAGGAACAGGGTGTTCCTAAGAAGGCCCCCATACAGTCTTTTTTCTAAAGGCCTTAAAACCAGGGTAAACCTATTTTTTTATTTTAAATTGCAGTTGATACTGTTAGACAGGTGTATAAAGTATCTTAACCCATAATAACGAACGCATTTTTTCAGTGCAACCCAAAAAGAAAAGCAAACTTCTCTTAAGTGGGCCTTATTTGGCGCACTTACCTTACTGAAATTTAGTGTCGTTCTCGAAATTCTTAATGAGTTCTAAAGGCCTTTTAAATGTATTACTCATTGTATGTTACTGAATAACAGGTATAAGTAGGAAAAACATTGACAAAAATAAACATTACCTATTTTTCTCTTAACTTTGGGAAATTGTTTTATCGGGTAAGTCAAACTACTTGCTAATTATCCCTGGTATAGATTACTATGAATAAGTCAAATGTTTAAGTAGGTCTTTAGAACACAATACAACTTTTGAGAACAATACTAATTTTTTGTGCGTTGCTTAAGCGTTACCTTTAGTAAATTTTTAAAAAATTTTGAATGGGTTTCCCGCGCAAAGTTATCTCAGTCGGTAAAGAGGTTAGCTGTTTTGCCAACAGTTTTTGACACAAGGATCTGTCACAGATCTGTCATTTTGGTTAATAAACAGTGTTGCAATTCAGCCCACTTGAAAACAGCTGATATTCGTGTTTCGACGGAAATACACTGTTGCGTCTTTTCTCAAACCCTTTTATTTTCTTTGGCAGTAAGGATATATGGAAACCCATATATACTTACTGCCCTCTTCGTTATGACGGCAGTTATGGCGAAAATAAGTAAGTACGTATACGTTACATTACTGAGGAATATAATATTGTGAAATGCTCACCCGGACCATTGAAAATGTCTCCGCAGTAGTTTCCGAAAGCGATTTACGTAGGGGAGAAAAAATATGTTTATACAACGAAAAAGACTGTTCCACATCTAATGACGTAATAGAGGCGTAGTTAAAATGGTCTGTGACATTACGTAATGGATTGGTAGGAGCACTGTGACTATAAATCTGTCGTAACCTGGCGAAATCGGGATTCGTTAGGAGTCAAAAATCACTTCTTAAAAAATATGATTTAACTAAACACGACAAAGTAAAAATAACTAAAAATATATGTTAAAATTAACTACCAAATTTAACTATCAAAGATTTTGGTTAAGCAGACCTAGATTTCTAACAGCGTAGTCGACTATTCGCCGACTACAAAAATGGCCGACTAGTCGGAACCTCTCTAGATTATATCAAATGTTATATTTAATATTACCATGATATTGGCATATTTAATACAAAACAGGTAACCAGTTCTGGCTACAATACTAATACTAAAACTAATATTGCTTAAGTACATTAGTAATGTTACATTTTACGTATTACTCAAACTTACCTTCTGCACTTACGTATAAGGTTACATTAAAACTAATATTTTTTGAATAAATTCGAAATTTTTCATTATGCGTATTTACGTATTAGGTATTATTGTTTTAAAAGGCTTTCCTTAAAACATAATAGAGCATTAAATTAAATTTTCCAATAATGTTTGCGTCACGTGTATTTTTCATTTGGTGACTTATTTGGAGTTTATTGCTTGCTAACCAAATAAACAACGGTACAAACATTAATAAATTACGAAATAAGTAAATGCAATGTTCAAAGACGAAAGAGAGAGGAGATCCAAGGAGATTCATGCAACACGAATAATGATCTTTAGTACAATGTGTGGTTGACTATTCTCTGAAAGGTCACAAAAATTTTAAAGTTGTACGTTATGGCCGGTATAATATTCTAAATCAACGTGCATTTCCAAATGATTTTTTATTTACCACTTAGCCACTAAGGATCTAGTCTGCAAAACATATCAAATATTGCTAACTGTATATTTGTGAAAGAAATCGCACCTACAGTCTATTTATTTCGACGATAGACCGAATATAAACCGATGCATGCTGCCTACAAGTGATGGGTTCAAACGGTGAAATTGACCAGGGCCGCATTGAGAATGAGAAGGAAAACTTTAAACTGCAAAACTGTTTACAATTAAATAAAAACTAAAATAATTGCCAGCCTTGACAACCGAACAAACAAAACAGCGATTAAAAATCAACGCAAAAAATTAAAACTACAAAACAAGTCAAAACTCGAAAGAAAGACGAATAGCCTTTTTCACTAGACAGCCTAATTACAATCCTGCGAAATACCGCCGATAGCTGTCTGGCACGCCTCTTTCAATTTAATGTCCGGTCGGCCAATAAGAATAGGAAGCTGGTGGAGGCTCGACGAGATCGTCTGACTATGACGTGTAGGATTAATATTTACATCGGTCTATCTTCGAAATGTCGATACTTTAGACAGCAAATGTTACTAGACGTGATTTTATAAAAAAAATTGTAGAAACTTTGTAGCCGTGTTTGTCGGTTATCTTTAACAAATTTTGTAAAAATAGGTAACTTGTAAAATTCTAATAAAGTTTTCAGGGTGCAATCATCATTCAGATTTAAACAAAACAGCGTTTTAATAATTGCTGTAAAAGGTGTTCAGACAAGACATAAGTAGTACAATATCGCTGGAATGTCCGCTTCGGGGGCATTAGGGTGACAGCTATCGCAAAATGTTGAACAAGTTTTTTTTGGAACAAGTTAATTTATTGGGATTACAGCAGGATGGTGCTATGTACTACGATGGAAGAAACAATTACTATTTTGAACTACAGATTTCCCAAACGGGATAACTTCAGAAGAGCTGAAGTCGATTGGCCCCATCAAGATCTTGCATCTTAACGCCTCTGGACAAGACTATTTTCTTTAAATCTACCTTAAGAGGCAGGCTTATGGCAATACACCGGAATCCAAGAGCTGAAACTCAACATCCAAGCAGATATCGAAGGCATAGAACCACGATTATGCCTGAATGTGTGATGGAACACAAGCCGAGGCAGGCATTTGAGTGATATTGTTTCATGTTTAATGGCAAGCATATTATGCCAATTTTTTAAGTTATATAAACAGATCGAAATAAGTTAAGGATATTGTGGTTCCCCTGAGAAAAAAAAGTATAGGAAAAGTTGACATACGTCCATGTTCCCTCATCATTTCTAGAAATAAAACACATTTATTCAACTTAAAAATGTTTGATATTACAATTTACCAATATGTTTTTTCAATATTTAACAAAACAGAAAATATTTCTGATAATAATTGAAAATTATTTAATAGTGAGTAATTCCACCTTTGTTGTCTATAACCGCTTGCAAATACAGTTTAATCTGCAGAGAGTGGAGGTAACGGCAAATGATCAATTTCATCCAATGCTAGCAGTTCTAAAGCTACCCTGGCTATATGTGGGCGAGCCTTATAATCTGGCAATCTGAAATTGGGCTCCAAATTCCAACGGTAATCATCTACAATGTTGGCACAAATTTCACCTCTCATTGTACGTTCACAAACATGCAACTTCATTTGACCTCCGTAAAAAATTCCACCCCATACCATAGCACCATCACCTCCGAACCGATGCACATCTTGGACCTATCGGTCATTAACTCGTGAATAGGGCGGTCTCCAGACACGAACTGTACGTCTGTCATCGCGAAGATAAAAGTGGCTCTCATCTTAACCATCTCGGTCTTCCATTCACCACGCCAGTTTACCCGTTCATTGTACCAAAACAAACGTTGGGCTCTGTGATTTGCGGTCAATGGGGGACGCCTTATAGGCCTAAAGCAATGTAGACCTGCCAAATTTAAACGATTTATTTAACGCAGTTCGCGGGGTTATACAAACTCTGCTGGCAGCGAAAAGGTGATGTCTCAAAAACGTGCCGTTTCTTGAAGGCTCCATCCTAGATCCTGCGACTAATAATCTGTCTTCCCTGGCATTCGCTGACCTTGGCCCGCCTTTTTTGGCCTTTCCCTGACAGTTCCAGTCTCATTAAGTCGGTTGTATACACGGGAAATCACACTTTGATTAACATTAAAGGTATTTTCCAACAAGCAGTCCGTACGATTTTCTGACCGTCCGAAACAATCAGTCATTTACATACACTAAACGCGCCTGTTGCTGTGCACCATGTAATCTTTATCTGGGCAACCCTATTTATGATCGAAAACAGTCCTCGGACTCTGTATTGGAACAAACCATAAACCGATTAGGTAGCTTTATCAATCTGTCGCGCACCACCAAATAGTAACCCAATGGCTTAATTTATTTCGTTTTCAGTTAAATGACGCCTATTTATATTGCGAAACAGAATAGTCACACTTATTACAGGAATCACTAAGCAACGGTAAAACAGGAATGAAGTCCATAGAAACAGAATTCTACATTATTTATTTTTATCAATAAGTTTTTCTTGGTATAATTTTAAATGTGCATAAACATTATTTTTTGCAAAAGAGAAGATTAGGGCACATAAACAAGCCATTTCTTTTCTTGTGGGAAGGTGTCCGGACACCTTTTATATGCTATTTGTGTACCTGTAAGAAAAAATCCTTTAGAAAACATATCAGTGCTTGGAAGGAAGTGTGTTTATTCTGGTTGTACTAATGTTCTCTTAGCCACTATTTGTTCCACTGACGAATCTTTAACTGATTCACAAAGTACTAGATATAATAAACTTACTCAATATTTTCGTAAATATTTTAGAGCATATTCTGACATTTTCCTACAATAAAAATATCTTTCCCTCAAAAGCAGTAAACTCATAAAGAATTAACATTAATTCCAACTTTCGTATCACGCAACTCTATAGCATAACATTACAACATTAGGCAGGCCACCATTTTTATTTAGGCGCTAGTTTCTAATCTCCTCCCACTGTCTATTGTGTGTTTAATATATTGGTTTAATGGTTGGGCCCCCTTCCAAAATTGTCGGTGATGTTGGTCCCTTTCTTAAATGCAAAACTTTAGTTCAGGTAAATGATACTGACTATGTGATAATTTGTTGAATGTGAATGTGAAGGAGGAATTTAATGAAATATTAAAATTGATATTTTCTGAAGTAAGTATGGAATAAGTTATATTTTTTTTATCTAAGACATCCCACGTAGACTTCAAGCCTAGCTACTAACATACCGTGGGCGTCTGGAGAGAAGGGAAATGTGGTCTATTGACACGGGATTTGAAGGATTGGAGGTTGGGACGGGAAGGGAATGCAGCTGCAGGCAATTTGTTCCATAATCTGGAGACCCTAGGATGAATGAGCGAGAGAAGTGGTCTGTTCTAGGATTTTGTAGCTGGACAGTAAACGGATGTAACGCGTCTCTTGTTCTGTTAGGAACAGTCAAGGGGGGAATAATACCGGCTAGTTCTTCAGAGCAAAATCCGTGGAACTAGCGGTGGAAAAGCGATAAATCCCCAACAGGGCGGCGATGAGCAAGTGAACCAAAAACTAAAAATACTGCAAATACTACAAACTATAAATACTACAAATCATTTGTTTGCAAGATGTACAGGGTGTCCAGTTATTGACACTTTTGCAGGGTATCTGGGTATTTTTCTGTAATTAGGTAACATGTGCCACTAGTCATTATATCACATTAATCAACTTATAAAATATAAATACAAAACATGAAAATCAAAAATAACCAAAATACTTACACATGGTCATTCAAAATACATACTTTATATCTTAAATTGAACATTTTTCGGGAAAAACGCTTAAAAATTGATGTCCCCCACCCTTACCACCAGACGGATCACTTAGAAGAATCTGAAAAAAAACCGTGAACATTGAGAATTAGGTGTAGATTGAGCGAAAATTATCAGGATTGAAAAATTCTAGCGCAATCAATTGTTATAAACAATTTAATTGTTTATTTCCCTATAACTGCTGAACCATTGGTTTTAGAGAAAAAGTCTTTTAACAAAACATATTAATCACGATGTAAGAAACAATTTTTGTCCTTACACGTTTTTCAAAATTTTTAATTTGGCCCATTCAGATCCGCGCATACGCGATGTGATACGGCGTTGCTGCCGTCTGTCGGCGGCGGGTAGCGCGGCAGATGGGCGGAGATCGGGCGGCTGATGTTTACTCAGGTTAAGTGAGGGGCTGATGGCACGGAACACTAATTGTGTAAATAGGTATAGCTTGCACTTGATAGAATTTTTAATTTAATAAATTAATAATATGACATTGGCGAAACACATTCTAAAAGCGTTTTCAGGTTATTTAATAACAGTCATGCGTCAAAATGTGACCGAAAACTTGGCCCAAAAACTTAAAAATTAACATTAAATTAAGAACAATTAAAGTTGGATCTCTCTTAGTTTAATTTACTTTCACGCTTAGTTTCTGAACATATGTATATGTTATATGTATAATAATATAATTGCACTTCATTTCTTAGAGTTTGCTTATTATAATTTTATTTCTCTGTATAGTTCCATTTAGAGATGTTCCGCCATATTGCAAATTAAGAAACGTACAAAGACGCGACCACCAGAAGATTGTATTATTATTTATTACATTACATTACTTTTATTAGGTATATTAAGTTAAATTTCTTACCTTTGAATATCTCTACCAGTTCGGGGAAGCCCCAGGATTCTAACAATTCTGCACTAGTCTCACACATTATTACATAGTAAAAATAAAAACAGAAAAATAAAAGTATTGCATCACTTTAAAAGATCGGAAGATGAAAAGGCAGAACTGTGGGCTGTGCGTAATTCCAACCAGAACACACGGGTGTTTCGGCTAATTACGCCTAACGCGTCGGGCGCAACGAACGGTTTTCGTTGCAGCATTGTCAGATCATATCTTAGCGATTATATTGATGTAGGAATAGAGGAGAAAAGGGGTATGTTTCTTATACTTTTTGTTTTGTTCGATAGAGAAAAATAATAAGCATTGCATAAATATGTATTTATTATCTAAAATTAAATATTCCTTATAATTTTATGTCATTTAAATAGCTAACGTTATTTTCTTATTGGCAATATCCAGAAAATAATGTATTGTGCGGCAACACGGCTTTTTTTTATCCTAAAGTGCTGTAGGACAAAATCAAACAATTTGCAAGGGATTCTACATGATGGAATGTTGAAAAGAAAGCTATGTTTTGCTGTTAAATACTTTGCAAAAAAATTAACTACATTCTACAACTTGTATATTCCACGTCCAAAGTTACTGGCAAAGTATATTCTACAACAATGTAGAATATTCTGTAACCTGAAGTAAAGACCCACCCCTACAAATCTTTGTCACAAATTTGTAAAGTATGAGTAAAACCCCGACATGAAATTATACTTACAATTGTAGATAATAGTATGACAATTTGTGAGAAAAATGGGTGCTACAAAATTGTAGGCAAATCTTTGCCTGGACTTTTTTCAGTGATACAAGGCGATTTTACTTTACCGGTAAGTTAAAGGGCAACTGAGATACGACGGGTGCTTGAAAATGACACATTTTCAAAATCTCCCTGTATCTCCGAAACGAAGGGGGCTATGAAAATTCTGTTTATAGCATCATACGTTTCACGAAAAAGTACACATTACTGGGAAAACCGCAGCTTTCTATCTTTAAAGATAACCGAGATATCCTGCAAAAGTGTCGAAAATGGGACACCCTGTACATAGGCTTGGAGGAGGGGTTTATAAACAATATACCATGCAATCTCCGACATAGCACTAAAGCAGCTAAGCGACTTTTAAGACACTGGTAGACCACAAGAATGACGTTGAATTGCTTGCAAGGCCCAAGGGAACCATCAGTGAACAACTGGGTAGAGATTTTACCTCTTGGACATTCAGATAGAGCAGAATAGTAGGTAGTAGCAGGTAGCAATACCTTTGGAAAATTTGGAATATTTAGCTAATTAGCATCAGCAACGTTGAACAGATGGGCTCTCGAACAAAATTTCAACGGCTGACGCAAGATCTCGACAAATACATATATGCCAACAATAAAGATAATTGAAAATATTTTAAAGAAGATGACAACTTTAACAATAATAGAAATCAGATCATTCCACGTAGCCGCGCGAGTTGGTTAATTCGAGTATACGAGTTGGCTATTTGGACCTTGTACCAAGAAAACGTCAAGAGTTGAGCTATGGGAAACCTCACAAGTAGACAGTTTTTCGCCAAGAATTTGCACGAAAGATCAGTAATTTAATTCTGGAAAGAACTTAATTGAATTTCTTTTCAGCCATACCCCCTCCTCCATAGTGCTTTAGGTACGCCCCTGCGGCAGGTCACTGGTATCCAATAGAATATGCATAGAATAGGGACATACAAAGAAACAAACCTGCAAAAAGTAAAATAAAAAAATTCGGTAAAAATGAGGAGCTAACAAAAGATACGCTTTGGAAATCCACATCGGTCAGTTTATGGTATGAAGCAGTTACGCAGAAGCTGCTAAATTTAATCGAAGGAATAGGGTAACGATGATTTACTTAAAATATTAAACATACATAATATTTTATATACAAAAAACTAAAACAAGAAATGCCAAGAAAATCCTTCATAAAGCCGAAATTTTCTAAAAGTTTTGTTTTACTCGAGTTCTAGACTACTCACTGAGACTCTAAAGTACATAGCCCCTGCAATTTTACTGAAAGTGAACTTTTTCAGGAGGCCACACTGAAGAAGGCAGACATTATAAAACTGAGTTACTGGGTTACTATTTCAGAAATAATCAAATTTTAAAAATATCAGATTGGATTGTAACTAAAAACTTCTTTATTTTGAGCATAGAGGAATAATTAGTATCATTAATATTATTATATCGGTAGAGTAATCTATAAGCATTAATATTTTAAATATGAAGTGTATTTTAGAAACTTTTGCACAATATATTTTTTTAAGAATTAGCTGCTTCCTCGAGCGAGCTTCTTTTCTCAGGAACAAAATATTAATAATATTTATCAATCAATGGTAGCTTATACGAAAAACCTTTTGTAATATCAAGTATTCATAATCCTACTAACCTAAATGAATATATGGGTGGACATGCTGAGTTAATAATATACCCATATATTTATGTAAAATAATGTTAATAAAAAATTTGATGACATATGGCGTCTTGCAAAAGTTGCAAGAATACGTTAAGAGTCATTTAGTTTAACCACAATAATTTAAGCAGCTGTTCAGGATGCTCTTCTTACGTAACATGCAAATTATTTTGCGTTTAAGGTAATAAAGGGTACTAAAATAACCCAAAGTTTGGTTTGGGTACCTTAAAAAGAAATTTTGTAAAAGGTGCACGCAAACTTAGGAACTTGTAACATTTTTTAAGTTTAAAATTGTAGGTACTTACCCTTCTTCTTGTATTGTTAGCTGACAAATAAAAATGATTAGATAAACTTTTGTCTTAATTTGTTGATGAATATGTTTTTTTTTGCTCTTTAGAATTAATATAGGTACAGGATGTTTAGGAATGGATTTCCTTTTTCAAACTAAAATAACTTGGCACTTAGCGGAGTCGGGTCAGCGGCGTTCGATAGTGGATCGATGCGGATTTTTTAGTAAAAATAGAGCGTTGGTCAGGGGTGTATCGCGCGTTCATTACTGAGGCATACTTCAAAAGTAACGATTCTTACACAGTTGCAAGACGAAGATTTTAAGCTCACTTCAATATTAGGCGAGTGGAGGACGCCCCACACAATTTTAAGGACAGATTTGAAGTTCCATTGACACAAGATCCAAATAGTGCAAGAATTGAACCCAAATGACTTTATAAACCGTTGTTCTCTCGCTGAAACCAGAACAGACAATTGTTTTGCCAACGACCGTATTAACAATATTCGACGAGGCGCAGTTTCACCTTTGAGGCAGAGTTAACAAGCAAAATTGTCGCTATTGGGTACTGGACAGTCCAAGACAAAAACACGAAAAGCTAATGTAACTGTGTGGTGTGAGATCTCGGCCTCAGGAATTATCGGTTCGTACTTTTTTGACAGCCGACGCGGCGCACAGTAATATATTCCGAAACTAAAATTGACAAAAAAAAAAGCAAATCGCAGAAAGATTGGAATAACTCTTGTTTTAATGCAAAGGAAAGGGGGAAGCAAGGGCTTGTCAAATCTAACTGATCAACTATACTAGAAGATGTAAATTTAAACTACCACTAAATGTAAGTCTTAAACCCGGGTCTTATCACAAAAAAACTCTAATTTTAAAAAGTTCTAGATCGCAATTATCTATAATTATATATTGCACCACCTCAAAACACGTTTTACTAATGACTTCCATTTTGTGTCTAATCTCCACCCATCAATCGACCATTTCTTTCTTTAGCCTTTCAAAATAAATTTAGAAGTTTCAAGGATTTTGTCAGGTAGTCCCAAGCCCATATTTTTATTGGAGCTGACCAGGAACCAATCCTGACCTTCTAATATAATACTCCTATGTCCTATGTGGTGTATTATCTTCTCTTATATCATCATATTGTTAGGTTTCACAATAGGAGTCACAATTGAAATTAGTTAAACATTTCATGGCTATAAGCACTATAAGTTTCATTGTTTTAGCAAAAATATTAATATATATTTTACAATAGGAAAAGATTATTTTTCTAAATTTAAAAACTCTACATTAAGGAAGGACCTAAAAAGGAAGTCTCATTGACTTTTCTAGAATACGGTCAAAATCCGAAACGCAAATTTTTTCGAATTTTATTACACGCAATCGCAATTTACTCTTCAAATATAAAGTTTTTAAACCGGCCGAACAAAACACAAACTAGTTAAATAAATTTTATTAACCCCAAATTAAAACTTTTATAAAGAATTGTTGAAAAATTGCGGCAGGTGGAAAAATTAATAAAAAAAATAGTTTAAGAAAATAATAAATAATGAAGAACCAAAAATACACCGGCAACACTGGCAAATCGCCGCAGTTTAAATTGATTCTGAGAGCATTTCTAACGTTGAAAAATATTCGGAAACAAATATTTTATATTGTTTTGATCACGTTTTCTAAAAAGATAAGAAAACGGTGTCTAAATTGGTCACTGCAGTCACTGCACCTTAAGGAAACATGCCATAATAATACACTGTTAGAAAAAAAAGTGTCAAATTTAACATTTTTTCAATATGCCAGAAAATCCTGTCTTTTTATGTTTGCAACTTGAACTAGGTTTAGTTAAATAGTAAATTTAAATATAAACGAACGTTCAACATGAATTTGGCATTTTTATTCGGTAAAAGTAATAATAGGGTAAATGAAGAAGAGTTGGCGCACTGTAGGTGAGATGACGCATAATGTTTTCTCATAAAGGATTTAAAGAAAGTTCAAGATCGTGTTTCAACTGCTGCCGGCATGTGTATTCGCACAATTCGAACAATAGTGAGTGAGATGAGAAAAGTGGAAAATGGTGAGTACTCTTCATTTTCAACTCCTAATATAAAAATCGGTCAAGTGCAAGCTATACTTGCACAATTATTGTTCCGTTAATTTTAATAATGTAAAAAATTATTGTGGGGAATTTTTCGGTACCTTCTCCGAACAAGATACTACCAATAATAATAAGACTGGTAGCAATTTATTGTATTCACCAGGTAACTTATCGAATTTAGAGTTGTGCCATAAATATGATTACCAAAATTTCCGGAAAGTATTTATGATACTACTTATAGTCACAATTCAACCCCTTTAACACAAAATAATTTGTCTTTATTCATTATCAGAATCAAGCAAGCAGAATCCAGGAACAAGATTGTTGTTGACTGTCACCTGTTTTAAACTAATTTATGCTAAGTTAAGGATAATCTTTAATTTAAATGAGACCGAATGTTATAAAGCAATTATGGTATATTATTTTTGTAGCTGGCAGTACTTTAAACCAAAGTAGAAGCCGCTTACTATTGCCATTTCTGTTATCCAAATGCAATCTCACTTCCTCGTCCCCGCAAGTATGAAACTGTTCGGAGGCAAAGCTATATTTTACAAGCTGAAATACATATATCGGAATTTCATCTAACAACTTTTAAGTGTTTGGATTTGTTTCCAGTTTTGCTGTTAATACCACAATGTTAAGTACTGATTTCAAGAAAATGCGTCATCTCTCTTCGACTTACCTTAATTCGGAATGCTTCATCTTTACGTAATGATTTTATTTCTTTTCTCATTACCTTTGGGAAATGACTGGGGTCCGAACTAAGAGGCATTTGTACAGTATAATACAATAATCGAACGAAAAATTTAGAATAATTAATAATGCTCTCAAGCATACAAATTGTGATAATGTTATAATTATGTGGTAATACTTTTTGTACTTTTCTTCATCATTATGCTTTTTTGACTCGTTTTAATTAATTATATAGCAGCAATATTCATGTGTACTAGTTATTGTGAAATTTTAAACAAATTGAAATAATTAAGCTAATATATAGTAGATAATTAAACACATTAAAACGTTGTACCTATCATTGTGTCCATAATATTAAAAGCTTTTATTTAATAAAGGAAATTTTTGCTTGTTGGCCTTAGGTCATAAGGTACAAAATAATGGGTACAATTATTCACTGACAGTCATAACAACGGTTTTTTTCGGCTTCTAAATGCCTTCATTATCTTTAACTCTGCCGGTTTTAGCACACATTTTTGAACCTTTGTCCATCTAATAAATGTCGTAAAATTTTAGAATTCTGATGCTTCTATAATTAAACTTTATCTGCATCTCTGTCTCTCCATTTGCCTAAACATTATCTACAATATCCCGTTAAACTTTCTCGATTAAGTAGGAACAAATTCAAAACTTGATAGTTTTTTGTAACGCCATGATTTCTTTTGCTTGGATTCCTTAATTTAAACCCCCTCTATCTTTATAGCGAAACATTTTAGATGGACGGAGTTTTTAAAAATTTTCAGTGCCTAGGTATAGATTTTACATCTGAATTTAAGAGTATACACATATTAGCAATAAGATAGATACTTTTTTGGTCTTTAGCGAATTTA
The DNA here is from genome assembly GCA_963971165.1 of Philopedon plagiatum. NCBI lineage: Eukaryota > Metazoa > Arthropoda > Insecta > Coleoptera > Curculionidae > Philopedon > Philopedon plagiatum. The sequence continues at coordinate 119,928,597 of OZ020190.1, forward strand.
ATTTGGCAATAAATTGGTAACAAAATGATTAGGTATACAATTTTAAGCTGAACAGAAAAATCTAAATTTTTTTAAAACTTAAGAAAGTCCCAAAAATACAACGATGACGAGCAAAAAAACCGGGCCACTTCAAATGTTAAAATAAACTGAATTAACATAAATTCACAGTTTGGTGCCTTTGTCATTGTGAAATTAGAACTACTGTTTTCAGCAGAAATTCTGCGCATAGTCAACAATGCTATATGTGTACCTATATATTATACCATATCATAAGTATTTGTTATAGTCATAAATGATTAAATTCCAAAAGCGAATTGAACTTTAAAGTGGTCCAGTTTCTTTAGTCATCACTAGTCATCAGTTTCATGTCATCAGTCAGGGGCACACTATTTCATACTGGACGAAATATCTAAACCTGTTCTTGAGAATAGAACGGTTTTTTGTCATTCTAACTTACCAATATTCTACCATCCTTTTAATTACTTATACCTTCTGTCCATTCGGACTGATATAGGAAAATTTTTCGAAATCACATTTTTTCGAAAATATAACAGAACTTTTTCAATAATACAGATATTCGAAAACTAGGGATGTTTTAAATTTTTTTTTCTGAAACTAGCTTCGAATTTTTTTAACCACTTTTTGAAACTAAATTTTTTCAAGAAAACATGTTTTTAGAAAGAACATTTTTTCAACATTGTTTCGTAAAAGACTTCGAATATTCATATTAAAAAACAACACGTTTTTAAAAGTAATTTACTACAGAGTAGCATAGCAAATTCAATGAAACGTAAACCTGACCAAACTCAAAAAAGGTCCGCTTAGGTTAGTTTAGGACCTTTTTGTCATTTTTCATTGACATTTCATTCATTCATAAAAAATTTATTTCCGGGAAATGTATTTTTAAAAGGTTCTTTAAAAAAATATATATTTTCGAAGAAGTTTGTTTTTAAATTTACTAACATCAAAAATATATTTGTTGAAAAAAGAAACAGCTGAATAGTTGGTCATTACACGCGACAGAACAAATTGTTTGATTAATATGGAAGTGAATATTGTAGCATTTTTTTATTTATGCCTTCTGCTCATTTGGGGAGACATACGAGTACTTACGAAAGTACAATTTGTCTAAAACCTACTTTTCAATTTTTTTAAAGCACTTTCCAAAAATACATTTTTTCAGAGAACATCTTTTTAGAAATTTAATTTTTTCGGAGAGTAATAATTTTTTCAAGCACCGGCTTTTTGAAAAATTAGTTTAGGAGAAAGTAACGTGTCAAACCTAAGGAAACCTGATCAAACCAAAAAAAGCTTCGTTTGGGTTTGTTCAGGATCTTTATAACATGTTATCTACGACCGCTGCTTTGACCAAATCTACTTTTAATGACTTGATGTTTTGGTGGGGCTTAGAGTAATCCTTCTCCTCCAACACACTCCACAGTCGGTAATCCAACGGATTCAAATCGGGACTCCCCGAAGGCCAGTCTTCAGCACTAATGAAGGTAAGTTGGCTGCCAGCCAACGTTGCGTGCTTTTCGCTTTGTTGGTCGGCGCCTGAGTCTTGTTGGAACACTCAATGTTTTCCGTCGAACAAGGTGTGACTAAGTGGCTTCGCAACCGTCTAGGATCTCGTTTTGATAGTTGATGGCTTTAGTTTCGACACCTTCTTCACAAAAGTGCAGTTGAGTTGTCCCTTCATATGCCACTCCCCACCAAACCATTACTACAGCTGGGTGATGACCTCGTTGGACTCTAGGGATATTCTCAACTGGTTCTTAAGAGCTGTCTGCATATATCCTGTCGTTTTGACGATTATATTTGTCTTTAATCGTATATACAACTTCTTTCGCCTGAAAAAATAATTTGGCGATGTCCACCATTCGCATACCTCTCCAACAAGCGGTATGATCTGGTTGCCCTTATGCCTCATAGAGCTCCTGTAAGTTTTTGTCCTGTCCTTCTTCGGTAAGCACCAAGTCTTACGTATTCTGTTAATATGCGAGACATAATCCTTGTAGGGATCTTCATTTGTCTGGACAATTTTTTTTGTTTCTCGAACGGATTATGGCGTATCCTCGCTTCTACAGCTTTAATTGCAGCTGGTGTTCTGTTTTCGTATTTTTCTTAGCTGGACCATTCTCTCTTACTTACAAAATACACTAGGAACATTTTTTTCCTGAATGCTTCGTAACCTTGAGAAATACAGGAGAAATAGGTGGCCAAACTTTTATCTGCCAAGCATTCCTATTCAGTTTTTGGGTATTCTTTGTAAGTTTATTTATGACTTAATTGTGTAATTATTATGGTTAAAATATTATAACTTATTTAAAATATGTCGAAATGTAAAAATTGTGCAAAATTTTCATCTTTCTGGGGTGTAGTTGATCGACCGGGTGAAGTTGACCGACGAGTACAAACCTGAGGAATTTCGTTAATATGCGATTGGTTTTTCTTATCTTACTTAGTTTATCGTTACAATCTTGCATATTACAGGTGTTGGTAGAGATTTTATTTAAAAAAATTTGATAATAAATATTTAAAAACATTTTCTATAACTGTCCTTTTGGTCAACTTCGCCCTGTGCTGTGATAAAAATAGTTTAACATGTAAAATCAATACTTAGTCAACTTCACCCCGGCAGGTTGCTAAGTTGACCGCCACTATTTTTTTTTTTAGCATTAGTTTAGAAAATATTTTTAAAATTATTTTAGGTATTATTAGTAGGTATGTATCTATACCAATAATATGGTATAAAGTAACGCTCGCTTTTTCATTTTCTAAATGTAAGTATTTGTCTTTAAAGTTCAAAATCGGCCAACTTCACCCCATTTTACGGACTAATAACTAAAACTAAAGGGTGAAAAATATCTATTTATATTTAAAAGTGCCACAGTCAGTAATGTATTTATAACTTACGATTAAGGTGCGGGGAAAGAAATACATACATGTGTGTAGTTTTAGTTTTTAGTCCTGCGCTACTGGTTAACCTGTTAAATTTTAACTCAGCCCACCATTTGTTGACGGTTGAAACGTGGCTCCAACAAAATTCTAAGCTTTCTTAAATCAATAACAAACACACAATTGCTGTTATATTTAAGCCCGGCCTACGCTCTGTCTGAAAATACCTGGCTAGCACCCCACCCAACTGCTAAATTAATAATTACCTTTGCGGCACGCAATGACCATATATTAGGCCACCATTTTTGTTTAGAAATTAGTTTCTAATCTCCTCCTACTTTAGGGTTTTTGTCGAACCCCTTAAAACCGAGTTTAAATAATTGATTAAACTTTTTTTTTCGCCTGAAATTTACTAGCTAGGGTGTAATTTGCCATACAAACAAATGGTAAAATCATTACGAACATAAATTGTTTATTAAGGCACTTCGAACAAATTTTATATTGCTTGTGAAAAAAAAAATAAAAACTTACTGACTTTTACGCAAAAGTATTCAATTTCGGAGACAAGACTGAAATAGCTATAACTCGCGTGGACACTTTAGGTACTCCATCTACCTTTAGATGATGCATTACTGACATGGATTTTCCCGCTAATTGAAATTTGTTTTTGTTTCTGTAAGTAAAGTAAGAATCAAGCAAGAAAAAGCCTCGAGCGTCATAACTGACAGAGACAGCACTTATTCCCTTCTCTCTTATCTTTTGCAAAGTGGGCATCAGAGGCGTGTTATGGATTATTCTTTATTCTTATGATAAAAATAGTGGTGCTAAATGAACTGGAAACGCTGCACGATTTTCGCTTTGGCCAAATCAGAATCGAAATAAAATCCGTCCCATCAACATGCTTCTCTTATCATCTCCGATGTTGCCGAATGTAGAATATGGTCAGATTGTAGTGTGATGACTTGAAAAATATGTATAGGTACATATGTACAAATTTTGGTTAAATATCACCATAACTTTATAAATATAAGCATCTTATAATTTAAAATAAAAAAATTACTGTTAGCTAAACAAAAAAATTACTATTAGGTACCTGAAACAAGTTGCGAACAACCCAGTTCATCCTCTGACGCACTGTCATCACTGATGATAGTGCGCCAGAGGACTCATTTTTTGTGAATGGTTTTTAAACAATTTTCAAGACAAAAATATCGGTGGTTTTGCAAAAATCTTTTTCACTGATACGGTTTATTTTCATTTATCAAGTTGATTCGCAAAATATGCGAATATGGAATACTGAAAATTCGCATGATTTTGTAAAAAGACCCCTTCACTCGCAAAAAGTTGGTGTATAGGTAGCAATTAGTTCTAGAAGAATATTTCGCCTAATTTATTTTGATGGCACAATTACAGCTGAGAGATATATATAGGACAGAAATTTTAACACCATTTCTCCATGATCTGCATGATGACGAATTGCTGGAAGGTTACTTGCAACAGGATGGCGCTACACCTCATGTAACCAGAAACTTAAACTTTTTAAGTGAATTTTTTGAAAACAGAATTATAAGTCGAAACACACACCAAATATGGTCACCTCGTTCCTGTGATTTGACACCCTGCAATTTCTTTTTGTTACCTTTTATAAAAATTCCATTTATCGGACTCTAATTGAGGATATACTTAAATGATCTCAAACGAAGAAATTTCCGAAATTAGCAATTCTCCAAACTTAGTAGTAAATGTTTTTTTGGGGGTAAGAAGAAGAATCAGAAGATGTCTAGAAGAAGAAAGCAGCCATATAGAGTAGGCTATTAAAATAAGGTAACTCATGATTTCATTTTAGATTCCTTGGAAAAACACTATTACAAATTTTCAACGTGTCAACGCTGCTTTCTCGCAAACGCATTATGATCTAATCTACGCGATACTGTTACACCACGTGTTCCCGGCACAGCCGCCCTTGAGCAAAATAATTAAAAATCACTCCTGATTAAGTAATTGAAAAATAGCTCTAAAACAATAACCTTTAGTAGGCAAACATTTCAAAATATTTTACATTATAAAATATTAACACTCATATTTTATCCTTTTGTTTTCAAAATTATCCTCCCATCAACTTTCACGAAGTTAGCGGCTGCTGCCAATACAAATTCTAGTATCAAACCCAATAAAAATTAAATACTCCATATGGCCGTCCATGCCACATACGTGAGCCATTTTTGAAACTGTCGGTAATCTATTTTTTTAGGGGCTTCTCTAAAACCAATGGTTTAGCAATTATAAGAAAATAAACAATTAAATTGTTTATACCAATTGGTCGCGCGAGTGGTCCTTCTGGTGATAACAGTAGGGGACAGCAATTTTTAAGGGTTTTTCCCAACAAATGTTAAAAAAATGCATATAAAAATTCATCATATATATTGTTGAATTCGTGCTTCAATAAGCTTTCATTTGATACCCTACACGATGCCCTTGAAATTTATTTTCCCATGACCCACTTTACACCCTGAAATTAACCCCCAGAATAAAAATTCAACTTTTTATACTTTACGTCTATAATTGGACCACCACACTCTATCTCTGTGCCAAATTTCATTTCAATATTTGACGTCGAACGGACGGACGGACGGACGGACGGACGGACGGACGGCCCCGAAGTGATTATATAAGTGTTCCGTTTCACGGAAGACTAAAAATACAATAATAAAAAAATAGAGAAACAGATAAATTATGTTTTTAATAAAAACAAAAATTAGATTTAACGCTTAAGGCATATTTAACGCTCACATGACCTTAGATAAATAGCATAAAAAAATAATTTTTCACTGACTCTTTTCTCTGAACAAATATGAACCTTAGAGTTTCCCAAAACTGCATTTTGAAAAAGTGATTAAAAAACTTTCTTTTAAAAACTGTTAAAAAAATTTCCTCATATAAAAAGAAGCAAATTAATATATTTTATAAAACAAGGAATTACATAAGTTGATGGAATCTAATTTTTAAATTTTTATTCCATTACATAAATAATGAATATAAAAAAAAAACTAAATTTATATGCAAATGGTAAATACATAAGCCTTAAGGAATCAAAATTTCATTAGAATGTAATATTTGACCTGATGTAGCACCTTACTTTAGCACTTTTAGTAAAATAATTGCATTTATTTTCCAAGGGATCCAATAAAGGAATAAAGCTAAGTTGATTATACGAGATTTAGGGCAGGCATTTTGACGATGACCGTATTGTCGTTTAATTACAATCGATTTTTTGTTGTATTAAGCTCAAAAGAAGTGTGATCGGCATCAAAGTGTCCTGAATCCGGAATTAATTTAATTAGGTAATCCAATAAAAAATTGAATGTGCCGATTGGCTAAAAGCGTATACTTGTATTAGATAACGCCGGATATGAGATTTTACGGAAAATGGATTATGTTTTACCGGAGAGAAAAAAAATTTAAGTTACGAACTTCGGTCGTATTCCCTTAAAATTTTAATAATTAATAATCATTTTTCTAGTGTATACTTATGGACCTCATTTTAATTTAATTAGTTTTTGAACAGCTGTAGACTTTCAGTTCTCAAAATCTCCTCCAAAAATGGTCCTCTAAATAGTACAGGAGTTAGGAAAACTATAATTATTTGAAACTGTACATTAACCAATAATATATAGTCCGTCTAGAAAGTATCCGGAATTTTATGTTTTTCCTAATTTTAATATATTTCTTTTTTGTAACATTCTAAGACAAAAACAATGCATCAAGTAGCTTGTGCCGATAGTAGGCTGTGGCTAAAATCGCATGACAACACCATCTGTCAAATATGTTGACTGTAAACAGGCTTAAGATTTGTGAAATAATGTCGCAAGTAGAAAAAAGAAAAAAGGTGGAATTTTTGTATAGAAAAGGTGTTGGAAACGTTAATAAATTAATGCAATTGACTGAACTTGGAAAAAGTGCAGTATTCGAGGCAATAAAGAGGATGAAAAATAGCGCAGATATGTGGCACAGGTGAGTTTCGGGAAGACCGCATAAGATTCGCAGAAACAATTTAAACGCTTTAGTGACCTTAGGACGACAAAATCCGCGCCTAGGGTTTCGAAAATTGGTTAATAGATTTGGAAATCAATGAAGAATAAAAGTGTGTCCAGAAACTGTCACATGTCACTGAACAGACAAGGCTACATATCAAGGAAACCAAAAAATAATGGTTTTGGGAACGATATCTCAGCGTGGTGCTAACCCTCTCTAAGTAGTGGATGGCACCGTTAATAGTGCAAAGTATTGTGACATTCTAGATGGTTTCCTCCTTGAAACGGCTCATGCTTTATATCCAGACGGGTGGCGTTTTCAGCAGGATAGTGCAAGATGCCATACTCCTGCCTATACTCAAGCTTGGGTGCAAGAACACCAATTGCCGCCAATTGGCAACAATTCCATGACCAGCAGCTTCACCAGATCTTAGTCCCATTGAAAATATATGGGGACTAATCAAGACTGAAGTGGAACGAGCAGCGCCACGAAATAAAGAAGGTTAGATTCGGTCAGTTTTACAGGCCTAGACCACCATCAACGAACATTATGGCAGTGACCTAGTTTCGGGTGTACATGTACGTTTAGTTAAGTGTCTTGAGTTAAATGAAGGTTGAATAAGTAAATGAGATGAATTATTTGTTGTAATTTTATGATTCAAGTAGTAAAAATATATACCGAAAAATTATAATTGTGCTTTCTTTTTTCCGGATACTTTCTAGACGGACTATAGTTTAACAAAAGAAAAAAAGATTAATTTTGGAACGGCATATGACGAATTTTTAGTAACTTTAACTGATATCTTGAACTGTTTGACTGATATTTGGCTGATATCTTGAACTACATTGGCTGATATTTGGCAACATATGACATACACACAAAAAAGTTAGGATAACTTTAATTCGGTTATAGGTACACTGAGTGCTGTTGTCTAAATATTTTTTCAGATTACAATGGCAATGTATGTATATTTACAGTTGTTATATTTACATGATATCCTAAAAGTATGAGCTAAATATATTTCACTATGTGATTTTCCATTAAAAATACTTTAAATGGAAATGTAATGTATCTTTTTTCACGACCGGTAGTAGAAATCAATTTTTCTCTGATGTCAAAATCATGACAGAAAGAGCAAATTATTCCCTTGGTAAATAACACCGGCACACAAAAAAAGTGGTCTGTACATTTGACCAGACCCGTCTATCTATATGTAGGTATTATGATGCGCTGAATCCAAATCCGAAGTCCGTTTGGCCCGTACACCCTCAAAATTTTGAGTAAATTGCGAAAAACTGCTAAAAATAGCTAGAAATTGCAATTCAACTTCGGAGGACTGATTGCTTGTGCCTGTAACCAGGGCACCTCCACGTGGTGACGGTGGGCAACAGAACCGTCTAGCAGAGTCCCTGGGTTAACGGCGTGTATGCCGTCATGGCAGGCACAAGCGATAAATGCTTTACGATGCAGGGATTCGGAACAACAGTATCGGCGTCTGGTCAGGGTGAGAAAGCAGGCCCGCAGGCGTCGTCATCAAGCGACTTCAATTCTACTACATTAGTGAGTAACTTGGCTTCTGTAGAGTATAATGTTACAAGAAATCACTCCCACATACGTAATACAAGTCCTCATTGGTACCTAAGAATAATACTATTTTTTGCTATTTTCTGCTACTCATTGCTTTTTTTTACGATTTTTGATAAATATATGAATGATCGAGATTAAGAGATTCTGAATTTGGATTCAGCGCATCAAAATACATAAGAAACATACTTGATCCAGTTCAATAAAATGTTCTTCATTTTCATAACTGCAATTTTTCACAATTTTTAGTCATTTTCAGCGTTTTTTCGCAATTTACTCAAAATTTTTAGGTTTTACGTGCCAAACGGACTTCGGATTTGGATTCAGCGCATCAAAATACATATAGATGGATGGGTCTGCTCAAATGTACAGACCACTTTTTTTTGTGTGCCGGTGTAATTTTTGAAACAATTCCCTAGGGAGTTCTTATTCTAAATCAAATTCAAACTGAAGAATTTAAGAAATTTAACATGTTTATTTATAACAAACTTGAACCACACATTTTTTATATCATTTGTTTACATTATAATTAAGCGTTACATGTTTACAATTATTGTAAAAATTAACACCAGGTAGGTATATTATTAAGTCAAACGTTGTTTTTTTAATGCAAATTTATACTGGTTGTGGTTGTTCTCGATGCAGTATTTGATTAGAAATGGCTTTGTTATTCTCCATTGAATTTTTAACGTAACTTTCGATTCCTGTAGATTTCCATCCCTGATGTCGCTTAATGATCAATACTGAGCTGATAAGAGAGAACATTAATTTTTTATAAAGTATAGGTACCAGCAGCGTATACCAGCAGCCCATTTTCAGTAAAGTTTACTACGTACATTTCTGAGCACCACTTTTTAAAAGTTTAATATGCTGCTTCGTATATCTTCCTTGACTTTTCTGGTAGTAAACTGACTGCCACAGTATTTGCTGTTTCAGTAATTTTTTTAGGTTCTTCTACATAAAAATCTTTAAAATCCATATTTTACCACAAACTAAAGTTTGTTTATTTAAATTTTGACAGTTGTTTATTTGACATTCGTTGTTTTAAAAAATAGCCCTTCTATTTTAGAGTCGCGCTAATAATAGGTACTTTAAAACAACGAAAAAATAAACACACTTTATTTCAGAAGATAATTTTTTTATGCGAAAAAAGGTAATTTTTTGGGCCGCTTCACCTGAGATCTGAGAAAGTTCTGAAGAAAATTTTACTTCCAAGCTATTTTCATAAATTTTATCGGATTTTATCGATAGAATTCAAATTTCATTGCATTACCTCTAATATCTTGAAATTAATTAGTTTTTAAAATTTTTACTCTAAAATATTTTGTCTAAGAAATAATTTAAAATGCTATTTCTTTAAGGAAAATTAGAATATTTTCACGAAATTTGGAATTTGTCGATAAAATTTCAGATACTTTATGAAAAAATATGCCGAGTAAAATTTTCTTCAGAGTTTTCTCAGATCTCAGGTGAAGCGGCCCAAAAAATTAACTTGTTTTCGCAAATTTCAAAATCAAATATTTTTTCACGAAAATGATTGTAGAATACCCAACAGTAACATTTTATAATTTGGTGTGGGTTCCATGCGTTGGAACTGAGATACGACAATCTAAAATTCCAGAAACCGCCACTGCGTCGTATACCTCTTTGAAGCAGGTTTATAATACCCTTAATCCTTATGTTATATTTTATTCACTTCTATTGTAGTAAGTGGGGTAAACTTTTTAAAATGAGTTCCGGTTTCCATTGTTTGTTTAAAAGAAACTGCATTTGCAATCGTAAGAACTAGTAACATGACTAAAACATTAATAATTGGCTAAGCAAGAGGTAAAACGAGTTTTAGAATAAAATGTTATTTTCAAGAACAAAAACAAGAAAATCAACTATTTCGTTACCTATACTATTTATATAAACTATGATTTGGCGTATTTAGAAATAGAAGGTTAGACCGCATTATAAAATAGCTTTTTAAATCAATTTTTTATAAACAAATATACCAATTTAATTTCAAGGTTTAACAATAAAAATTGTTAATATTCACCTTGATACTGGATTACCAATTGAAACGTACAATCTTAATTCATTGGGAAATATTGGTTATAAAACTAATTTTATTTCAAATAAAAAAAATAAGTAAAGGTGTTGTTGTTTAGTAAAAAATTACTGTTACCTCAACTTTATAAAAAATAATGGTAGCATTAGTTTTATTATATTTATGCCCTGTGTACTGTTTGCTTGCTTAGGTTTGCTTTACTTTTACGAACTTACTTCATGAGAGTTACACGGGAATCAAAAACTGCTTAAAAGGGAAGTTTTATATTTTTAATTATTTTCTATCATAGTTTTAAATATTCTAAAACTAACGGTAACACTTTTTTTAATATCTTTAAAAAACAAAGGGGGTCTCCGGTGGCCGAGTTGGTACGGGCCGTGCCAGCATTGCAACCGAGAGGTTCGAATCCGGCTTCGACTATGGATATTTTGTGATTGTTAATTGTCGGAAGGTGGTAGAGGAATTCTTCCTCGACCGAGGTGGTACCACCCCACATGTTCTCTTAAAGGGCTGGTGAAATCCCTACGGATGTTTCCAGCTCTGGATGTGCGAGTCGGATTTCCCCAGTACACCCACGGTACATAGTACTTAGACTTCGGTCCTCGTGGGCTGTCAGAAGATTAAAAAAAAGCAGCTGAGTTATCCCGCCTAAAAGTTCAAATTTTAAGACCTTCCTGTCCATTTCTTGGCCCTGATGTGAGTGACTTCACGCGCAGTGGCGGATTTAGGGGGGAGCGCAGGGGGCGCCCCCTCTGAAGCCTTGTACAAAAAGGATTTCAATAGCGAATTTATAAAAATAAATATTGTAACATAAACATTCACCATTCCTACATATTCTAAAAAACATTATAAACAAAAACAAACATTTGCAGTCTATGTAAGGTCTTTGAAATGAATTATACCACAAAAAATATATAGATATAGATCAATACAAATAGGTATGTTCTATAAAAATTGCAACCCTTTTTTGGCATTTTGGATTTATATGCCCTTTGATGTTTCTGAAAACAGTCCTTACACATCTCACTGCGCCGGATCGTTTTGATTTCTAAAAAAAAACTATATAACCAAACAGTTTCTTTTGAAAAACGTTTCTTTCAAAGTAAATTTCTTCGAAAAACAGCTATTTCGAAAACGGATTAACGAAACTTTTCAAAAATATCTCCTCGAATACATATTTCGAACGTACATTTTTTCAAAAATGTTCAGACAGCTTTTTCAAAGATGCTTTTTTGAAAGCGGATTTATGAAATATTTTCTCGAAAACACGTATTTCGAAAGTACATTTTTTTACTTTAAAAAATAGATAAATTTTCCGAAAATATATTTTTTCGAGAACATTATTTTGAAAATTAAATTATGAACTCTAGTAGCTTGGAAAATGTTAATGACAAAAAGACGAATAAAGATCCTGAATAAACCTAGACGAAACTTGTTTTGGTTTTATCAGGTTTCCCTAGGTTTGGTATGTTACTATCTCGTAAATTACTTTTTCAAAAAGCCGTTGCTTGAAAAAATTAATATTCGAAAAAATTTAATTTCGAAAAAGATGTTCTCTGAAAAAATGTATTTGCTTTAAAAAAGGGAAAATTGGTTTTAGAAAAATTGTACTTTTGTAAGTACTTATATAGCCCCCTAAATGAGCACAAGGCATAAATACAAAATGCTACAATATTTACACTTTCAACAATTTGTCCTGTCGCGTGTAAGCTAAGATGGCCAACTATTCTGTTTTTCTATCAACAAACGTCTTTTTTGATGTTAAATTAAGTACATTTTTTCGAAAGCTTCCTCGAAAGATGCTTTTTCGGAAATGGATCTTCAAAATTTTACTTATTTTATCGAAAATATTTTTTTAAGAATTTTTTTTTAAAAGGACCTTTTAAAGTACATTTTCCGAAAATTTACTTTTTAGAAAACATAGTTTTTCTCTAAATTTAAATTATGAACCCTACTGGCTTAGAAAATGTCAATGAAAAAATGACAAAAAGATCCTGAACTAACCTAAACTATCTGTTTTTGTGTTCGGTCAGGTTTACGTTTCCTTGCGTCTGCTATGTTACTTTGTAGCAGTGGCGGATCTACAGGGGAGAGCTTCGAAGGCTCAAGCCCCCCCCCCCCCCATTGACCGGCCTACAACAACATAACATCATAAATGCCCACTGACTTCAGTCAACCTTAGCACCAGTATTAATAAATTAGTACCATAATTAATTACTAAGACCTTTTTTAAACCTTAAGTCTTGCAACTTCTTTGTGAATTTGGAGATAAATGTTTAAGTTTTAGCAACGCTTTAAGTCTAATGCCCCCCCCCCCCCCCCCTTCCTTAATCCTGGATCCGCCCCTGCTCTATAGTAAATTACTTTCAAAAAATGTTTTTTAATATGAGTGTTCGAGACTTTTTCGAAAAAATGTTTGAAAAAATGTGCTTTCTAAAACATGTTTTCTTAAAAAAATGTAATTTCGAAAAGTGTTAAAAACATTCTAAAAGTTGGTTTCCGAAAAAAGAAGTTTGAAAACATTCGTAGTTTTCAAATAATTGTATACGAAAATATATTTTCGAAAAAACGTGCTTTAAAAAATATGTTTTCGAAAAATTTTCATATATCAGTCCAAATAGACAGAAGGTATAAATAAAAAAAATGCTAGAATTTTGGTAAATTAAGATGACGTTTTCGTAAGAACAGGTTTAGATATTTCGTCCAATATGAAAAAGTGTACGTTTCTTAGAACCCTAAAGAATAAAAAATTAAGGTCGCACGCAAACTTGTCCGGTCTTTTTGGTATTTACTTTTGTATAGCTCAAGGTAACGTTGCTCCCCCCCCCCCCCTAGGCGAAATTTTAAATCCGCTCCAGGTTACGCGAACCATATAAATACAACGCAATAATAGCAATAGTTATAGTGGTTGTTATAGATATATCGAAGACTTAAGAAACCATAGAAAGGTAAAAAAACACTCAAATAATGACCGTAGACTCATTTATATGATGTAAAACAGGACGCAACAATATCCTCTACGTTATATGCTGGAAAATAAATTTAAGCCTTTTAGCCTCAAAATTATGAACTAAGTAATATTTGACATTTCGAAATGCCACATAATTTAAAGTCTCAGTTGATATAGCTGCTTCGTTTTATTTGACTTTGTTTCAATTCCAACTATCAGAAGCAAAAATTTTTGTTTAAAAATGATTTATTCATATAAGCGAAAAAATTGTTTGACAGCAATTCATTCTATTTTTTACCAGCGGCAAAATTTGACAAACAGATATCAATAAAGATTATAGAGAAGTAATATTACCTGAGACAACAAAAAAATATGTGCAATTACTCAGAAAATAGTCTTAACAAATACCTTTCGAGCATTTAATTTTTCCTGTGTAAAAATACCAGAAATACGCTGCTGAGCAATTTCTTTAGCAAATAATATAGGCGCCAAAAATTCTCGTCCTCGTCTTGGGTTTTTATAGGATCCCCACAGTCATGCCATTTGTTAAAAAAATTGCTTAGAAACTTATTTTTTCGAATTTTTATGAAACATTAGATGCACTTATGAAATTAAGTAGCTACAATAAAGGTACTAACGAATTTTGTGACTTTTTTAATTTTCTGACAGCCCACCGGTTCAAAAAAGCAATGGGGCACATTTTTAAGTTGCACTGTATAATAAATACGAAATCTTCAAGTACGGTCAATATGTGACCAGCTGAGCATTCAGCAATGTGCACGCCCCTACGGTACTTGCACCCATCTTAACTCATCTTTTCCAGATTTCCTATGACAAGGGTATCTTCCCAGATTGCTGAAACTCTGCTCGTGTGCATCCTGTCCGAAGAAAGGTTCCAAGTCCCTTCCATCCAATTATAGACCTATCTCTCTTCTCTCTGTCCTCAGCACATTTATGAAGAAGGTAATCACAAAACCATCCATGACAGACAGTACGGATTTCGTCATCAAAGGTCCACAGCTGATCTCCTTACCTTCGTCACATACAACTGGAACAAGTCTTTCAAATTTCATTCGTAGGGGACATTTTTAAGTTGCACCGTATAATAAATACGAAATCTTCAAGTACGGTTAATATGTGACCAGCTGAGCATTCAGCAATGTGCACGCCCCTACGGTACTATTTTTGTTTACATGTGCAGCTTCGTAAATTTCCCACCTTCGCAACTATTCTTCGAGGATCTATAAACAATTTTTCTATAATATTACCAATAGTCCATACTTTTGAAAATCCCTGTATCTCAATATTTTACACAATACGTATTTTGTTTATTAAAAACATCGCATAATAAATTATGCGTTGAGAAGGTCATGGAATGACAACAACAAGTAAAAATAAAAATGATTTGCTTAAATTTTTCTTCCAGATCATAAATGTTTCATTATATTGTTTCCGTCTCATTTAAATGTAATTTGGAAACCAGACGAAAAACAACAAATCTTGTTTCATTTCAATATGGTACACTGTTGTTAGCAATTCCAATTGCGAATGCTAGACTAAATTTCATGAATGGTTATAGTCTGTAAAAACGGTAGTTCGCAAGCATTTAAATTGTAAAGCAGACAGCTGAGATCGGAAAAGAAACCAAAATAGATTTTGGGACGATATAAAATTTGAATTATGGGTGAGATAAACAGACAAATACAACGGCAATGCATTTTTTAAAGTTTTAATAAAATTATAAGTGAAGCGTTTGATGGTCTCTTCGACTCATAAAGCGGCCATGAATATAACATTAAGCTGAAATTTGCCATAAAGCTGGAAAACGAAAACAAAATGTAAAGGAAAAAATTACCCCAACAACAGTAATGGGGATAACCTAAACCTAACGAGCGCCTCATACATAAAAATGAAATATTAATTTTTATCGAAAGCTTACTTGATTATTTTTGCTCTAGGGTGCACACTGGAAGCAATATTTAAATCTCGATATATGAATAAGGCTGTCAAATATGCCCAAGTATATCCACAGAAAAAAGGTTCTACAGACAAGAATAAAACGCTTTACTCAAGTATATCGTATACTTGTATATTCGAAAGATATGTTAAACGGAAGCAGCCCATACATCCCTAGTTTGTTAAAATCATGACGAAAAGCACGACCAGGCACTAAAATTCTGCCAACTGGGATGGCCTTCGAAACTTCTTTTCTGCTTTGCCTTGAAACCCTGTCTGTTTTTCCACTCTCGATCCCTCCGAAATTTACTCTCATATCACAGATATCATTCAAGTAGGTATTAAAAGTTTCGTTCCACATACCCACAAGAAACCTAAACTCCACCATCAAAAGCCCTGGTTCTCCAAGGCCTGTGATAAAGCCAGGCTCAAAAAAGTCCAAGCTCACAAAAGGTTCCTTCAAAATCGTACATCCGAAAATCGTCAAATTTTCACCTAGACAAGAAATCAATACTATCAAACTATATTAGAGTCTAAAAGTGCTTTTAACAACCACATAAAAAATAAAGTGCTTTCCTGTTCCAAAGGCAGCAAATCTTTCTGGTCACTTGCCAAAAACATTAGTCAAAACTTCTGTAGAAGCACTTTTCCGCCACTGACCTCTGACAACTAAATTATCTCCACCTGTTAAGGAAAAGCTGAACTATTAGCCAAACAATTCGCTGCCAGTTCCACCCTGATTCCTCCTGCCAATTTCGCTCCGTCTCCTACCGCTACGTCTGTACCCCACAAAATGTCTGACATAATACTCAAGGTCAAACAAGTCAAAAATTCTTCTATACCTTGACACCAAAAAGTCTTCCGGTCTGAATGGCATAGCAGTAACTGTTCTAAAAAATGCGCTTCAGAACTTGCACCCATCTTAACTCATCTTTTCCAGATTTCCTATGACAAGGGTATTTTCCCAGATAGTTGGAACTCTGCTCGTGTGCAACCTGTCCGAAGAAAGGTTCCAAATCCCTTCCATCCAATTATAGACCTATCTCTCTTCTCTCTGTCGTCAGTATATTTATGAAGAAAGTAATCAACATGCAAATCCTAATATATCTAGAAAAATACAAAACCATCCATGACAGACGGTACGGATTTCGTCATCAAAGATCCACAGCTGATCTCCTTACCTTCGTCACATACAACTGGAACAAGTCTCTCGAATTTCATGGTGAATCCCAGATTGTTGCCCTTGATATTTCCAAGGCCTTTGACAAAGTATGGCATGCCGCACTTCTCAACAAACTACCTTCTTACGGTCTTCCTCCCAAACTAGATCGGTAGCTTTCTCTCTAATCGGCGCATATCTGTCGTGGTAGATGGTCACTTACCTAACTTCCATCCTATCAATGCTGGCGTACTCCACATTTCAGTCCTGGCACTAACCCTATTTCTTCTACACATTAATTACCTGCTGTCTTCAACTACCAGTCAGTCCCATCCACAGTTACGCGGACGATAGAACTCTTCACTCCTGCACCATTTTTCCAGTCTCGAATAAAGAGCTGGATAACAGACGCAGATCTTGCACGCTATCCCTTTCACAAGATCTTCAATTAATCTTAGACAGGGGAGTCAAGAACCTCGTTCAGTTTAACGCATCTGGTCATGCAAAAAATCCGGCAACATTTACCCCATCCACATGAATGGCCAAGCCTTGCAGAACAATGAAACGTTCGATCTGGTTGGCGTCGCTTTTGAACATGATCTCAGCTGGCACAAATAAATTACTTCGATAGCCACATATAAGCAGCTAAAAGGCTTGGTTTTCTCCTTCGAGGTAGAAAATAGTTCTCCCCTTCCAACTAACACACTCTCTATGTTCCCCAAATAAGACCTAACCTTTGGTACTGTTCCCACATCTGGGGAGCGGTATCACCTTTGACATTTAACATTTTTTGTTCTATCCAAAAGAGAGCCATTTGACTCATCAATGACCCAGTCCTCTCACAAGAAAACTCCTTTCTCTCGCTTATCGCCGCGCGGTTGGGGATTATCACTTTTCTACCAATACTTCCAAGGATTTTGCTGAAGAACTAGCTGCTATAATTCCCCCTTGACTGTTCCTAACAGAATATCAAGAGGCATGTTACGTATTCATCCCTTTGCTTACTGTCCAGCTAGAAAAGCCTAGAACAACCCACTCCTCTCGCTCATTCATACTATTTCATACCTAGGGTCTCCAGATTATGGAATAAATTGCTTGCAGATGTTTTCCCGTCCCCTCCTAGCCTCCAATCCTTAAAATCCCGTCAATAGATTATATTTATCTTCTCTTCAGATGCCCACGGTACGTTAGTACTTAGCTTGAACTCTACGTGGGTTGTCCTAGAGAAAAAAAAATAGCTAGCTAGGATTAAAATTTCTTGTAATACTTTGTTGAGCCAAGAATATGTATTGCTTGGGATAGAAAAGTAATTTCTTGACAGAAGTCTATTAGAAGAAAAGAGAGCCATTCGACTCATCAATGACCTAGTCCTCACAAGAAAACTCCATTCTCTCGCTCACTGCCGCGCGCCGCGCTGTTAGGGTTTATCCCTTTTCTACCGATACTTCCACGGATTTTGGTCTGAAGAACTAGCTGCTATAATTCCTCCCTTGACTGTTCCTCACAGAACAACAAGAGGCGCGTTACGTATGCATCCCTTTACTGTCCAGCTACAAAAGCCTAGAACAGACCACTTCTCTCGCTCATTCATACCTAAGGTCTTTAGATTATGTAATAAATTGCTAGCATATGTGTTTCCTTCCCCTCCCAACCTCCAATCCTTTAAATGCCGTGTCAATAGATTACATATTTCCCTTTCCTTTAGACGCTCACGGTACGTTAGTACTTAGGCTTGCAGTCTACGTGGGCTGTCTCAGATAAAAAACGAACTTCTTAAAATATAGTTAAGATGCTGGTTAATGACAACCGGTCTCCAAAACAATTTCTTAAGGTTTCTCGTGCTTCCATGATGATTCACGTATTGAAATATCTTGTAAGAATCACTCATGCAGGTCGAATTCTCGTGTATCAAAGAGCTTTCGCGCATTCTTTTATACATAATTAACTTGCGCGCGCGACTTCGTCCGCGGTATAACAATTTTACTCCATTACAAACTTTGAACCCCTATTTCACCCCCTTAGGTTTGCTTCAGTGGCGGTAGGTGAAAACTCAAAGTTGTGTATCTCTGTTCCTACTAACGGGACCCGTACCAAATTTAGGGGTTTTAATAGTGAGCCCATTGGGAATGTTTTGGTAAAGAAAAAAACATTTTGTAATTTGCGAAAAAAGTTGAATTTTTGCTTGCCCCCCTGGGAAAAAATGAACACGTTGAGGTATTTCATTTATCATTTTTTCTAAATAAATTTTACATCATTTTGTCGATAATTTTTAAATTTGAAGAGAACAAAATGTGTAAGTGGAAAGTTATAGGCATTTGAATTTTTTAAAAATTATATTTTGAGTTGCCGGTGAGGGCTGTGCGTTGGTACGGCAGTCAATCAGTCAGTCAGTTTCTTCTTTTATATATAGAGATTAACTACGAAAAGCACTTTTCATGTATATTGCAAGGTTATAATGATATTCCTAATATACTTCAGCAAATCGTTGGTACCTACATGCCGAAGCAACCTAATACTTTACTATCACATTGTTTTTTCATACTTATGTTACATTATGTATTATTATTTCGTGCCTACTTTGTAAAGATGATTTTGCATTATATGCACGTAATAAGGGAACGAGTTTTTTTCGTACATATTACTGAAAAAAAGGTTATTGCCTAAAAATCTGTCTATGAAGCAATGCATGAGTCCATAAAAACAAGTAGGGCAGTGCCCGACGCCGACGGCGCCAGAGGATAAGCGGCGCTGAAAAATGCCAGAAACTTGTAACTAGTGCCAAAAGGTGCCCATCTATAAGTATTGAAATTTGAAATTGAAAACACACCTAAGCAAATGCATATCGAAGCCAGGACAACTTACAATAGATACTTGGATATAAATTTAACAACTAAAGGTAAAAAAATACGTTAATCAAGAAACACAGGTTATTCAGTAAACTTTGACGCAGCCATGAAATAGGAAGCATAGCAAAAGCTAATTAATGTCACCTTGGAAGTTGCCTCATGCCAACGGGTTTACAATAGTATGAATTGCAGAATTTTATAGCGATGTTGCTATGGAAATGTCAGTTAGTATAATTTTACGTCACTAGCTTTAAGAATACCTTATTTAGTAAACTAAAATTTTTTATAACAAGTGAAAGGCATTACTTTTGTGTAGATACCTGTAGTTTCTTTATTTAACCCACACAACAATTCGAAGAAGTAGTCCATTTCTCAAAGAGACCTAATTTAAATTGCAGATAAAAAATCAAAAATCAAAGTCTCAATATGTTTATTCCGTACAATCCTTACGATTGGTTACATATATTTCGCCCTTATCTGGACATCATCAGACCTAAAGATACAAATATTTAAATCCTCCAAACAGAAAAACTCCCAAATAACTTACCCAACAACACCAAAAAATTACAATAAAATTTACAAGCCTTAAAAATTAAAATTCAAAGCTAATTGAAAACAAAAAACAAAATCATGACAATAACGATTTAGGATTTAGCAGGATTTTAGTATGTGGGTTATTCCTGCTCACGTCAGATCACCACCGAATCCCTTCCTCCCACTTCGTATTTTATTTTAATTTAGTTTTTTAATTTAGTGACATGTAAATCGTTATTGTCAAGTTTTTGTTTTTTGTTTTCAATTAGCTTTGAATTTTAATTTTTAAGGCTTGTAAATTTTATTGTAATTTTTTGGTGTTGTTGGGTAAGTTATTCGGGAGTTTTTCTGTTTGGAGGATTTAAATGTTTGTATCTTTAGGTCTGATGATGCCCAGATAAGGGCGAAACATATGTAACCAATCGTAAGGATTGTACGGAATAAACATATTGAGACTTTGACTTTGAGATTTTTTATCTGCTACACAACAATGACATTTTTTTGATTTCTAAAACATTTTTACGTTCAGATTCACTAAGAAAGTTTAAGATTTAGTACTGGTTTAAACTAAGATCTAATAGTTGATCAGTTACATTTTGACAGGTTTCTGTCCTGTCATAGTTAATAAATCGTCATTAAAAACATGAATTATTCTGATATTTCAGCGATTTGCTTGGTTTCCAAATACTTTTTATCTTGGAACGAAATGCTGCAATGAATTTAGTTTCACTATTGTCCAATGCATGTACTAAAATTGCCCTTTTATTTATAAATTTGCGAAAAAGTTCCGTAATAAATTCATAGGCTAAAACTTTTGTCTTATTCATACACATGTCAGTTTAAAACTTTTGGTTGTCAAATTAGAACGGACTAGCGTTGGAGAATTTGGCTGTTAAGACTTATTAAAAAGTACTAGTAATTATTAGTTTTAATTGATCAACTAATGAACTAATTTGCAAGTCAATATTTTTTGTATTTTTAAGCACCAAATTTAGTACATTTTTATTGAATCTTAAAACAGATCATGTTTTTTTAATATAAATTATTTTAGAAGTTATTTTATGTTTCAAATACTTATATAGTTCTATTTCCATTAATGTAAGGCAACTAGTGACTGTGACAAAAATAAAACGGAAATAAGGATTATAGAGTAGTATTTATAAATTACTTTAATTTTTAATTTAAAGCACCTAATTACTAATTTCCCTGTGTATGCAGGGTCGGGCCAAGCGATTGGCGATTGAAATCAAGAACGTAGCGTCCTCATCGACCTATTTGCTAACTACTATAACGGGGAATGTTTTCGATTCGTCTTTGTCTACGTTATCATGTTACTTGGCACCTTTGTAAATTTTGTCGTCTAGAGAACCCATCTTTCTCGCTAAAAATCAGCTGATTGCAACTGGCTTCCTTAATATGAGTCGACAATAATATGCCTCTAGGCGCTATAGGACTTCGGTGCAGTCGGGACACTTGCGCCCTACTTGTCCGGCCTTGTGTTTAATTTATTTTAATGATCAGTCAAAATTTAAAAAGATCAATTTCTCTCCTGTTCTTGGCCAAAGTCCTGGATCCGCTACTGTCAATATTAATAACCAAATAAGTAAATCCGGCCAACTAGGTCAACAAAATATTTATTAAATACGACACGGCCACTTATTTTAATGTTTTGGCAAATAGATAGAAAGAGCAATCCAACCAACTTGATAAAATAAATTGGTTTCAACCTTGATCTAAAAACATAATACAACTCGCATGCATTTATGACATAGCTTAAATTTCTGCCGAATAATTGCATAGTTTTAGCATATGTTTTAAGTACATTTCCTGTGTATATGAGTCGCTTCTGTGGAACTTTGCCAATTTTAGAGATAGGTCATGTGTATAAGCTAATATGAAAATCATTTAACAGGTAAACTATCACGGATAATGAAATCTTGCATCTATCTCGTCTGCTGGTTTGTTTTATAATGGTGTTGTTTGTAGAAAGAAAGGTACAAAAGTTAAACGGATCAAATGTTTTATTTACGAACAGTGTAAAAGACTTTTAATCAAACTTGCCGTTGATAAGAAAGGAAAGTGTTGCTGCGTTCAAAAATAATAGTTCTTGCATTAAAGAACGGGACATCCAAATACTAATGGAAACCCCGGGGCCGGGTTGGGTAGCTTTCATCCTTGCTGGAAATTATCAGACTGCCGTAACCCATAAAAAATAGCAATCTCGGATAGTCAATACTTTTTCTATAACAGAAACGGTACAAAATGATTTTACATATTATTCAATACTACCATCTATGGGAACTACTGTAATACAAGAACAGGTCACAGATAAATAAAGCTGTTACTGTCACATAGGCAGCAAATAAACCAAGAAACACGAGTGGACGCTACACACCCGGCACCGAGACCGCATTTTTGCGCTGCGCTATGGGTCTCCAACATTTTTGTGGGCACACCATGTTTCACACAACACGATCCACCAGGAGCTATGCTACCCCATTTAAATAGGCAAACCAATAAGTCAGAGAAAAGTTTAGCAAATAAATATACGAAAGGAAAATGTTAAATTATATTGTTAATTTTTTTTAAATCATTTTATAAGGTTTAAATGAATATAAATCAATTTCTATTATGTTTGGATTTTCTTACATATTTATAAAGATTTTTCTTTAATAAACAATTAATGTTGAAAGTATTGTGTAAGAGCAGATACAGTTTTTCCAATACTAACAACATATAATTTTTTCATCTTTTTAAATATTTATATAGGTACATATACAGTAATTTTTGCGTAAAAGTCAAATAATATGTTATAGCTAAGACTATTCGCAAAAAAATTAAACGTAAATACAAAAATAAGACAGTCGTTTTTACATACTGTTTTCATAAATTGGATTTCTCTGTTATAATAAAAATACATAAAATTTAAATAGAGTATAGAGTGCCTCCTACTCCTGGACTGATGAGGCCCAAAAAGGACTAGGAGTAAGTAAAAATTTTTTCCTACGACCACCTGTGAAAGTGAGAAAAAAAGCACGGTTAACTTGGCGAGAAAATGCCTTATATCACACGCGTGTTAAAATAGTATATTGTGTCACAAGTGCAGAAAGTAGCCTATTCCACACGATGTGCGAAAATTGTGGCACGAGACGTAGTCGAGTGCCACAATCGCACGAGTGTGGAATAGGCTTTCTGCACGAGTCGCACACTATACTTTTTCTACGACCACAGTTTTTTTTTATTTATGTTTTTTTATTTTTCTTTTATTTACATTGGATTGTGTGTGGAAACATAACGTATACTATTTTATTTAGATAATAAAAAAAATTGATTTATTTTTTATTTTACAAATGTTATGGTTTTAACAAGGGTTTTAGTTTACGAAATTCTCATTAAGAAAAATTAAAGTTTAATAGTAACTACACTAAATAAATACATTTAACATATTAAGTTATTATTTATGATTACAAAAATTAATAGTAACGCTATTGCAGCTAGTAATATTAATTGCCGGGAATTGTTCAGGTAAGTTTATAACTTTTTCTGATGTGGTTGATTCAGAAAGGGATATTCTGGTACAGGTCTCGGCCTCTTGAGTCACATTTTCGACTGAATGTAAAATTTTGTTTGCAATTTGAAGTTTATTTGATAGGCTGTCGTCAATATAACCTTCTGCTGTTGAAGTTGACTTCCATCCGCCGTGTCTCTTGACCGTCGTGATGTCTGCACCAGAGTCGGCGAGAATCGTAGCCGACGAGCGCCGAAAACAGTGGCTGGTATAGCTTTTAGGATCTGGTAACATTAGATATTTAGCAATTTCTTGCGCCATTTTACTAAATTTGTTAATTCCCACTGGCTGTGTTGTTCGCTTACCTTTTTGATAATTGGTAAAGAAATAATTGTGATTTACATGTGTAGGTCGCAGATTGTTATACTTTTTAAACAAGTTATAAAAATCTCCTGTGACTGTGAATTTTCGTGGTATTTTGGTTTTTGTATTAGGTATATTAACTAAAACAGCACAACCCATATCCTGTATATCGCACATTTTTAGATTTTTTAACTCTTCTCTTCTGCATGCGCCTGTTATTCCTAGCACCAGTGCAGTCTGAAAAAATAAACTTGGTTAAATATAAACTACGTGTTGGTAAATTTAATTATTACCTTTGTAAGAAGATGGATGTCATCAGTAGCTTCATATAAAAATTGGTTGATTTGTTCAGGCGTGAGAATTTTAGACTTCTTGGCTCTGTAACCTTCAGATTTTGTTTTCAAAAAGGTACGTAGTTTTGGATAACGAGATATATCAATATTTTGCCTTACTGATAATGTAGTTCTTAACATTGAGTAGACTGACCATAATGTTGAGGCTTTAAATAACTTAGATACTTCTCCAAAGTATGCCAATAAAACGGCTTCGGAAAATGAATTCACACTGTTTTGTTGACGCCAATCCATGAACCGAGTATAAGCTAAATTGTATTTCTTCATAGAAGTTTGAGGTAATAAATCTTCTGTAAGATTATTAGCTGCTTCCATGATATGGGGGGGAATATCTTCGTCGCTGCTGTCGCTATTACTCATTTTAGATTTATTTTAAATCAGTTCCAATAAAGCTTAAAATTATGTTAAAAAAGACGCTAACGAATATGTGTGAAGCGTCACGTCAGTAAAACGTTCTAACAATAAAACAAATTTACAATCAACATTGATTTAAGGCTACTTGATTGAATTCCAAAATAATTTTAAAATACATCGCTCGTAGTATTAGTAATTAAAATCAAGTTACCTAGCTATCGTTTGTTTGGCGTTTAATGTTAATTATTGACATCTTACAACATATTGGTTGGAAATACTAATTATAATATAATATATTAATAATTTTAAAGCTAGAATTTAAAAGAATGAGTAATTAAAATAAATATAATGATAACGGAGACGAAATAAATTATTAGTTTTAAAAAATCCATGAAAATTTTTGGATGCCGATGTATTAACTCGCAGTGAAAGTACAGTGTGGAATGACAGTGCGGAATAATATTCCGCACAGCTTAGTTCGTGTGTACGGAATTGTCCACTTTGGCGTTACAAAAATTATACGGAATAAGTCATTTTCTGTAGTGGTCGTAGAAAAAGTACTTTACATCACACGTGTTGAAAAGTACTTGTCAACATGACATTGAAATAGATGGTGCCAATTTCATTTGTTTTATTTTCAGCACACTTGATAAAAATGTTAGTGTTTAAAAGACAGAAATTGAGGTTTTTTTGTAAATATTTTTGTGGTCGTAGGAAAAATAGTGTACATTACTTGTGTGAAAGTAATTTTCGCACACTCGTGGGATTATCGCGCACGCGGCTGTCGCCTCGTGCGACAACATTCCCACTCGTGTGAAAAATGTCACTTTCAACACTTGTTATGTAATATACTATTTCATCATTATACCTTTATAATATTTTTTTATCGCTTTATATATTAAAAGATTAAATACATTTACAATTTTCTTGGATATATACTACAGAGATTTTTCTGTAATGAGCAATTAATGTTTAAGGTATTGTGCAAGAAAACTAAGAGTAGAATTTTCTCTTTATCTTTTTATCTTACTGTTTATATAATATTGATATTTTTGCGTAAAAACCAAATAATATGTTCTAGCTAGCACTAAACTATTTTCAAACTTGTAGTGAAATTTTAAAGGATAATTAATTCACCTAAAATCGTTGAGTTGTATGTTGGCAATAGGCAATCGCTGGTATTACGGCTCTGGGCGAAATAGTTCATGTCTTCAATTTCAAGAATAAGTGCAATTTGGTATTAATTTCATACGTTATCGTGTTCACTTGAAAACCGCCTTAAAATTAACGGTAAGTGCAGTTTATTATGAAAGTCAAAAAATAGATTAAAACGGGTCATGAAGCTTTCAAAGTAGATTGATGTATGAGGCATGCGGGCATTAAATAGGAAAAACATATTTTAACACAAGGGACAAATAGGTGTCTCATATCAAAATGTACAGTTATATGGAAGAAACCTGCAAACTTTTATTTGTCTCTCGGATTAATGCTTGAATTATCGCTTGCATGTTCTCAGGGCATAAAAATTTAATTTATAACGATTATTCACTAAAATAGAAATTTAATAAAAATGGACCGTTATCTATATGAGACTTTTAGTTGCACATCATTACAGAGGAAATCATTTGTAAAAGTTGCAGAACGCTTTTAAACTGTCAAATCGACATATAGAGAATTGTGATTAATATAGGTACTAAAAAGAAATATTTGTGGCTAGAATACTAATTAAGTAAGGTAAGGCCAGTCAAAAAAAATAATTGTGACGGCGGTAAACCGAACACCGCCGTCATGAGATACAAGTATAATAAATATGTTTTTTTTTGCTTCTCTGACCGTCGAGAAGAGCATACTACGAATTACCTACCACTTACTTTTTTGGACAAGCAGACATTTAATTATTAGGCTATTCAATAAATATCACGTCAACCAACAGTTAAAGGAGACCAGTGTTTTATAACTTTTGGCAGGCGAGATGTAAACTTTCTAAGTCCCCAGGAAATGCTCCCTCCACCTTTCAAGCAAAAAGGCCATAAAGGAGGAAAAGTCTATATGTCATTGGACAGCCAGGCAGCTATAAAGGCTAAATAAAGGCTTATTTAGCCTTTATTTAGCTTATTACTAAACTTGACTGGAATTGCCGACAATCTCTTTTGCCGACAATCTCTTGATCAACTTGCTAAAGAAGGAGCACGAGATCCATTCTATGGACCTAAATAATAGAAAATAGCCCAATGAAGGAAAGATCCAGGACAAAGAGAGGAAAAAGAATTATTAACTCTGGCCTACACAAAAAAACTTTTTGAGTTATAAAATCAGTCAAGTGCAAGATATACTTGCACAATTAGTGGTCCGCCAACAATTATATACATAATTACCAATATTTATGTTAGATAACTCTACCAGTCTTATTATTATTGAAGCCTGGCAATGATCCTTAATCGATGAAATGCCTCTTATTAACTGAATGGCCGACTAATCTGAAGTATTATAGAAGATAAACGGGATTAACAGGAGCAATAATACTAAGAAAGTTTATAACTAAACTTTATTGCACTAAACACGCTCTTGAACTGTCTTTAAATCCTTGATGGATTTATTCGCTTCAGCTTCTTGGCGCATAAAATATAAATATAATATATTTAATTAATATTGTATTATTATTATTTAGAATATAGAAAAAAGTATTTGCCAAAATTTCACGACTTTGCCCCGATAACACTTTACCTTTTACTTTAAACATGAACTCCATACTGAAATGCACGCCACGACAGTTACAACATAAATAAATTTATAAAAACATGCACTTTTGTTACGGACTGTACCTACCCCCTCGATGCAACTGGTCTACTGCGCAGAAGTGGGCGGGACTAACTCAAATGCAAAGCTATATTTGATAAGCTGTACATCAGATGAGGCGATGCGTTCACGATCCATGCATTTGATATAAAAAATAATTATTGAAATGTTATGTAAATAAAAATAATTCATGTAGTGCCTAACGTAACTACACCTTTTAAGTAAATACAGATGAAAATAATTTCCCATAGATATTGTAGCGGCTATAACATTAAAAACAATTGTTTAAAATATTAATTTAAAGTTTGTCATTATGGATAGATTTTAGATTTAATTAAGTTATAGAATCTAAATACACAATGTATGTATCTTCATATCAGTGGCGCACCCAGTAATTTTATTCCGGGGGGGTCTGACTAGATAGGGTTGCCAACTTTCGAATATAATATGAAAGGATAATCTAGCGCAGCAGGCAAATCGAAAGAAGGCGCACTTTGTTAAACACTTTTTTTATATTCTGACAGCCCACGAAGACCGAAGTCTAAGTACTATGTACCGTGAGTGTACTTAATTTACACGGAAAGTGGGTCTTGCGATACATCAGTTTAAAGGTATCATTGAGTATTTTATGATCCGAGACTATTACGTCATTATTCGGCCTGAGAATAAAATGGCGGCTTGTTGAAACAAATATTTTAAAAATAAAACGTAATGAATATTGCTGACGTTTTTTAATTGACGGTTTGAAAATACGCTTCTTTTTGATGATAGTAAGAGATTAATTTTTTTTATTAAGCCCTCCCCCGCCCCCACTGATTAAAATAAAATTTAAATTGTGTTAAAAATTAGATCTGAAATTATTATTGAAATGACATTGAGAAAATACCAATTTTTTGGTGGTATTCTTATCACTACTGGAGGTGGAGGAGGGCTTAATAATATATTTTTAACCTCTTGTTATTATCAGAAGCGAATTGTCAAACTACCAATTAAAAAACTTCAGCAATATTTATTTTATTTTAAAAATCTTTGCTTCAACAAGCCGCCATTTTGCCCCTAGGCGAATAATGACGTAATATTCTAGGGTCATAAACTACTAAATGAGACCTTTAAAATGATGTATCGCAAGACCCCATTTTTCCAGGTGCAAAATTTTTTTTTGGGTGCCACACCCAAAAGCTGTATTATCTCAAAAATACGCCGCAGGCGAAAATTTGAAGTAATGGATGTGATGTATTGCATTCGCTATTTAGTCAAGACATTGTACGAAAGTCAATAAACTAGCTTGTTTTTTGTTATTATTTAAGTCTAAGTTTAGGGAAAAAAGCGTATATTTGAGTAATCCTAAGTTATAGGGGACAAGAGGACGCGTTTAGAACTTGGTCAATCGTTTTTTTAGAAATAAAACTCAAAAACTCGGAAACATCTTATGCCTTTGCAATTATGCATTATGCAAAACCGTGTATGACGGACTTTCGGGTTAGATGCTTAGGAGCAGAACGGAATTCCGTATCCTATACGCTCGAGGGGGGGGGGCTGCAGCCCGGAAGCCTCTCCCCTTGGGGGCGCCACTGCTTCATATCTTCATAAGGGTTGCACCTAAGTTAGATTCTAATTATACTATATAATCAGTATTAAATTCTACACTGCAGAACTTGATTTGAATTTATTGTAAGAGTACAGTATTTTTCTACGACCTTCTAACAAAATATTCAATATTGTTCAGGTCTTGATAAACAGTAGATACTATTATTTTTTACGGTAGTATCAAAAGTGACTGTTTTTACCATTTTACATTTACATACATTTTTTTCCGAAACTACATTATACTGGTCTACTGGTTAAGTTTAATCTTTTCAAAATATATTTTTAGGGTCACAATGCAGACCAGGTACTGAATTTTAATAGTTGAAAAAATCTCTAATAAAAACACAATAGGAATGTTTGTTTAAGTTTGCTCAGAATCAGGTACCAGGTTTTATTGGTTTAGAAAATGTTATTAAAAAGAGAAAAGGAATCTTAGTTAACCTAAACAGACCTAACGAAAGCCACAAAACCGAATCTATATAGACTCAGGTTTTTTTTAAATTTGCTCAGAATCAGCTATCAGATCTTTCTAGTTTCGAAAATGTTAATTAAATAGACAGAAAAAAGCCTCTGACTAACATGTCCAAAGCCCCAAAGGCGAATTTCTGTATGTTTGATTAGGGCTGTTTAAATTTGCTTGGAATCAGGTATCAGATTTTATTAATTTAGAAAATGTTTATTAAAAAGAAAAAATCAATCTGATTAAACCTAAACAGACCTAACCAAAGCCACAAAGTCGAATCTATGTAGGCTCAGGTCTGTTCAAATTTGCTCAGAATCAGGTATCAGATTTTAATAGTTTAGAAAATGTTGATTAAAAAGACAAAGAAATCTGAGTAGACAAATCAGAATCAGGTATCAGATTTTTACCAATTTAGAAAACGTTAATTAAAAAGAAAAAAGTGTGAGTAAACCTAAACAGACCTAACTAAAGCCGGGAAGCTGAATCTATGTATGCTTGTTGATTAAAAAAAGTCTGAGTAAACTTAAATAGACCTAATGGTGAGTTTATGCCATGGATGAATTAGAAAGGATTCGGTGTTCCGTATACTGTGAGCGTATCGAACGTGAAGCCTGTTTATTTGTTGTTTGTTATGAAAACATTTACCCTAGAGGTCTAGTTTACGAACTTCAAGGAAATACGTAATTGAATCAAGAATGGTAGTAGAAAGAGATAAAATAGAATTGGATTGTTGGAGCTCAGAAGTATTGCTGTCTCTGCTGGTTGATTAGGAAATACGTCTGAACACTCGGTTACACGTACGTCTTTGTCTAATGAACTAGAAAGGAGATAGGACTTATAGATTTATAAATGACTCGGAGCGACTTTAAATAAACCTGTATAAATAATATATCCTATAAATAATAAAACATTTTTAACTTAAATTTATTATTATTTAGCAGAAAAATAAAATATTTTAGGCCTTTTATTACTTTTAGTAAATCTTGTGATGCTTCTAACGTATTTTTTGTACAAAAATATAAGGTAAAATAAGATGTGGCCAATGTTTACAAATTGTGTTTACAGTGTCGCTTAGAATGGTTTGTTTTGGCTTCAAAGAATGGTAAATCATCCCGTATCCCATTGTTAATAAATCCGTGGTTTATGCAGACCACTTTAAATTTAATTTAACCTTAATTTAACTTTAATTTTGCTTTAAGAAAATTTCAGGGCATTTAAAGTTAAAATTAAGGTAAAATTAAATTAAAGTTGTGGATAAACGCTTTTATGCCTTAATGTGCATTTAACTCGTACTATATTAAATGCAAAGTTAAATTAAATATAAAGTGGTCTGCATAAACCCACTTTAACTGAAGCCACAAAGCCGAATCTATGTGGACTCGAGTTTGTTAAAATTTGCTCAGAATCAGGTATCAAATTTCAACAGTGTGGAAAATTTTGATCCAAAAAACAAAAAACCTAAGTAAATCTAAGCAGACCTGACCAAATCCACAACGGCGAATCTGTGTATAGGTTTCCCCAGGTTTGTTTAAGTTTGTCCAGGGCCTTTTTCTGCCTTTTCTGTTGACAACTTAACTAATTCAGAGAGTTTAAAATTCAATTTTCGAAGGGTATAGTCAAGAACTGTATTTTCAAAAAATGGGTCTGCGAAAAAATGGACTATGGTTAATTAATTTTTCGAAGAATTAAAAATTTTTGGTATATATTTTAAAACTTGACATTACTAGTACGGCAAGTGTCTTGTAACGGTAGAAGATATTTACTAAACTAGTACTGTAACAATATCTTAAAGGACGTGTACCACACAACATTTTTTTTTATACTGTGCTTGGGATAATTCGCGATTTAACCATTTTTACTTAATACTCTGTCTATAAATAAAAGAAACTTAGCTATAATAACGTCGAAAAACTAGAATTTCTCTTACAGACTACGTATCTTTTTTAGTTCTCTTTATAAGAAAAAATATAATTCACCTAGTATATTACAGTACAGTATGCATATATATGTACAGGGTCTTCCAACGAGGACTGAACAGAGGCTCATTTTTGAGCTTCCTTGTATTTAAAGAAAAATCTAAAATAGCCAATCGATGTACGTTTTCCTGCAGAATTCAAAAATGAAACCAAAAATTTATTTGAACCAGAAACAAAAGAGTTACGCTATGGATAAGGTGTTTTTTAAATGGAACATAGCTTTTTTTATACGATTTTCGGAACGAGTGATTTTTTTATGTCCGTTCTGATTAAAATATTTAATATTGTGACAGCTATTTTTATTAAATTATGTTTTATCCAGTATAATTTAACTTCAACCTGTTTGAAACATACACTAGGTAATAAAGGTAAAATCACCTTGAAATCCTTCAAAGTCAAAAACTTTGACAAATTTACTATAATATTGCCGAAATGAAATATTCATTAGATGAGAGATTGCAGATTGTTATCTTGTTCTACAAATGCCAAGAAAATGCAAGAGAAGCAAGGAGAAGATTTATTGCAAATTTTCACAGAAATATATCCGTCAATACTATTCTAAGGATAAAGAACCTATTTGAGGAAAATAAAACATTACATGACAGAAAAAGAATTCCAACTCTATACTAACTAAAAAAAAACACTAATAATTTAAATGTTCAATGTGACCTCCGTTGTTCTCGAAACAAGAGCGATAACCTCTTTGTAGCCTTTCCAAACTTGCTGTTATAATGTGATTTTCCTGGTTAAGGCGATTTATTTCGTTCACAATTTTCTGCATGATCTCATCAATATCGTGGTTTCGCTGCTTGTATACCACGTTCTTTAAATGGCCCCAAAGAAATGAGTCTAATACTGACATATCGGGACTATTGGGTGGCCAAGCATAGGTTCCATTTCTACCAATCCATTCTTCGTGGCGTCCGTTTAAATATTGAATAACTTCACGGACGGCATGCGGAGGGGCACCATCATGTTGCCAAATTAAATTTTGATATTCTTCCAATGGTAAATCTTCCAAAAAGTTCTCAATTTCGTTTTCTAAGAACTCGTAGTATCTCTGTCCATTTAAAGAGCCGTTAAAAATATTGGTCCCAAAATTCTATTATTCTTTATGCCACACCAAACATGGATTGAAGTCCTTCCCTGAAATTTAATTGTCTGAAATTTTCTTGGATTTCCAACGGCCCAGTGATGATTATTATGTCTATTAAAAACCCCCGATGTTGTGAATGTGGCTTCGTCAGTCCATAAGATATTTCTGAATAAATTAGGGTCTTCGTTTTCTTGCCGAATCACAATTTGGGAAACAAATTGGAAGCGAAGTTCTTTTTGTGCCGGTGTTAGATGTTGAAGTGGAAGGATATGATAAGGCTTAAATTTATGATTTCTTAAAGCCCTGTGAACAGTTCCTTGGGTAACTCTTCTGCGTCTTACACCGCCGCCATATTGAACGTCCCGAACTGAGTCCGAAATTGATTTGGTTGGATTCAGTCGAAAATAATTCACAATGGCACGGTCTCGATTTCTTTTCCTTTCTGGAATTCTTTTTCTGTCATGTAATGTTTTATTTTCCTCAAATAGGTTCTTTATCCTTAGAATAGTATTGACGGATATATTTCTGTGAAAATTTGCAATAAATCTTCTCCTTGCTTCTCTTGCATTTTCTTGACATTTGTAGAACAAGATAACAATCTGCAATCTCTCATCTAATGAATATTTCATTTCGGCAATATTATAGTAAATTTGTCAAATTTTTTGACTTTGAAGGATTTCAAGGTGATTTTACCTTTATTACCTAGTGTATGTTTCAAACAGGTTGAAGTTAAATTATACTGGATAAAACATTAAAATTTAATAAAAATAGCTGGCACAATATTAAATATTTTAATCAGAACGGACATAAAAAAAATCACTCGTTCCGAAGATCGTATAAAAAAAGCTATGTTCCATTTAAAAAACACCTTATCCATAGCGTAACTCTTTTGTTTCTGGTTCAAATAGATTTTTGATTTCATTTTTGAATTCTGCAGGAAAAAGTATATCGATTGGCTATTTTAGAATTTTCTTTAAATACAAGGAAGCTCAAAAATGAGCCCCTGTTCAGTCCTCGTTGGAAGACCCTGTACATGTATTTTATTAGTTCATATCTAAAACAATAAGAATTTGGGAGGTGCTTGGGGGGCTTAGCCCCCAATATAGAATTAGCCCCCTTCCAAATCTGGATTTAGCTCCTACCCCGTTGGTCAACTATAACATAATATTTCTGTTAATGGAGCAATTACATAGCATAATTTAACACGGAATAAAAATGGGAACTACATTAGTTAGATAAGAGGGTGGCCCATTTATAACCAAAAACCCTGTACCTACTATATTATCTCATACTAATCCACAGGGCCACAGGTTTTTTTTTTACTGTGCGGTGATAAAATGCCACATAATTAAAAAAGTTGGAAAAAGGTAAGACCTCACAAAAATAATAGAAATATAATAAATCAAGAGTAAGTATCAAGCAAGTAAGTAAGCAAGCAAGTAAGAATCAAGCAAGAAAATGCCACGGAGTCATGGGCATGAAGACATCACGCGTGCTCTGTCTCGTTTTCAGCAACCAAGCCAGGAATATTCTAAAACGGAGCACGCGTGATGTCTTCATGCCTATGACACCCTGGCTTTTTCTTTCTTGAATATATCTCTAGTGCATGGTTTCTTTTTTTATCGCCACCTTTGAATGGACTATAAAATTATGTGCCATTTTAATCTTTTTTGGTTTTTCTTTAAAAAAAAATTACTAACCTAGTAGCCCCGGAATAGCCCACTAAAAAAGTAATGCTAGTTCCGTCTATGCATAGTTTTAACGTACGTCAAAACTAAGTGTTTTTATAAAGTTCATTGTCCCAAGTTGAAACTCATGCAATTGTTCGTAGTTAAAAAAAGTAGCAAATATTTGGTTAAGCTATTCCGGAATTATATCAAAAACAAAGATAATGTGTTTGTCACTGAGCCCCTCGTCATGCAATTCTTTCTGAATTTATTCAGACGTATTACGGTAGGTCAGTGACCCGGCTCGAACAGTAAACCAAATCAATAGGACAAGAATTTTACCGAAATATAATCGGACAAAACTTTTGTGGGAAGATATTTACTACGTACATAAGTAGTAAATTCGTATTAATCTAATCTTTCCAGGACAATAAATATTAATTTAATTAATTAATGATATTTTTTATGGAGAATCGCAAAATTTATGTCCCCAATGTTTGTTTTGTCTGGAGATAAAAAGTGCATTGCGAAAAAATAAATAAAAAAAATAAGGCGAACTGATGCGTTGGTGACACACTTTTTTGTCAAAACAATCTTAAAAGAGAGATTAACAGTTTAAATAAAAAAAATGGGACATTTCAACACACTTTACAGAATGATTGCATTATTAAAATCATTATTTAATCGCTATAAGGATGATTCAATTGACAATATCTATGCCTCGGTTGCTGGGTATTTTCTAGGTTTCCCAGATAAGACCTAACCTAGAATACTGTTCCCACATCTGGCTGGCGGTATCACCTTCGACACTTAACATCATTGGTTCTATTTCTATCCAAAAAAGACTAGACAATGAACCAGTCAGTGGCGGATTTAGGGTGGGGGCGCAGGGGGCACCCGCGCCCCCACCAATAAAGTTACTTTATTGTGATTGGTCACCGACTGTAAATAATTTATCATTATTCACTACTTGTAAATAAATACTAATATTTTTTCTCAAAAATTGCATGAAAATGATGGTTTTGTAGAAAAACTTCTTTATTTACGATTTTGCGTTAATGGACTTTTATTATCGACAATTTCAGGTTTTTCTTGATCCGTACAAAAAATTAAAAATGTTCTCATCGTAGATCTTATTATTTTGGCACCTTAATAATTAAGACTGACTTTCTTCGCATCTCTGAAGATTTGACCTATTTGTACTTTTTTCTATCCGATCCGTGGGCATACTGTACATATGGTAATAAACGTGCGTACACACAGAAAATAAAATACGAGTATTCTTTACTGCACACAGTCAGTTTTCATATATAATATATAACAATTACATTGAAAATCATCGGCAATTTTTGGAAAATCTACATGAATGCGGTTTGAGCCAGAAAAAGCACGAGTGCACGTAGTGCACGCTTGCTCTAAACCGCATGAATGCAAATGTGTCCAAAAATTGCCCATAATTTTTAATGCACGCGCTAGATTCATGGGAGAATTTCATGAATCAAAATTTTGCATCAAACAGGAAATCTTATTTAAATGAACTACAATAACTGCGTGTTTAATTGCCAGAAGTTCAATAATAAGTAATATTGTTTCAGATATTAGATAGCTGTTTTTATTTTTTATAAAAAATTGTTTCCTCACTTTGGTGTTTTTCTGACTCTTTCCATTACATATATAAAAATGGAGGAAATAGTCAAAATGTCCGCGACTATTTTCCCTCCAACCAGGCGAGAGTTCACGAACATTTTCCTGCAGGTGGCCATCTTATTTGCAGATATTTCGATTTTTTGGTTGTCATAGTTAGCTTATTAATCAACAGTTTCTCGGTTGCTAAGAGTAAAAATACAATACAATCAAAACAAAGTTTGATGTTATTTTTTGCCGCCAATTTTAACTTTATTAAAAATGGAGCATTTTGGAACGTGTTTATTTGAAAATATTAGAAAAAATGTTAAAACAAAGCGTTTCAGTAAATACCAAGAAGCCAAAGGAATATGTGTAGAGACAATTCATCGCATTTTATTCTGAACAAAAGTCTAGTTTAACGCTACCACTTTAGAAGAAGGTTGGCAAGAATTTTGAAAGAGTGGAGTTATAATAATCGGAAAATGAAGGGAGAGGACTACAACGAGATAACGGTAAAAAAATTAGGGAATACTATCTACTAAAATACTAATGGATACATATTTTAACGAATATGGTAGAAAAATTAATCCCTTCGAAGATCGAAGATATTGTCTTTAAAGCGGCCAGACAGGAAAAAAATGCGAAAAGAGAAACACTGCAAAAATGGTCAGTCTGAACATTGAAAATAAAAAAAATTACTAACCATTCCCTTCGTGCGTCAGCGGTTTCAGGGCTAGCAAAAAATGGGCCACAAGAAGAAGAACTTATAAAAATTACAGGACACTCCAAAAAGCTCCATTGGACCCTACATCCAACTTGACGAAGAACATCACAAAAAAATTATCAAGAAAATAAGAGGCGAAAATGGGAACAATGTTCGAGGAATACAAAAACAAGAAAATAAGAAAAATTCTGTTATGTAGAACTACGAGCCACACTATAATTTCATATAATAATTGTGTTTTTAATCGTTATACATTAAATTGTTCTAAATAAAAACATATTATGTATTTTTAGAATACCATGTTTTTCTTTTTTTGTATGTCAAAAAATTATATTTTTGTTTTTTTTTTGCCTTTTTGTTGTTTCGAGTAATAGTCCATCAAATATGTTTCGAACATATGAACTATGTAGAACATTTTGCATGTACATTTGTTGCCTTATAGAACCAGCTTTTATTCATATTTATTGTTATCTGACCAAAAAGCGCCCTTAAGTTCGTTCCGAGAACTTTTTGTCAAATAACGGTAAAAATGAATTTAAGCTGTTTCTAATAAAGCAGGCCCTACACGATACAGTCAGTTTTAAAAAATATTGCCAGTATTATTAATCGTGTATGGAGTAGAATGATAGAATAAGGTAATGAATTTTTTTTTATCTAAGACATCCCACGTAGACTGAAGAGAAGGGAAATGCAGTCTTTTGACACGGACTTTAATGGATTGGAGGTTGGGATGGGAAGGGAAATCGTCTGCAGGCAATTTGTTCCATAATTTGGAGAGTATGAATGAGCGGCAGAAGTTCTAGGCTTTTGTAGCTGGACAGTGAAGGAATAAGGAATGCATTCGTAACGCGCCCCTTGTTGTTCTGTTAGGAACAGTCAAGGGGGGAGTAATACCGGCTAGCAGAGGCGCTATTGGCAAAATCATCTGTGTTATCGATATAATTAATCATATTCATTAGTTCTGTGTCGATACATAAAAGAGCTAGAGACTTTAATTTTGCTTGGCATAATAACGCTCTTAGGTAATTTTTAACCCTTTACAAACAAGAAAAGCTTCTTTTGACTTGATCAATTCGTCACCGGAGTACATATGTTATACCTACAAAGAGCTACGTCTAAGTTACGATCAACGTTTTGCGGAGACAGTTTCTATGTAAATATTTATAAATAAAGTATATTAGTCAACTAGCGTGTAATGGACATTACTTATTAGGATGATTACTTCTCTAGCCTTTGAATTGTATCGTAAACTCTATCCTCGTGAGTAATTGCCACCATAACATGCTAGTTAAATAATATACTATTGTTTTATATACGTTAATGGACCCTTAACAATGAAGTTGAATGCAAGAAATTATATCAGTACATTTAACAACTGCAGTATTAAGTAAATAAAACGTAAGGTCATTTATAAATAAACAAAATAAATGGAAAAAGTGACGAAATTACGGTTCAATGACATTTTGGAGCAAACATTCTGCTAAAACTGATAAAAAGGTTATTGGCGTCATCTTAAATATTTTACGATAAGAGGTAGTTATTTGCTTTTTGTTGCAATAATTTCAATGAACTGCAATTTGATGCGTTTACTGGAAAAATAAAAATTTATAAAATAATTATCAGATTACTCACGAATATGTCCACAGGGCCGACATAGTATGTTTTTAAAGAATAATAAATAACTTTCAACGCTGTTTTATTTTAATGGCAAATTTATCAAATCAACGTATTTTTTTTTAAATGGTAAAACAATTTTAAATTTAGTGTTTCATTATTATATAAGTCTAATATGCAATAATTTAATTAATAAAGGCAAATCCAACAAAATACATCAAGCGATATTTAGGTACATATAAACCAAATGTTCAAGAAACATATTTTTTTCTAATTTCAGTCCATTGGGTAAATACTGATTTTTTAATGTAATAAATTTGTATTTAATTTGGGTAATATAAAATATCTTCGAAACCCAGTATTGACCTTTTTATGGCCAAAACTTCTGTAGCAATAGGCAGTGGTGAAATTTCATAGTTGTATAATAAGTATCTCTGTTTCTACTTACAGGAAAAAAAACATTTTTTAATTTGCGAACAAAAAGCTTAATTTATGCTTAGCCTCCCCTGGGAAAAAAAATGAAATCGTTTGGATGATTTATTTATTATTTTTTCTAAACAAATTTTACACCATTTTGTCGAAAATTTTTAAATTTTAAGAGAAAAAAATGTTAGTAGAAAGTTTTTTAAAATTATATTGTAGGTTTAAAAAAATTCAAATGACTATAACTTTCTACTAACATGTTTTTCTCTTAAAATTTAAAAATTCTCATCAAACTGATGTAAAGTTTGTATAGAAAAAATAATAAATAAAATAACTAAACGCGTTCAATTCTTTTCCAGGGGAGGCTTAGCAAATATTCACCTTTTTTTCGCAATTTACAAAATGTTTTTTTCTTTACCAAAACATTCCCAGTGGGCTCACTATTAAGACTCCCAAATTTGGTACGGATCCTGTAAGTAGGAACAGAGATATACAACTCTGAAATTTCACTAGCCGCCACTGCCAATAGGATATCCTGAATAAACCCGAAGGAGAAAAAGACTGCGTCCACGTTTTTAGCGAATATTTAGCTCTCATCCGACTTGGAAGAAATTATTTGAAAAACACAATGTAGGGCATCACTAGAGGTATAAACCAAGTTCCACCAATGGTAATTATAATTGGACCTACGCACTTAATTCTTTATTCCATCATTCAATTTAAATTGAAGACCTCAACTTCAAAAGGGTCTAAGTGCCAGAAATTCAAAATATGAAATTTTTGTGGAAAAAGGGTCCATATACCAAGCCTATCGATATGCAAATGGGTATATGTGCCTTCGCGAAGTATCATGTTTAATAGAGTGGGGTAAATATGACGAATCTGTATTTGCCTTGATTATCAGAGCACGATATCGTGCGTCTGTACACTATGCGTAGTCGTATCGTGCTCTGATAGTCATGGCACATACAGATTCGTCATATTTACCCCACTCTATTAAACAAGATACTTCGCGAAGGCACATATACCCATTTGCATATCGATAGGCTTGGTATATGGACCCTTTTTCCGCAAAAATCTCATATTTTGAATTTCTGGCACTTAGACCCTTTTGAAGTTAAGGTCTTCAAATTTCATTTGTATCGTGGCCTTATCCAGATTTAATTATTCAAAAAAAATATAGACAGTAATCAATTTTTGCAATCTTATAAGATCTTCAAATATTGCTGCGAATTTGCTGGGGGATGGATTAATATAGATCCGTTCTTGAGTAACGAACTCATCCTTTACATTATTTCACAAGCTACCTTTTGTTTAAGTTACATTTAGTAAGTGTGTTGGCCCCTTCTTTAAATGTACCTACATGCATTGTTTAACGTAATTTAAATAAACATGTATTATGTGAATTATTATTTGGTGTAAATTTTTTTAAAATCTGTTGATATTCTTTAAAATTCTCAGTTTTCTACAATTCGTTGTAACTTTTTAGTTACTACTACGAATTTATATTTGTCTTACGGAAGCGCGGATCCAGGGGGGGTCATGACCCACCTAAATCGGCAGTAATACTTATAACTTTTAAAATATAAATATAAAAAAGTTAAAAAAATATATAACTGTTCCCTGAATGACCCCGAAACCCAACGATTTGTAAGAAAAATAGAGGCCGTGTGACATAGGTTGATTAAAATAAGTTTTTTCTTTGCGAATTTAATAATTGGGGTGGTTTCAGGCAACAAAGAACCACCTCAAATTACCAGAAACACGACAAAATCTGTTGTTTTTAAGGGTTTGTTAGACATTCTTAGGGCCCCTTTTACAAGTGTTGCACCGTAATAACGTACCGTGGGCGTCTGAAGACAAGGGAAATGTAATCTATTGACACGGAATTTAAAGGATTGGAGGTTGGGAGGGGAAGGGAAACCATCTGCAGGCAATCTGTTCAATATTCTGGAGACCCTAGGTATGAATGAGCAGAGAAGTGGGATGTTCTAGGCTTTTGTAGCTTATTCATCTGGCCCTGAATGATAAATTTGACATGAATTTATTTACATCCCGCAGTCGAAATTTCGGATAATTAGTATAATTTTTAATATACCTAATACTGGCCATGATTTTTAAAATTAAAAACTAAAACTCTTCTAGAGTTCCAGAAACTATTACGCTCTTGAATTACGAGGGATTTTTTAAACAAGAACACTATAAAATAAATTTGCTGCCTCAAGATTTCTTTTTAAGAAAGTCTTTGATTTTTTTAGGTTAAAACAAGCCTAGAAAATAATATATTAATAATTTATTTTTTAAATGAACGGACTTTACAAAAGAAAAGGCACGAAAAAGTATGAAATCATATTTTTACATATTTATAACTGTGGTTAATGGTAAACTTAATTTTGTTCAAAGCTAGGAAACTTGTACACCAAAGTTCTCAACTTTAAAATCGGCGCAATTTTAAAGTATACCAGGAATCCTTAATGATAATACATTAATACATTGTTAATAAACGGTAATATTTTTAGTTATTTATTACTGAGCCTAATGGTCAGCCTAATTGCGTTCGAATTTAGTAATTTGTACACGAAAGTTCTAAACTTTAAAGTAGGGGAGGGTGGTATATATTGGGACATGGTATATAGTGGGACAATCATTCTAGCTACCACCTGCTAATTGTTAGATAAAATGCCAGATTACTTTTGTTGCCTTTATAAAGAGACCTACTCTTAAGTTCGTATTGCTCTGTTTTATCGACAAGGCAACACGGCTGAAATTGACTGGCACATTTCCATGTCAATCATATTTACCTTTCGTACTTTAAAAAACGGGATCTGTTAGAGAATATAAGAGGATAAAAAGTTTTTGTAAAGTCCCTTTGGATTCTTTGGTGTGTTGGCAAGGCAGGAAAAAATACATATTTGCGACATATTAATTTTAAACAAAATTATTTTATTCAAAAACAAAAATTGGTTATTGGTTTACCGTGGGACACGTCAGAATGGTATATACTGGGACGCGTTCCACTACGTAACACTTTGTCCCACTAAATACCATATCTACTTTAAGTGATAGTATTTGGTTTCGTATCATTTTGTAATTTGCGAAAAAAAGTTAAATTTTTGTTGTGCCCCTCCTAGGAAAAAAATGAAAACGTCTAGGTATTTTATTTATTCTTTTTTCTAAACAAATTTTACATCATTCTGTCGACAGTTTTTAAATTTTGAGAGAAAAAAATGTGTTAGTAGAAAGTTATAGTCATTTG
The DNA here is from genome assembly GCA_963971165.1 of Philopedon plagiatum. Lineage (NCBI taxonomy): Eukaryota > Metazoa > Arthropoda > Insecta > Coleoptera > Curculionidae > Philopedon > Philopedon plagiatum. Next base: position 119,970,415 of record OZ020190.1, read on the forward strand.
AATTTTTTCTTAAATTTTATTTTAGGCTTAAAAAAATTCAAATGACTATAACTTTCTACTAACACATTTTTTTCTCTCAAAATTTAAAAACTGTCGACAAAATGATGTAAAATTTGTTTAGAAAAAAGAATAAATAAAATACCTAGACGTTTTCATTTTTTTCCTAGGAGGGGCACACCAGAAATTTAACTTTTTTTCGCAAATTACAAAATGTTTTTTTTCTTTACCAAAACATTCCCAGTGGGCTCACTATTAAAATCCTTAAATTTGGTTCGGGTCCTGTAAGTAGGAACAGAGATATACAACTTTGAAATTTCACCAGCCGCCACTGCTACACACAAAATGTTTATTTACTGTTTATATGTGAACTATGTTGTTATAGTACTTTTACTATATGATATTGTTAAATTGATGGTCAATGTACTGATATTTAACTTATTAACAATGACAGAACAAGAACTTGTCAACACCAAACTGGACAACTAGATTATCTACATTTAAACCAGTCTTGGGTCTTGAACCTTTCTCTTTAATCCCGAATGACTATCTTTACATCAGTTTTCACAAACATTTTCTGAAAGAGTCGTTAATTTTAAAATTATTGTAAGGCCTACAAACTCGAAGTACACTCTTTCTTAATGGAGCGAGATAAAGTCATTTCTCTTAATTAGCAAATAAAGAGTACGTTGTGAAGCATTTTAAAGATCATTATTTTGGCAGACAAAGCGAGTATATGTTTAATTAAAAATATGCAGTTGGTCTTGAAGTTGCTTGATGCTAAATAAAGAAAAAAACAGGACGAAAAGGCCTTCAATTTAGGCTGGTTCACAAATATATAATTTGGGTTCCAAAGGCGTGAAGGTCTTAGGCGAGACACTTGCTGTGTTTCGGTTTTAGTTAGTAATGGTCGATAAAGGCACAAAAGAAAAAATGTCGGCTTATGTTTTGAAGCTTTTAAAGAGGACGTTTGGCACTATAAGAATAACGTATACGTGTAGGTGATATGTATGTTTCATCGCTTAACCCTTAAATGCCCATGCTATTATAATCAACGTAAATACCCATGCGGGGTCTTTTAGGGACCCCATTGATTTTGAGAAGTTTTAGTGTTAATGATCTAAGTATGATGCGTGTTTAGTTTACTTGTCGTATTTATTCTTATATTAAACAAAAAAAAACAACAAAACGATAATTTCTACCAGGCCTTAAAAATAATTTATAGGTTACAATCCCACTGCATAATAAACTAAATTGAAAAACTTAAATTGAAATGGATATATATAACTTCATTAGGCTTCATTAGTTCAACAGGTTAAAAATTTCTAAAATGGTGTTGGAATTTGCACCGTATGGTGTAATACCAGAACGAACATTTACAAAATTTCTTTGAAGTTTTCTGGACCTAGTAAAAGGCTGACTTCGCCACTCCAAACCAGATTTTGCAATGTAAGTAGGACCTCGAAGTTCATTAGTATCCCCAACCTCTGTAGGTTCCACATCCGATCCTTCCTCGCTTTGACTTTCGAGATTGTCTTCGTTTCCGAAACATTATCCATGATAAAACTGATATCGTCTCCTTCATTATCAGAAGCTTCATTATCGTCATCCTCTGAATCTAACCACTTCTCGGCAATTTCTTTTTGAGTTGTTTTTGAGTTAATGGCTTGTTGGTCCATTTTTAATAAGAACTACAAGCAAAAAACACGATTATCAACACAAATATTTTGTGGCGTCAATGCCCAACCGGGGTCTTGGAAGGACCCCAATAACCTTATCACCCATTAATTTGACAAGACGACTCCGAAATCTCACCGCACACTGAAGTTGTATCAACCCGATGTTAACCGATACATACCTAACGGAGTTGTTGCCAATATGTATATATATATAAAAAAAAAGTTATTTGCAATATTGTACCACTGGGGTCATTAAAGGACCCCGCTCGGGCGTTTAAGGGTTAAGTACTTCAATATACGCAATAAGAAAATCAAACATTTAACATATAGAAATCTTTTCTTTCTGCCTGGTATTTGTATGCGTATAGAGATACTTGAAGTAGCTCATGGTACAATGGTGATTAGTTGTTACTCTGCCATTAGAGTGCAATGAATGTTCGTCTATGTTTCGTTCTTTTGCTTTTTATCAGATCTATTAAGTCATTTTGGTCTTTTTATTCTAATAATGTTGTTGTCATATGCAAATAGAAGACGAGTAGAAGGAGCTTATTCCTGTTAAAAATCTATATCTAAATAGAATCTATGTAATAATTCAAAAAATATTTAAAATTATCACTTGCCTGAGCATCTAAAAAGTAGGTATATAATTTTAACAATGTTGAGCTAAATTTAATTGAATGAAAAAAAAAAGAAAAAATTACGAGCTGGTTCAAAGTTGGCACTTTGAAGAAAAACTTTTCTTATTGATATTTTTTGAAATAGTGAGACAAGCAACTTTTTTGGATATTTTTTAAAAACGTGCCAAATTTGACATTTAAAGCAAATTATGTCATAACTTGTATTAACACTGTTTAGCATTATTTTGTAAGCACACGCTATCAATGAAGTCAAATTTAGCGTACTTACAAGGTATCCAGTTTTCGACCCTTTTCTAGGGTATCTCCTTTACTAGTATAGTGATGCTGTTCTCGCGACTTGTAAAAGATGCTGTTAAAAGCTCTCTTAGTTTTTAAGGTACGGATTTTGGAGAGATTTTCGCGTAGAATCCAGTGGTTTAATCAGTTCTTTTCTTAATGCTGTCATTTTAAAAAGTTAATCAAAATTGCTTTATAATACACTCTACATTTATTCTGCTTAATTTTAGTTCTCTAAAAATATACGATAGTCAATGTCTTTTAAGAAATAAGTAATAACCTTTACGGTTACCAAATGTATCCTATATACGAGAAAATTGAACGTAAATTTTATTGAAGAAAATATTACCGTCATCTGTATTTTTTTTTCTCTGATTTAGCGGATAATATTGAAAATAGTTAAAAAAAACGTTCAGATTCACTACACAAAGGTTTAATAGTTAATACTGGTTTAAATTAAGATCTTCTAGTTGATCAGTATGGTTTTGACAGGTCTTTGTCCTGTCATTGTAAATAAGTTGTCATTAAAAACGTATGAATTATTCCAATATTTCAGCGATTTACTTGGTTTCTCAATAATTTTCTTGGAATATGTTGCTTGAATAAATCTAGTTGTATTATTGTGGATAGTACGTATTCATTTTCTTTCCTTTTGGATTTTTGAAAAAACTCAGAACAAATTCATAGTATGAAACTTAGCCTTATTCTTACAGTTAATAAAATTATGTCAGATAAAAACTTTTGGTTGTCAAATTAGACTGGTCTAACGTTGGAGAATCTGGCCGAAAAAAGTCTAAAATATATCAAGTCCAATGACGTAACCCCTTAAATTTATCCAATCCGATTTATGACTTTTCTCTGATTTCTCATATCAAACCACGTTACCTCACCTGATTACATAATTTATAATAAATGATAAGGAGTCACAAACATCAGCAACCGGCAAACTGGGCAAAATAGAAAATTTGGAGTTTGATGGATGGATGTTCTCTGAAAATGAGAGTTTTTTATTAGATGATTTATTATGATTTTATTAAAATCGTTTTTCCAGAAATACGAAACAGATAAGTGTTAATGAAATTATAAATTTCTTATTCCCCTGTAAAATTAGCATTTTGAGGATTGCGTTGTTTGACTTTTAAGGTCTAGATATCTAGCCAAAGCAATAATTTTTTTCGGTAATTATGTAGTAGGTATACGGTTTTCAGCTATTTTTGCGTTTTTTTGGGAAAATTCTTTCATGGCCACATTCTACTGTCTTTCCTGATTGAAAATACAAGTGGGCACATAATAAATTATGAGCAAACCTGACCACCTTTTTGCTCACCACTATGAGCAAAAAGGTGGTCAGGTTTGCTCAGTTTTCATTGATATAGATACTACATACTACAATGAAATACTACAAATGAAAAATGAGCAAACCTGACCTACCTTTTCCTCTTGCATTATAAACTTGAGACTTAATTTCTAAAAAACACAGTATGCACAAAATAATTTTTTTCGTGACGGGAAAAACGTTTGACATTTTATCTCTGTTGACAGGTATCAAAATGTCACTCTTTATGAAATTACTTTTTTCCCCGGGAAAAAAGTTAGTACTATACTTTTTTCCCGGATATATATACACATAAGTGAAGGCAGATATTTATTAATGCATAAAACAGGCGGCGATCCTTTGCTGCTGCTGGACGAAGGGCTATGTACTTACATTGGGTAAAATTTAATATATTCGTCAGTAACTACAAATCTCCTGTTCACATCATTCTTTGTTTGCTTAAGTTTCACAATTAATAACGTTCCCGAATCTTCAATATCATCTAAAGTTACCTGGCTGATTTCACAAATTCGACAAGCTCCTGCAATCCCAAATACAACAACCTTGGCCATTAAATAAACTTCATCGGGAGCATTATTTAAAAAATCACTAATTTGTGCACTTGTAAAAATCGCAGCTTTCTTTGGCGTGTAACCTTTCCCATTTTGTTTCAGAAATGTAATTAGTTTGAAAAATTTCGAAATGTCTACATTATTATTGGATTGTAACATACTTTTAATCATTGAATAATTCGACCACACTGTTGATGGCTTTTGTTGTTGTGCCAGTTCCGAAAAATCAGCCAATAGCACCGTCTCCGAGAAAGAACTGCATGTCTTTTTCATCGTCCATTCCATAAATCTTGAATACGCGGTTTCGTAAATTTTCCACGATTTAGCTGGCAATAATTTTTGTGACGCTACTTTCGCTGCGGTAATTATTCGGATTAATGTAAACAGCCAATTTTTTCATGAAATTTTGCACAAGCCCTAATTCTGGGTCGTAGAACACGAATCCGAAGTCAGTTTTTGGCGGCTTCGTATGGTTTTTCCAAAAATTTTTTTTTTAACTTTTAGGTTAGCTTTTTCTATAGATTCCTTTAAGTTTCGACACTTTCACTTCAACATATCTGTAAACTTATAATTTTTATTATTTTTCGTCACACAAAACACCAGATTTAGGCAAAAATAGATAAGAAAATTGCTTTTTTCGATAGAAAATTCCATTTTAACTGGCTATTAAGCCGCCATTATTTTCCTACCTGTCAACAATATTTCTGTCCGGTGTTGCCACGTTTATTTATTTTTTATGAAAAAGTTGTAAATTAGGAATAATAAAAAAGCTAACCATAACAAACTAAAGTTACTATTCTGTCCAACTTAGTCAACAACATTTTCTTAATTTTAACCTACATCAGACCTAACCAAAATCCTATTGATCAGTAATCCAACACCTGCATGCTGATGCATGCAACCATATCTGAACAAAAAGGTGTATACCCAACCCAAGCAAACCTGAGCAAAAAGGTGGTCAGGTTTGGTCAGTTTTCATTGATATAGATACATATATATCTATATCAATGAAAACTGAGCAAACCTGACCACCTTTTTGCTCAGGTTGGGTGAACAACACAACCTCGAGCTAAAATCTAATACTTTTTTCCCTTGTATAATAAATAACTATTGATGGCCGTTTATAATTCATGATTTGGCAAGTGTGCTTGCAGTGATGCATTTGCGAATGAGAGTAAAAGTGTATTGGTAAAAATAAATCATCAGTGATCAAAAGTATACCGTCTTCATTTTTTAGCTCGTTAAATATTTTCGTCTGGCTTTTGGCCGTGATAATGCCATGGCCAGACGCGATAATCAATGTGGCAGACGGTTTTGTTTTGGAAAGGTTGGAGGTTGTGTAAATTTTAAGCGCTCGACAAAGCAAACATATCTAGTTATAACATTATAATATATTAACAGTCCGAAGCTGGCGCAATTTGCTTTCCCATCTTTAAAATATTAAGAAGAAATCACTATGTCCACATCATTGACCTTCAGCGGGAGGAGACGACACCATTCATTCATAACTAGTCTTTTGTTTTATTTCACATATTGTGCGTATGTAGGACAACAAGAACGGAGACTTCGCGCGCCGTCAATATGGCTTTTCGAGTCGTCTGTATTCCACCGAACAAACCTGTAAAAAGACGGTTAATATTTCACTAAAACACGTATATTCCGAGCCGTTGAAAACGTTACACACAAAATACTACACCTTGACAACTGTTTAAGCCATGAATGAACGGCTATGGCTACGGCATGTACCACGGAAAAAAATGGCGTTGCCTCTCTCACTCTAAATTTTGTCACCATGCTATTAAATTACTAAAAATTTATTGTCGTGAAAAATAATGATATATTAATATATATTATTAATCTTTAGTCATATGCTATAGGTTGTGGTATTTACAATTGCAGATATTAGCCTACAGTAATTGCACTATTTTAGTATAAGTACTTAATTAATCTCAAAATATACCACATAACTGAAATCCTAACAACAGCCCTTTGCAAAAAGTATGTGGGGGATCATATTTATAGTTGGTCAGACTAAGAGTAATCCTGGAATCTCCGATTAAAATTTAAGTAATAGTAAAGTAAGAATTAAGCAAGAAAAAAAACGAGCGTCATTGGCATGAAGACATCACGCGGGCTCTGTCTCATTTTAGAATATTTCTGGCTTAGTTGCTGAAAATCGACTTATTTAATTAAATAACTATTGGATCGAAAAATAATTGCAAAAATTTAAACTGAGGATTCAATGATTGTGAATATTTATTATTTATTACAATATTCAAACAAACCACAATAAAATTAGGTCAAAAGACAAAACACTTCTTCAAATTAACAAATGCGAGCGAGTCGGTGACTAATATTGATGACCGACGGACAAGAGCTTGGCGACAGCATGGATACAATTCTGAAATATTAATGCGTCAAGTGCTGCGGTGCCAAGTTATTGTCAAAGTCCTAATTACTGTAGGTTTTAATGTTTTATAGGCACACTGAAAAAATAATTCGGGAAAATTACAAGAAATTTAGCGCTTTTAGTGCGACCATTGAATTTCTTGTAAAGTTACAAAAATATTGTGACAGTCACGTATTTACACTTTTCTTGTGAAATTACATTACAAATATTTTGTGAAATTAAGTTCATATTGTATTAATTTAGTAAGAACACATTGTGAAAGTACAGATTTCTTGTAAGAGAACATGGCATTTTCACAGCGTTTGTATAAAAGTACGTCCTAAATTTACTTAAATTTTTGGTATATTTACATACTTTTGTAGTATTACAACGGAAGGCTAGGGGAACGTATGAATTTTACAATGTACTATTACTTTTAATAATTAAGATATTGTGTAATATCGCATTGTAAAACTGCTGAAATATTATTATTTCAAATAAAATATTATTTCAAAATAAAAATCCATTTTAAATAAAAAACAGTTTATTACAGTTATTAGCATAAAACTTTAAATTAATAGTTCTCCAGTATACTGTTAGGTATAAACAGCTTACAAAAGTATAAGAAAAAATAAGTTAGAGCCATTTTTCTAAATTTTAGTATAAGTACAAAGTGTCCATTTTTCAATGGTTTTGCTTTAAATTTATTATAACTTTTACAAGAAAAAGGGCAATTACTATATTTACACACAAAGCGAATTCCGGGACAATGTCTGTGATAACTCATATCTATTTGGTACATAAACATACTTCTTAAAGTTTTAGTACAAATGTCACATGTAATCATAGTAAATACTTTTATTTTTCCAACCTGTTGTACTTTGTTGGCCAATTCAATACTGCCTTACACACACTCACACCAAGAAGCAAGACGCTGTTAAATGGCGATCGACAAGCTCTCCGTGTTATCGTCGCACAAAGATGCGTCACATGATCAACTACTGGCGTTTTATTGGTCAGCATTTACAAGAAGCTTGTGAATTCACATTCTATAAGTAATTATTATACATACATTTTGTAATGTAACTAAATATTATTGTATTTCCACATGTTATATTCACAAATAGAATGGAATTTTATATTTTCTATATGGATTTATTAAAAACACCGTTTATTTTCACAAATAACAAAAATATACATGGGAATTTTACAAAAAGATTTATTTTTACATGTAGAATTTTGTAAAGTTAGTAAATTTAGGAAAAATCACAAAAATATAAAATTTACTTGAAAATGTGTGTATATTTCCCTCATTTTTCTTGTAAATACTTTGTGATTTTACAATCACTTTTTTCAGTGCACAGCACAATTATTATTATTGTTAGTAATTACCTAAATATCCTACAATAAAATTAGGTAAGCTTATATTAAATGTATAAATGTATAGCGAATCGTGAATATTGTTCTAATAATAAATTGGTCAGATTTAAATTAGTGAGTTAGAATTTGCGACAACCTCACAAGCGGCGCGGCGGCGTTGACGGCCACGCGCGCCCTGAAAATGATATTATTGGTGGGCCGTCGACAAGTTTTGTCTCTTTTTAACTTCTTAAAGCGCGTATGTTTGTTTCTCTCTCAGTTTTAATGTATTTTAATGAGGTCAATTTAAAATACGGCGAGTGCGAAGCATGCTTGGCTTGATTCTTCCTTGAGGAGTTTTCGCATGGGTCTTGCACTTTTTTGGAAAAAAAAAGATTATTTTTTGGTTTTAAAAAATAAATTAATAGGAAGATTGTTGAAAATAAATTTAAGTGGGTCATTGACCAAATGACCTTATGGACGAGCCGCGCTTGCTCTTTACAACACTTTACGACGGATAAGGGGATTTACTGAAATGAAGTTGCATCCGCTCAATTTCATCGGATCGCGACTTTACAATGAACCTATGCTCGATGCAATCAGGAGAAGATTCCCAAAACATTTTTTATCATTAGAAACGATATTATCATATTTTTGTCTTCTGCGATTTTGAGAATTTGAAAAATTTTCAAAAATTTGGAATAAACAGGTGTGATTATTTCAACTCAAAACCACAGAAGAACTGGAAAAATTCTCAATAGAAAAGTATTGTTAAAATATTTAGATTACATTCTTTGCTCGTGTCAAGCACTTTTCAATAAAAACAATTAAATTTTGGATTCCTATCATTTATTATCACTGGTGTTTAAAGAATATGCCATAAAGCAATCTGGTCATTCTATACAATCTTTGCACAAACTATCTGAATAGAGCGAATTTAAACTGTCAAATGTAATTTATGATTAGCTTGATAAATGCTAGCATTGCAATTTATCAAATTTAATAATGCAAGATGAGTAAACAGTTTATTACTGACCAAAGAATTATAGCGGCACGCAGTGGATTATCATGCTGAAAATCTGGGGCATAATTTAACATTAAGGTGACCTGAAGGCAAAAAAACAATGCTAAAAGATACTTTCTTATACGAATAATGACAGCACAAGGGTTTGTGTTTTACAATCATCACAAAAAAATAATTTATCATCAGAGGTTGATAGTTAGCAATGCATCAAAATTTGCGACGCACTTTGTTAAAGAAAAAGTGTTTAGTTATAAACTGTCAAAGATCCTATGACGAGTATCATTGACCAAGTACTTACCGCTTAAAACTTGCAAAGGACATTAAAATAACTCCGAAAGATACTCTAGAGAAAAACACAGAAACAACAGGGTGTTCTGAGTGAAGCAAGTTGTAGTAGAGCGCGTGCAAATTAGCCCTCAGCTCAGTTACCCGGATAGGTTCGATTGGACGCCACCAGTTTTCTACACCGACACAAACTGGAAGTCGCCTAGGTGGTCTAGGAACCTGTTTCAACACACAACAATCCTGCTATTCATATTATTTTAAAATTCAAAACATAGGGCGCAGTGAGCTGAATAAAACAACTTAATACATTTAACCCCGTGCATATATTTACACAAAAGAAAAGTTTTACAAATGTTCACAAAGAAACAAGAAAATTGGGCGATTTTTGCCCCCGCAAAATAATTAAATTAAAACAGAAAAAAAAACTTCCTGAGGAAGTTACGTAGTAAAATTATTTAGCAAAACTATTTCTCTCAGATTCACTATTAGTTAGTTGATTAGTTAGGTTTTGACAGATTTTTGTCCTGTCGTTGTTATTCTCATGTTTCAGCGATTTGATTGGTTTCCAAATGATTTTCATAGTGGAACGTGTTAGAATTGCTATTAGAATGAATTTAGTTCTATTATTGTGGAGAGTACGAACTAAAATTGACCATTTCTTACTACTGTGTCGTTTCTTACACTTGTCAGTTTAAAACATTTGGTTGTCAAATTAGACCGGTCTAGCGTTGGAGAATCTGTTCTTTAGTGATGACGCTTCTTTTAAATTTGAAAGGATATCGCCCCTTAATTAGACTTCGTGTGCTAATTAATGTCACTGGACCCGGACGGAAGAGGTCCAATCTAACATATGTAGTAAAATATTGGTGGGAAATATCCAAAAAATAACAATCCAAAAATTATGAATCCACCGAATAATTACAGTGTATTTCTACTTATATCGTTGCTATGCAATTAAGTTTGTATTATTTACCTATTGTTGATTGTCAGTATAGTCGTCAAAGTGAAAATACACAGGGTTTTCGACTTTTACCCAACTTTTAAGTAGAAAATGGAGATCGAGGAAGAAATTGAAGAGAATATGATTGACGGAGTACAAGAAGACATTCTCGAAGAAGCCAAGAATGTGAACGTCGAACTGTTACCAGAAAAATCGAAATACCGTTATGACAATGAATTGGGAACATTTAGTAAATGGTGTGCAAAAAAGAAAATAAACAATTTCAAGAAAGAAGAGGTAATTCTAGTATACTTTTCCGACATTTCAAAAACATGCAAACCATTAACGATATTTTTGTTTATCTTCTGACAGCCCACGAAAACCGAAGTCTAAGTACTATGTACCGTGGGTGTACTGGGGAATCGACTCACACATCCAGAGCTGGAAACATCCGTAGGTTTTTCACCAGCCCTTTAAGAGGATGTGTGGGGTGGTACTACCGTGGTCGAGGAAGAATTCCTTTACCACCTTCCAACAGTTAACAATCACCAAATATCCATGGTCGAACCTGGGACGTTATGGTTAAGGTACTCAAAGTTAAAATCTATGTTAAATTAAAACATAATTTAGATATAAGTAAATATTATAAAGTGATCGTCTTTCTCAAGAAAAAAATGTAAAACTCTAGCAAAAAATAATATAGAGTAATTTCTGAACGGGGCACCAGATGATGTATACCTTTTGACTAAAATTGACACATTAATTGAGGTGGCAGGCGCCCGCCGCCGTGAAGCATTAATTTATTTGGCCCTAGATAACATTGACGACAAAGAATCCTTGATGCATATTGTGATTCCTGATAATAAAACCCATCAACGCAGAAGCTTTGTTTTAAGCGGGGAACGAAATTTAAACTTAATAAAAAATATGCATTGGGTACTGCGACCACAAAGTACGGCCCATAGAAGATTTTTCTTAAATTACTAAAACAGAAAATGTTCTGTCCAATATGTTGGACACTGGGCAATGTTCTAGGCGGTCTTCAGCCACTCTGCTAGTAGACTGTGGAGTGGACATTACGAATCTTAAGCGTCATGGCGGATGGAAGTCCACAAAAGTTGCTGAAGAATATGTGGACGAGTCTTTACAAAACAAAGAACAAAATGCACATCGGATCCTCCAAAATCAGGCTACCACTTCCACATTGCAGAAACCAGCAGCAACTGACCTTCAGCCACCTCATGTTGAACATAAACAAGATATAAATAATTCTGGAATAGCAAGAAATCTTTCTATACCTACTAGTTAAAAACCTGTTAGCTTCGGCCATAAATTTCACAAATGCAAGAACTGTTCTTTAACCATTAATATTGTTAATAAGAAATGAAAATAATATAAGTTTGAATTTCGAATTGTATTTTCACTTTGACGTCTAACTGAAATAAAATATTTACCTGGATGAATTAAGAATTGATAAGGGATGATTTAATATTCTTTGAAGCCCAAACAAACCATTCTAAGTGACACTATAAACACAATTTGTAAACATTGGCCTATTGGCCACTTCTTATTTTACCTTTTATTTTTGTACAAAAAATACGTTAGAAGCATCACAAGATTTACTAAAACTAATGAAAGCCCTAAAATATTTTATTTTCTGCTAAATAATAATAAATTTAGGTTAGAAAGCTTTTAAATACATTATTTCTAAAGGCTTATTTAAAGTCGCTCCGAGTCATTTATAAATCTTTAAGTCGCACTCTTTCTTTTCTAGTTCATCAGACAAAGACATACGTGTAACCGAGAGTTCAGACGTATTTCCTAAGCAACCAACAGAGACAGCAACACTTCTGAGCTCCAACACTCCAATGCTATTTTATCTCTTTCTACTACCATTCTTAATTCAATTACGTATTTCGTAAGTTCGTAAACTGGACCTCTAGGGTAAGATGTTTTCATAACAGACAACAAATAAACAGGCTACACGTTCGATACGCTTTCAGTATAAGGAACACAGAATCCTTTCTAATTCATCCAAGATATTTACCAAAATACAAAAACTAGATGATTTTCCTCACACTCGTAGAAAAAACGTTGTACCCAACACGAGCGGAAAGTGTCTTTTCCGCACTCGACTGCTGATCGAACTCCGCTTCGCATAGTTCGGTCAACAGCAGTTGCGCGCGGAAAAGTAGCACTTTCCGCACTTGTTAGGTAAACAGATATTTAGTGTAGACGTGTTTCGATCTCAGTTATAAGACTGTAAAACTGTAATGCAGTTGCACCGCGAATGAGGAGAGAACAAAAACCGTCGTTTTTATAAGAGTTAGTGGATAACTTTTGAGTTTACACCCGTAGACCGTAAAGATTTATTAAACCAATTTAGTTAACGATAAGTTAAAAATGTTTTAATCATGAATCATGACACAATTTAAATTTACTGTGCGGCTTCCATCTTTTGTTCCTATATAAAAATATAGGGTTTTATTTTGATTCCTAATTTACCATACTAAATAATTAGAGAAAATGAATTATTTATAATTAGTGAGAATTTTCAAGTATTTATTTTTCCCAAATAAGAAAGCTAAACAGCTCAGTGAATGAATATTTATAGTTAATATTTTTAATTAACTCAGTAATTATTATTTTATTTGTGAAACGTATGTAGGTACGTAGTATATATTTGAAAAATACTCGATGGTTTCATGCTTATTTTATTATAAACATAAACATAACAATACTTATGTATTTTTAGGATAATATTTTTAGTATGCCTAATAAAAATATGTTTTGAAATAAATACTACCTTTAAATCATGGGCGCATCCAGGATTTAGTCTTGGGGGTGGGGGCTGAATGGTGCAATTAGGTGAATTTCTTCAGTTAGTAGTGCACTTTTTTTAAATTTTTGTGTGGCTAAGATGATGGTCGGGGGGGGGGGGGGGGCTGCAGCCCCACAGCCCTCCTGGATGCGCCACTGCTTTAAACACACTACAACCACAAATAATAAAAGAGCTAATTTCTTAACTGATTTTATGAAGAAAACAGTTGTGTTTGTGCAACAAGTAACACTTTTTCCATGAATGGGGATTTTGTCGGGTTAATTCGGGTTTGTGTGACAATTCCATGAATGAAAAAAGGTCTTTTACACAGGAATTGCATACCATTTTTTTTTCACTACGAAATAATATGTATTGATCAAAATATGAACAATCTATGCACTATGCAATAGGCATATACCCCAAATATTAAATTTTCGACATAAATTAAATGTTTATGGCGGTTGCTGTTATCCATTTATTTTGGTCTTTAGTAACAAAAAAAAGAAAGATTTTCTACAGCAAATTTTCGCGCGAATTTCGAAACTTGTAAAACGTGATCCCATGTGTCTGTGTCGTCAAAAGTGTTTTTTATGACTTACAATGAGTACATGGCGAATTCCAGTGTTGTAGGGTCATCGAAAATTCAATAAAAATGTCATTTAATGCGTAACTCATCCAATAAAAATTCCTACAAATGGAAGGTTCCTAAAATCTTATTCATGTGTATTTCAAGCCGGAATCGGTCCAGCAATCTTTCAATTTTGCAACAAAAACTGGTATTTTTGCGAGATTCTGACACATCGTATCTTAATAATTTCGAGCAAATAAACTGCAATTTTTTGTTTTCATGGCAATCTTCGGAAATTCGAAAGCTCAAAAATTTACAAATTTTGAATGTCCCTGACGCAAATAAACCTATTTGTTTTAATGAAAAAATAAATGATTTAAATTAGTGGGAGGTATTCTTGGATAATTACCGCATAAAATAAACCCAAAAAGAATCACTAAATAAGGAAAATAGTGGGGAATAATGTCGGTTAAAAATAGGATTTGTCGGAAAAATCAAGAAAGTTCGGTTTTTATCCCTTAAATACGCTCCTGGATGACCCCTTCGGTATTGATTTTAAAGTGAGGTTATCCCTTTATAAGATAGTGTTGAGAAATTGGGAGAAAATTAGATAGAAAAAAATACAGAGTGATTCAAATGTACCGATGTCGATGGCAAAAAATGTCAAAAAATCTAAATTTAATCGGCAATTGCTCCCTTCCCATAAAAAATGGAGGAACTAAAAAATATAGATATGTATATCGATGAACTCTTTCCTATGACGTATATGGGATTTTAATTTGAAGCATTTTGAGCCCACAAAAACTTAAAAACCGTGAAATATTAGGGTCAAAAATCTCAATTTCCAGTTTTTCACAAATTTATCAATTTTCCAGTTTTAGGTTTAGGTAAATGCATTGCAAAAAGAAAGTAGAAGTCCTCTACAATCTCTGAAAATTTATATCGATTTAATTCACTTTTGCGACCTGTACCCGATGTCAACGGAGATCGCGGAAATTTCGACTTTGACGTTTAATAGCTCCGAAAAGAAACATCCTGTATAACTGAATTTTTTACCGAAACTAATTGCACTACTTCTCTATCAACCCAAAAAATTCGATTGCTCCCCCTTTGACTGTTTCCGAGAAAAACAAACATGTTCGACTTTAGGTTAAGCTTTACGTTAACATGTAGATAGACACTAATTTTTGCTGATCTGACATAATTATTCATTAAGGACAAATGGCTGCTTTTTGAATTGTTATAACTTATACCGAAAAGTAAACACTTTTTGTAGCTAAATTATACTAGCAGTTTTCTTCAAAATAATTTTTTTGGGTTTATAATGATTTTCTTAAACGATTTATGCAATAAAATAATTGCGCATATTCCTTATTCATGCGTTATTGCTTAACATATTTTCTTTGACTTACATACTTTAGTGTCTAAAATGAAATAATAGGTAAGGTAGTAATAAGGTAATATTAATTAAAAGAAAATATAAAAGTGTAAAGTTATGTACAAATTATATTTAACAACAAAATTAAAGCTTACCTTATTAAAATTCTTGGATAATATAAAAGTAATTTCAAAATAATAACCATACCTGACACAAATCACTTATCTATGTTTCGAAATAAAGTCAACATGTATTACGTCAATACAAAAATCGCAATATTGCAATGGCCAACTAGATCAATTTTATATAGTATATTACAAACCAAACCAAGCAAACCCAAGCAATTTATTTTATGTACTAGGGTGTAAAGTATTTCAATTAACCCTGTAAGAAAGTTAAACTTTATAGTAAAGTTAGTACTTTATGCGCGGTAGTGGAAAAATGTATTTTATAAGAGATATTGCTTTTAAAAGAAAAACGTTTATCTTTTGAAATTGGATGTTACTGCTATTCTCTGTTGTTTAATTAAAGGCTAAATAAATTAAAAACAATACAAGATCTATACTAAGGTCGCTGCAGTATACTGCAAGTATACTAAACCAATAAATAAATGTGTAAATGCCTACTTGTCAGGGGTACCTATACATATATACAATATCGACTAAACAAATAATGCTAACAGTTATCCTCCGGGATAAATGCCTCTTCGAGGGCTGGACGGCATAGCAGAATTATTTGCCGTAATTTATTCTAACACTGTTAGATCAAAACATCTTTTTTAGGCTGCAAGAAACTACAAGAAAGAATGAAGTTTTTCCTTTAGGCAGAATATCGCTACGTGCGGACCGGTTTCGAACTCTTAAGTCTTCGTCAGTACAAGATAAATAAATATAAAAGTAACATAGCTAAGTTGTCGAACTGCTGAGGCAATATGACATATGCGGTGACATCTGTTAGCTTAGACTGCTTGGAACTTCTAGCGCTGCCTATGCCGTACTCTTAAAGTGTTCGAAATCGTAGCTTTAAGGCAGACCAGGCCCTTGCCTAGTAAATAGAAAAACTATACAGTCTATAAGCTAACTACGTCTTGTTATAGGGACGCAAAAGTCTTGGCTTGCCTTCAGTCAAATTTAGTCTAGCTATGGCACTGCTCAGACCCATGACTTAAAGGCGCGTATAGACTTGCTAGCTGAGCAGCTCATGAGCCGCTCACGTAAGTAGTGTCACCAGTGTGGACGGGGTTCTGAGTGCAGTTCGAGCCGACCTTGAGCCGTCCGCTGTGAACCGCCTGGAGTCGGTTTTTTCGGCGAGCACCAAGGGATTCTCAGTGTCAGTTTGGACGGCCAAAAGACGTGATCGCAAGTGTGTGTGTGCTTTTTTTAATAAAAGTTCATTTTCTTATACAAATTGGCCATTGTTATACCTGCTCCACTGGCAACCATCACAGCAAACAGAGTTACTTGTTACTTATTTAGACACCTTGCTGTAAATGGAAACAAACAACACACAAATTACAATGGTTGGGAAATAATTAGAAACTTTGTAAAAAGAACAACACTGCACAGTCTACCAATCAAACGTGTGTGTGTGTGTGTGTACAATTTGAGTCTGAATAACACACTGTCGGTTCTAATGATAGTGGTTGTCCCTTTCACCTGATAGATCAAGAGACGGACAGTCTACTGATCAAACGTGATGTTCAAATATGAATTCTTGACCTCCTATCTTAAAAAAAATCTGACTCTATTCTTGGGCCATTTTCATATTTTTGCTTCGCCCCTGTATGCTACTTGACTTCTCACAATAAAATTCTGATAACGGCTAATTTTGTTTTTAGGTATGCACCAAATTCTTGTAATAGTTTCATTTCAACAAGCTTATTGATTAAATAATTTCATACATATTTGCAAACCTTTTGGAATACACTGTAGATATGGGTTCGCTGGCCTTACTCTAATATTAGTGACTAATACCAGATTTACAATACAAAGAAACTCGAAATTTTCATTAAACACTGGAGATACGTGCTGCCAAGTTTTCCTGATTAATGATACCTACACAGTAAAGTGATAAGAGGTTCGTCAAATTGCATTTCTTTTTCAATGGAGGGATACATCTCCTTTCTGGTTAGGTCATTGAAGGACATCCATGAGTGCGCACACAACCCAATTTTTGTATATCAATATTATTTAGGAAAGTACGAATGTCAAGATAATCTATGCTTCTGGTTTGATTCTTCATAAGAAGAAATTTTAAAAAATCTTCCTGGATTGAATCCTGTTCAGTGCAGTATCTAACGAAGACGAATCATTGTGATGTTGCTGAATCAAAAGTGATGCTACAATGTGTATTTACAGTTTTTCAAATTTTCTATGATGTGTTCAGAAATGTGTTTTGCAATATCTTCAATAAGTCTAGCGCGAGTAAAATCAGAGGGCTGCAATATTTTTATTTGCGATGTTACTTGATTTTTATTGCTAAATTTATCAAATAAAATATTGGAAGCATTAATGAAACATTATTTCACAACCTCTAAATAACCTCTAGTAAATGGGTTCATATTTTTTTATTAAGTATGTCACAAACTTCATATGATGTAGGTTTTGGCGTCGCTAGCTCTTAGGTTCGCAAAATTTAAACTTCTCTTGTGAAAAATAGACGTCTTTTAGTCCTCATTCTAGAAAAGTTCTGGTTAATAATCAAATATTAGTAAATGTCCGTAATTTCGACTTTACAGAACTTTCAAAATCAATAAAATTGTATATATTTGTAGTCATTTTTCGGCAATTAGTACGACATGGCACTAAACTGGGTTTATCAAGTCACGTACACGGTACTGGAAGGAAATTCGGCACCGTCAACAGGTGCAACACCGAGACGGGTTCACTTTCAACCGGTGCATAATTTTGGCAAACCACTTTTGCTTTCGTTTGTGCATTACATTCGCTTGAGTTTAGTACGACTACCAGAGAAAGAAAAAAAGTTACAAGTCTTTTATACAACGACATTTCTGGTCGCTGCATGCCATGTTCGTGAAAAAATATCGTCAATTGGTGGATTTGTGACGAATTGAGAACGAATTTTTAGATCCAGCTTAGGTAAATTTATATTTCAGCCGATGGTTTTACTGGTCATACGGTGAGTTATTTTATATTTTTATAGGCATAGAACGAAGTTTCAGTTAGATATCTAAGCAATAACTAAAGATTTTGGGACAAGGGGAGAAATTAGCCAATCGACCACTGACATGACATTTTCCTCATATTGTGCGACCGGATTCACTATTGCTTACACAGGTGTAATTTGACAATTCAGGATTTAAATTGACAAGTGTGAGAAGAAGGCAATAAAGTTTTGAGCTATGAACTTATTTCTGAGTTTTCTCGAAAATTTATAAAGAAAAGGCAATTCAAATGTGTATATATTTTACACAATAGCAGAGCTAAATTCATTTTAACACTAAAATGAGTTGCTCCAGTCTCCAAACTTGCAAAAGATCTATAATTGTAATTATATAGCGCTTAAACGACTATTCAACGAACAAATACCAACAGTAGAATTTTAACCTCCCCAAAGGGTGTCCGCTAGCAATAGAAGTAATATTTCAGCCAACAATAGAACCCATTGAATTAATATTTTTTATTATTTTTCTAATACCATCTATGTTTTATTGGAGTGTTTATTTTATTGACATGATATAAGCATTATTGACTTAATTTTTAGATTTTCTATTTAAACTATAGTTTTTGTTCGTTTAAATTATTATATATTGTATTTTAAATCACAACGCCTACAAATAGATATTTTTCGCCCACAAATAGTTTCATTTTTTGGCTCTAACAATTCTATACTCTAAGGAATAATAGAAATTTATTGGTTTCCAATAATATTTCAAAATGGTAATATTGAAAAAATGGTTATATAGTTTTCAGAGAAGTAGGAATACTTTTGAACTCCAATAATAAGTCTATATTTAAAAAATATATATTTTTTTGGATTAGTTCAATAATGTTTTGTTAAGACAATATTAACTTTAATATAACTAATGTGACACTGGTTAAAAATAGTACTATTATGGAAAATAGCATAGCAGTTGTTTCTGTGTATCATCATAAACTCAGTGGTGTTATGGGATGGGATGGGTTGGTGGATATGAAAAAATAATACAGGATGGATAAAACTTTATTAACACAGAAAAAAAATACATATTATTTATCTTTACCACCTTACTACAAAAAAGTGACATATCACGTTTTATTATACCAGTTTTTTATTGTTTAAGGTAGGAAAAAATGATACAAAAACTTATTAAATGAAACCTATAATCTACAAGTGCATGAAAAACCTAATTATTTCTTTCCTCAAATAGTTCCACACTTTTTTTAGACTGGTTACTTATTTTTCCACTTACCATTTTGCACAAAATACTAATTCAACTGAACTCGTAGCACAACATCATTTTATTACAAGTGTGACGTGACAGTAAGTTATTTCGCTTTTAAGCTATGTGACATATCAAATTCTGTCATATCGAGAAAAAAACGAACTGCTTTACCATAAGGCATGACACAAACCTGATGTGTCATATAAACTTTTACAATTTTGCTTGGAAAGAATTATATTTTCTTTTAAAGCAAGAAACCACGATTTTCAACAAATATCATAAAAAAATAGGGAAACTACAATTAAGAAATCAGTCATTTCATTTAAATTTCTGTAATAATAATTGAAGATACTCAAAAAAGGTACTTTATAATTAAAAACCTAAACTCTTAAGGTAATAAATTATTATTTTCAATTATGTCTATTGATTCCTTAGGCCAAGAAAATTGAGAAATCTTGTATTTTGGAAGCAGACCGTTACTCTTAGGCCAAACGCATATTTCATATATGCAGAATCATATAACGGTTTGATGACAAGAGAGTAAATACACTTTTTTAAGAAAATATTTATTTGGCCCTATTCAATGTCACGGTTTTGATTGAGTAAAATGCAAATGCGTTTCAAAGAAGGTACCTTTTTTTTAGTGTACATAATGAAATCTTTCAAAGGTAACTGACTTAACGTATCGGTAATTTCAGTTGCCGAAAGTCTTTATTATTTCGCCATAAGCCATTAAAATTCGGCAACCAACCCACACATGGCCTCCAACGTTAACAGACGGGTTCAGTGTCAAAGTTGTTTTATTTTAGCCAAGACCAATTTCGCTTTCATTCGCGAACCGGCCAGTTTTGGCCGCATGCGGCGTATCATCCTTCGTGTTCTTCGAAATATTCGAAGGCCATTTTGTTTTATACTTTGGCAATTTTTTCCTTCTTTTTTCGTGTAGACGACCTTTCATGGTTCAAGCTCAGTAACGCAGTTTGATCTTCTTCGTTCTTCTTTACGAACTGAGCTTAGGTAAAAGGAACCTGATAGTTAACATTTGAGATTTCAAAAACAGTAGAATGGAATTACTTTACTTACATGATTAAAATGACAAAACTTAATTGTTCATTATTAGTAAGTAATATTTTACTAAATGGACCCCTAAGACATAAAAGTGTCACTAAAATAAAAAAGTACAAAATGTTGAGTTCAAACCCGAACTTCTTTATCTAAATAGAGAAATCTTAGTTTAACGGTTAACATCAAAATTTTTAAATGAAAGACAGATTTATACAGTTACAATTAAAGTACTTAAGCTTGCTGCCTTCGTGGGTTGTACTAAGCTAAAAGAAGTTGAAAATGGAAGTATGATTTTCCAAATTCGATACGTGTTGAATAATGTTTACCTCACAGAACTAACTTTTCATTTTCTACAGCCTCAATTTTTCCAGTCGGCCAACTCGAAGATTTAAATCTAGAGGTAACAAAAAATTAAGGACAAACTTTAACATATCAAAAATAGCTACAACTATTACATAAGCTGGGGAAAAGTGGATGAGCTTTTCCACTTCTTCACGCAAAAAAATATCCTGTCATGTTAAAAAAAATACTTTAAAACAAGCAAATATTATCTTTGACATTGTTACGGAGTTTGGCAGAAGTTTAAAGAATCTTTAGCTTTAGTTTATGTTCGTGCACAGAAAAAACACTATCGCATATTGAATTGGATACCCATTAACTCAATGACACACTCTATTCCGTATTGCACAATACAAATTCGGTTTATTTCAATGATTAGTTTATCATTGTTAATCAATAGGTTATAAGATTGCTTGAAATATAAGGTTTCATTGGTTTTTAATCGATCGTTCAAATATAACAATTATTTGATGCCAGTAATACACTGTTCTAAATTCAATGCAAACTATCATTGGTTTCAATAGAAGTTTATTTGTAAGGATATGCACCTCATTTGATGCAAAATAGCTATTATTGTTTCAATTACAACAGTAATTAATTTAAAGTAACTTCCAATAGAAAGAAAATATTTTTGTTTAAATTCACTCATATTCGTGTTTTGAAGAACAATAATTACTCTTATTTAATATAATGAAGAATTTCTATTACATCAATTAATACTTATATTTCAAACAAATGAAACACGCTTTATTATTCTAAAATAATTTGTATTTAGTATTATTAAACATGTTTAGACATTCTGCAAACATTTAAATATAAAAAAAGCATAGCAGCTTTTTCTGTGTGTGTTTGGGATTGTGGGTTTATTTTACATTAGTTTCTAATTTTAATATCCTGGTTAATTTTTATATGTCACGCCTATAAAAGAAGTTCTGAATCTTTGAAGAATATTCGATTCTGTTGGTTTCTCCATGGAACGCCCATGATAGAATACCTAGAATTTACCACAGTCTTCTATTTTCTTCTTGTAATGCTCCTTGTATCCTTCTAAAATGTTTCAGAATTCTCCAGAAAGAGCAAAAGGTTATTTACAAGCTCCAGAACGGCTTTCGTTGTTGATTTTTAGTTTGATCTTAGAAACACATTTATTTGTGGTCAGTAAAATGATTATTGTGACATTGATAGTGAAAAGAAGGTTATTGTCAGTAAATAAAGATTAGAAAACCGGAAGTTTGTGTAGTATTTCGGCCGTCCGGTACAATATAATACAAAGACATATTTTTTTAAAGTGAGAAACCTTGTTTGACTAATATAATTATTTATTTCAATCCTCTATATTTTTGTAAAAGTAAATTGATCATCGATTTAACGAGAAGCAGCTATCTCGCCGGTAGACTCACAAGAGGCAGAAATACCTAGCATACTAGCAGTATTTTATTCCTAAGTAATATTTGTGGATAATCTTTTATAATAAGGGACGATCTCTTTCATTCTAGAAATTTTTAAATTACGGGAACTTATTTTAAGTATTTCCAGAAAGAATTTTTCAAAAAACAGAATTTTGTTAAAAAGAATGCTGTTCTTGAAACCTGCTAAAATTACAAGGTCTACTTGACTGTGATTAGTTTCTATAAATTTGTGTTAAAGTTGAAGAAGGTCTAAAAGTAATGTACCTATACATATACATACATAATATTTGGATTTCATGTTACTTTAAACCTAGTGCGAACTATTGAACTAATTTTGAGCTTAATTTATGTTTTTAGGCACGTAAGGGCTCTGTAAGATTGCAGAGTAGTCAGGGTTTCCTATTTTTGGTCGAAATAATGCACTGGTCACTGCTTATTTGTTAATGTTCTAAAATAAACCACCCCAAATAGCCCTGAAATACTGCTATTAATAATTGCTATGCAGACAATGATTATATTCAGACAAAATGATAGCTGGGTAACATTTTAAAATATTCGTTCCATACAAAACAGAGGGTCGGGTGTTGGGTGACAACTTTATAAAAAACGTTTTAAAGGTCAATTCATTATTATTATATTTGTATTTAACCTTTTTAAGATCGTGTCCAACCACAAATAATGTGAGATGTTTTTTCCTGAAATATTTTAAATATCGAAATAAAATTTTAGGAATTAAATACTGAAATAATAAAGTAGAACTTCACACAACTGAAATATTGTCAAAATGGTGGTTGATACCCGTTTTCAAATTTTGTAAGAAAGAGATCTGTTGGGGTAATGTTGTGGATTGTTTTTATCTTTGTTTAATTTACCACTAATTGTAAGGTAATGTAATATTAAATACTAGCATTCGAACGCGACTTCATCCGCATGGTATCCATAATTAAATTACAAACTTCGAACCTTGAAGGGAGTGACTAGGGGTTGATTTCAAAAAAGTTATAAAACATATGTTTATTTTTCAGAGTACTTTCACGTAGTTTCAAGGTAATAAAACCGTATAACAATAAACTTTTATTCCATCACAAACTTTAAAACCCCATTTCATCCCCTTAGGGGGTAGATTTCTTAAAAACTGTGAAGCACGTGTTTAAACAATTAGATACTGTTTTGAGTACTTTCATGAAGTTCTTCTTCAAGTACTTCTATAAACGATTTTGAAAGAATTATTAAGATGGTGATCAGCAGATGTAGCATCTTTTTGAATAGATAATTTTGTTACTCATTCAACCTCTTTAAATTTCTCCACGCTATTTCAAATGGGGTACAGTTAACAAGGAGCAAAGGGTCCTCCCACCGTCGTTTTAAAAGGTTAAATTCAATATTTCGAAATTTTGGAGTTAATTTTGTAAATAAAAAATGCCGACTACTTTTTATTTTTACACAAAAAGAAATACAGACTTTTTTGATATTACTTTTTATTGAGTTAAAATGTCAAGCCCGAGTAGTATTTAAATGAGAAGAGTAAAATATTAAATTTTGACATTGAGTTATTTAATTTCCTATAATTTATTTTGGTATATTTATGCACATATGAAATTATTCGCATTGTCTTATTTTATAATTTAATGTCTGCCAAATATCTCTTCATTCATAATCTGAAGAATAGTTGAACGATATAAAAAATAGTGCAAAATTATAATAATATATTTCTGACAAAACCTATTAATAATTGTTGCAGAATGGAACAACACTTCTAAGTATTTTAAAAGAAACTATTCATTTTCATTGTAATTACTCTTTATTTAAAACAAATATTGCAATATTTCAATTTAGAACTATTTATGTATGTATAAATCTCGCCTGTAAATAAAGATGAGCGGGTTGCTCGGGAGTTTGGTGTGCTGAATCTGGCTCACAAGAGGATCATCTTGGATCTGTGTAGGTATTATTAGATTAATTAGTAACCTTAAAGACTCCCGGTCCTTTCATATTTAAATTTTAAAGTACATGGAAGCAGGGGCGTATCGAAAGCACTATGTTGAGGGGGGAGGGGAGGAAAATGAAACTATGCGAAGATAAAAATTCAAAATTAACGACCGTCTTTTATTTGCAAATTTCCTTCGAGAAAAACTCTCGACTTTTTTTTTATAACTGTCGAACTTTTTTACGTTTGCTGGAATTAATCTGTCGACCTTTTTGCAAATTTTTCCAAAACGCAACTGTCGAGTTTTTTTACGAGGTTCTATACTCGTGCTCTATAATTAGCCAACTCGTACTCTATAATTAGCCAACTCGAGCATCCACGGCGCGGCGGGGGGAACCCATGAACCCATGAGTCCACCCTACCTGGAAGGGGACTGTAAAAGACTGATTTATTTAGCATCCCACACCGTCGAACAAATTTAGGACAAAACAGACCCCTAATTAGAATGCAAATGTACTTTAATCTATTTTGTAATGACATTGATGTGTATTCCGCCTTAATTATATCTAAGGAAAACATTTTAAAAGTCACTTTGGTAATTTCTCTCTTATAGTGCTATAGGTTGTCACTTTTACTAATGTTTGTACTTTCCTTCTGTAAGGTATTATATTGTTTTTGTGAGTACGATGTTAAAAAAATTACTTCCTCAATATGCAGCGTCTGCCCAGATTTGGTTACCAAAGGGGAAACTTTTTTATTTTTGATTTTATGAGAAAAAGTTATTCTTGATAAAAAGTTTTGCTTGTTGTGAAAGTAAGACTTGCACTGAAAAAAAAAGATATGTTATACAGGGCGTAATAAAAATTTAAAAAAATGTTTAGGAGACTATTTATTTTAACTAACAGATCTTCAAACAAATTTTAGGCCTCAACAGAACCACCGTTATTTTTAATGCACTTGATAAGATTTTTCTTAAAGCGGCAAGCAGCATGTCTTACATGATCGACTGAATTGAATAAAATTTTCAGGTCTGTATTTGTAAATAATTTCCTTAATTCATCCCCAAAAGAAGACATCAAGAGATGTGAGGTCAGGGGACCTAGGCGGCCAATCCGCAAAATTATAATCTTGATTCGAAGTCCGCTCAATTTTAAAATTGAATTTAAGCCAGACTCTTACTTCTGCCGAGAAATGACAAGGGCACCATCTAACTGAAGCATTAAATCATGCCTTGCATTCAGGGGCAGTTCATCAATAATATCAGAAAAGTCATTTTGCAATAAAGTTAGAAATATTTGTCCGGTAATGTTATTATCGAAAAAAATTGGTCCTAAAATTATTTTCTTTTAAAACACCACACCAACCGTTAACTTTCTGAGACACTTGACTGCGACATTCTCCAGTAAGGATTAGTTGTACTTCAAAACCTCGAATTTTGTGATGAAAAAATTCCGTTGGTGGTAACGTCGCTTCGACGGAAAACAAAATTTGAAACCCAAAATTTCGATGATCTTCATAATACCCCAATATCCAGTGACAATAATCAATCATATATCCATGTCTCCAGGAAACGCGTAAATAAATTTTGGTTTAAAATATTTCTGTTTGTTTTTCTTCAAAACAGTTCGGATAAATTTAATTAAGTATCCCAATTCATGGGATCTTTGTTCAAGACTTTTTTGGGTTCCTGTGTATCATGAAGCAATACATCGAGATCATCATCGTCAATATCACTCTTACCTCTTACCTATTATGAAACCAGCACCACATACAGGTATGATAATAAAAATAAGTTATTAGATTTTTCACAAAAAAAAAACGGTTTTCAGTCATACAAGAAGTATTAAGAAAGAAGTTTAATGAAACGTTTCATTAAAAAAGTATTTATTTGCATTTACAAACGACATTAATAGCGAAAATTACATGCTATTTACCTTAACTATTCGATTTTCTTTACGCCCTGTATAACATATCTTTTTTTAATGCCAGTCTTACTGTTACAACAAGCAAAACTTTTTATCAAGAATAACTTTTTCTCGTAAAATCAAAAATAAAAAAGTTTCCCATTATTTGGTAACCAAATATGGGCAGACGCTGTACATGTTGTGAATTTGGATACTGTTATGAAATTTTTGCTCTGCCGTATCCTAAATATAAGAAGCAAACAAATATATGTCAAAACGACCTGTAACTGTTTCTAACTATCCTATTACACCACCTGCTCATTAAATTGGTTGCTATGACAACGATGGTTATAGTTGTGGTTCCCATGGAAATGATTACTATACAGTAGGACAATAGGTACTAAAAAAGAAGAGAGAAATAATATTTTTTTTAACTGTCACACATAGAGGCGCCGGTTTATCTTCTCCTTTAAATCCGACCCAAATATTACAAAAAGAAACAGTTGAATTTTAGGTGCGTTCATTATCAAGTTATTGTTTATCATCGAGTTATTAAAATACCGCCTAACTTAAACTGCCCAAATGCTAATTATAATTATTAAGCAAAAAATTAAGTCTTGTTCTTGACATGAAAATTACCGTATTTGTTGCCGCCCACCGTTCAAATCTTGACGTATTTCGCGTGGGAGTGAATTTCCAAAACTGACAAATTGCTTTTGTAATAGGTCATTTGAATTGTGAATTATTCGTTATTGAGAATAACCTTTAACATTCGGTTAGAACGTAAGAATAAGAATAAGAGAATTAACACAAAGAAAACAATAATATGATGTAACTTTTTTCCGTTGACATGTTTAATTTAAATGTAGCACTTTGGCTAAAGTTTTGTTGATGGTGAATGTCTCCAAACACCCTCGCTTCTTCCGCTATTAGATCCTCATTAGTTAGTTTGGTAATAGTTGTATTAAAAACTGAAGGTAAAAGATTGACTTGCTATAAAGACTGATATAACAGAAATTAAAAAAAAACTCTTAAAGAAGTAAACAAAAAAAAAATCTTACTCAAATATATCAGAACTAGTTTGCGCCCGCGACCTCGTCCGTGGAATAACAATTTTACTATATTACAAACTTTGAACTTTGATTTATTAAAAGCTGTAAAACACGTATTTCATCATTTATTTTTTTTGGCATACTTCTATGAAGTTTCAAGTTAATAGGACCATCTTGTATTTTGTCTCCATACAACTTTCAACCAGTGGTCTTTAGGGGTTTAATTTTGAAAAATCCCTTCTAAGTGAGTCTCTAGATTATAAAATAAAACTACTGACCAAATTTCATATTTGTAGCTTCAGCGGTTTCGGCTCGGCGATGACGAATCGGTCAATCAGTCAGTCAGGACATGTTATTATATATATATATATATATATATATATATATATATATATATATATATATATATATATATATATATATATATATATATATATATATATATATATATATATAGTAGAAAAAGGACAATTTCTTGGCCTATAGGTAATATAATAAATGTAAATGCGAAGATTTACTTCTTCGCTAGTGCAGCGAAAAGGCCGTGAATGAAAAATAAAAATACTGGAGCAACACTGGGTGAACTAGTTGGCGCGAGCCACTACATCTTACCCATCCTTTCCGATCATTTTGGATATAAGGACTCTCTTTGATTCTGGTCAAATCGTGGTCTGTTCTTCAGCCACCCTGGGTGTAAGCCTGCCCGCTGATGGGTAAGGGCCCAGAAATCGATAGCAGGAGGTCACCCAGACCAGAATCAAAGATAGTCCTCATTATTTTTATTTTTCATTCACGGCCTTTTCGCTGCACTAGCGAAGAAGTAAATCTTCGCATTTACATTTATTATATATATATATATATATATATATATATATATATATATATATATATATATATATATATATATATATATATAATAAATACGTCTAGATTAAGAAAGAAGAATAGTTAAATAAGTAGCAAAATGAAAAGAAAAATTCTAGTTTAGTTAACAAAGAGAGACATTAACCAAAATCAATTAATGTCTAAATTGCTAATACCTAATAAAATATTATAGAACATAAAAGACCATAGAAGAAAACTGCAAACATAAAAAATACAATTTAAACTACATGGTTTTATTGTCTAATATTGATCAATTTGACAATCGCTTTAACTATACAGGGTGATTCACGGTCGATGGTAGGTTAGACGTTTATGGAGAACGGAACGCGGGATTTTTTTGAAAATTTGGCAACGTGGGTAATTAGCTATGCTCTGTCCATCTAAAATATTTTCAGCATTGCGACGTTGCCGCTTCTATCAAAAAGTCCTAGCAACTTTATTTTTTTAAATGGAACACCCCATATATTAATAAATTTTTAGAATCGCTCTTTTATTACAATACTTTTTTGTTAATATTACCCTATACCTATCTCTATCGGTTTTCGAGATAAAAATTAGTTTGTGTTAAATATGGTCCAAAACATGGCCCTAATTACACGTAAGTAAATTAGTGCTCTCAATTCATGGAAAGTTGATATTTTGGCGGTAGTTTAGACAGACCCGATGTATTTATTTTTCACCATGAAATCGACTCCATATCATACAGGGCGTGCTAAGATTACTATTATTTCCGTTGTTCATAAAAGGGGTCAAATGTTCGTTTTTTTAAATGAAACCCCCTGTATATTAATCAATAAATTGAAAGACGAAGAAAAACGCTTTAAGATGGTACATCATATTCCTATACCTAAATCATCAAGTTTTCTTAATAAAAGCGCTTTTTTGTGAAAAAAAAAATAAAGACTTTAATTTTAAGTAACCATGGATATCAAACATCAAAATATCAAACTTACGACATTTTGACGACTGTGTTTAAAAAAATCTCCCAAAATGAACGCAGATAATCATTATTCAAACGAAGTTCTTATGAAATTATTTATTTTACACGGACAATGTGATCAAATCATTGCCAGAACTTGCAGAAAATTTAACCAAATGTATCCTGAATTGACACAAATGAACGAAAGGAAGTTTGTAAGATTACAAAATAATTTCATTAACATGTGAAAATAAATTAAATAACAAAATTAGGAAGGTTCAAAAAACAAAACTGTAAACAAAATAAGAAATTTTTACAATAAATGCTGGAAATGTTGTCCATTACATTCTAAACATTTTAGTATGTGCTTTTGTACGCGACTCGTAGTTGCTTTTTCAATTTCATGGGGATCCAGATCTTCAATACACCGAACTATTCGCCGTCGCAGTTCTTCTTTGGTAGGCACTGGAGTACTGTACACTCTTTCTTTTAAAACACCCCATAAATAAAAGTCAAGCGGCGTGAGATCGGGGGATCTCGGTGGCCAATCCCACGGCCCTAAGCGCCTAAACCAACGATCGTCAAATATTTCATAAAGTACCCTGGAAACTTCCTGGGTGCAATGAGCTGGCGCTCCGTCCAGTTGAAACCACGAATTCCTATAATCCTCTAAAGATAAATTTTCGACGAAATCGGTAACAGTCGTCCTTAGTATTTCGAGATATCTCTCAGCATTTAAAGTGGCATCATAAATAAAAAAGCTAATTTTGTGCTTTTTTAAAATACAAAAAACATTTAGGTCAAATTTTTCTTGAAATCCCATTTCTTTTGTCACGTGAGGATTATGATCAGCCCAAAAATGCTTATTTCTTCTATTAAAAATCCCATCCCTTGTAAATTTTGCTTCGTCGCTCCAAATGATTTTTGACAAAAACTCCGGATCCTCTTGTATACGTATTAAAAGGGTTTCGCAAAAATGCACTCTACGTTCAAAGTCTTCTGCTTTGAGGGCTTGCACTTTAGTAAATTTAAACGGATGCATTTCGTGATTTCCCAAAATTCGTTGTATTGAAGCATATGATACACCCAAATCTTTTTCTGCACTACGAATGGAAGCCTCTGGATATGCATAAAAATATGCCAAAACGTTGACAATATTATCTTCATTTGAAGTAACAGGTTTTGGTAATGTTAGAGGCGCTTTTAAATTTGAGCCATAGTTAATGAAATTATTTTGTAATCTTACAAACTTCCTTTCGTTCATTTGTGTCAATTCAGGATACATTTGGTTAAATTTTCTGCAAGTTCTGGCAATGATTTGATCACATTGTCCGTGTAAAATAAATAATTTCATAAGAACTTCGTTTGAATAATGATTATCTGCGTTCATTTTGGGAGATTTTTTTAAACACAGTCGTCAAAATGTCGTAAGTTTGATATTTTGATGTTTGATATCCATGGTTACTTAAAATTAAAGTCTTTATTTTTTTTTTCACAAAAAAGCGCTTTTATTAAGAAAACTTGATGATTTAGGTATAGGAATATGATGTACCATCTTAAAGCGTTTTTCTTCGTCTTTCAATTTATTGATTAATATACAGGGGGTTTCATTTAAAAAAACGAACATTTGACCCCTTTTATGAACAACGGAAATAATAGTAATCTTAGCACGCCCTGTATGATATGGAGTCGATTTCATGGTGAAAAATAAATACATCGGGTCTGTCTAAACTACCGCCAAAATATCAACTTTCCATGAATTGAGAGCACTAATTTACTTACGTGTAATTAGGGCCATGTTTTGGACCATATTTAACACAAACTAATTTTTATCTCGAAAACCGATAGAGATAGGTATAGGGTAATATTAACAAAAAAGTATTGTAATAAAAGAGCGATTCTAAAAATTTATTAATATATGGGGTGTTCCATTTAAAAAAATAAAGTTGCTAGGACTTTTTGATAGAAGCGGCAACGTCGCAATGCTGAAAATATTTTAGATGGACAGAGCATAGCTAATTACCCACGTTGCCAAATTTTCAAAAAAATCCCGCGTTCCGTTCTCCATAAACGTCTAACCTACCATCGACCGTGAATCACCCTGTATAAGTAACAATCATTATAAGCTTTTCCCAGACTTTTTTTTATCCATTTCAAAACTCTTGATAATTATCGCCTGGGAAAAACCTTACCAAAAACCTAAAGAATATTTAAATACAGCTAGCAGTATATCAGTAATAGAAAAGATAAGTATCGGTTTTTGGCCGAAGTTACACAACGTTGATAGGTCAGAGGCGGGCAACAACAAAAATAAACATGTGTTATGAATACAGAGTTAGGATCGAAAATTCTTTGCTTACGATGACGTCAAACGCAGTGGCATCTAGGACTAGGTAGATTCTTTAATAAGCATTCCTTGGTTCTCTGCCATCAAAAGAATAACCATTTAACAGTAAAGCAGCAATGGTGAAGAGAATATGCCTTGGTATATGAAAATAAGTCCCCAGCTAATAAGTTCCCCAGATTTACAACAAAACTGATTCCTAATAGTAAGTGGATTGGATGGATTGGATCATACTTTGGAAAATGAAAAAAGTGGGAGTCGTGAGCGTCGACTTGACTAAATATTATGACATTAATTTTATAATTATGATACGTCTATTTTCGTCCTGTTTCTTAGACAGCTTGGAAAACAGCTCCGTTTCGTGGGAAAACAGCCCTTTTTGGAAAAAAGCTCTGTTTGTGTTTGGAAAAACAACCTTCTTCTTTGGAAAACGGCTTTTTTTGAAAAATAACCAAAGGGAATCTTTACACCTTCTTTACTCAAAACTGTTAAAACGTCGCTTGGTTCCTTTTCGAATAACGCTATCCGTATATTCTTATACAGACGATAAAATGTTTCAAGATCTTGAGCTAAAAAGTAGTAATCGGGTTATATCTCTACTATTTTGTTGTGTTTTTTTACCATTGTTACTGCTCAGCTATTTGTTATTAAAAACCATTGACTTACCGTAGAGGATACATAAAAAAGACATATAATTCGTCAAACAAACAACAATCCTTAAGTTATACTCGTATATGCAATTTAAAGAAAAAATTAATTTTAGTTTCTTTGCTCAACAGGATGCCAGCTCCTTTGGGGACGTCACTGGATGTTAGTAAAGTTAAACATTCCGGCAGTTGGGGCCGGAAGGGAACAACTCCTAAAATAACTAGGAAAAATCAATAAGTGCAGCGGTGCCGAGAAACAAGCAACACCGGACTAACGGCGGTGGCGGTGACAAAGCCCAGAGTCTGGGCCCCGGAAAAATTCCCGAAAGAACGGGCACAAGGAGTTTAGAAGATGCGACGGCTGGAGTTTTCTTGCAGTTATCGATTTTGATAATGAAATGTGACGTAATTAAAAGACCCTTCTTTTCCAGTGATAATGTTTATAAAAAATATTTGTATTTTAAAGTACAGTCTAAAATGCCTAAAATTTTAAATTTATTCTTATAGAATACTTACAAATAAAGGTTTAATTTATCGTAGTATTATAAATTCGTATTTTTTAAGTGTTACACTGAGACAAAGAACTCAAAATTTTTAAAATTTAATACTAGGAATGAAACGGACCGCTGATGTACCGGACGTTTGATTTCGGACGTTTCATTCCGGCCGTATTCCTTATCTGGCCGACATTAAATCTCATTTTTAAGAGATTTACGGCCAATGGTAATATAGACTGTTTTTTAACAACCTTTGACGGGATTTTATACACAGGGAAATGCAGATACATAGGGTGTGGGTTTCCAAAGTAGACGGATTGGAACAAAGATTAAAATAGTTATTTACCTAAAAAGTACGGAAAGTGGCACTTTTCCGCACCGTCAAGAGCGAAAAAGATACTTTTCGCATGTGAGGTTCTATTTTTTTCCTACGAGCGCCATTTTACTTCAAATTTAACAAAATTTTATTATTACTAAATTAAAGGAAACGTTTTTTTTTAAATATGAAAAACATGCAACTTTGTTTGCGTAAATGAACGTTTTCTTTTTTTTAAATATCATCAAAAAGTAACTTTTCGGCACTTGTGCGGAAAATTAACTTTTCCGTACTCTACATATGTTTTTTTTAATTCGTGCGAAAAGTACCTTCACCACACAAGTGCGAAAAGTACTACTTTCCGCATCTAAAAGCCCAGGTTTCCGCACGCTCGTAGGAAAAAAAATGTTTGGTATATTTTCACAGAACCCTAGAAGAACAACACTTTCAAACATAAATCTATGAATATATACATACATGCAGGGAAAGTCTAATTTTTTCTTATACTGACTTTCAACAATTACTGGTATGGATAAAAATTAAAATTTTCATTTAAGTGTTCATGTTCTATAGAAAACTAGGTAGGTTTTACGAGTTTTCGTATTACTGATACAGTAGGTATAAAAAAGTGTACAAGGAGACCATTATTGATTCACTTACGATATTTATGGCAGTTTAAAACCGCAAGCAAACCCTACGAAATAGAAAAATAATTGACTATAGAGTAGAGTGGGGCAAAAGTACGCACGGGGGAAAAGTCTCAAATGCTAATTATCCGAATACTAACTACAATTTGGCAATATGGCCTAAATATGTTTTACAGAATAACAAACTGCACAATAGAGGACTTGTGTTCTGGTTGCTATGAAGTACTTTATGTTTTTTATCACATCGCATGTTATTTTATCGGAATATAAGATACTGTCGATTTATTTTCTAATATTCTTTAAAAACAATTTAGTCGCAGAATCTAGCTGATGTTAGGTTATGTGCCACGTAATTTATTTGCATGCAAAGTAGTTCGTTAGCAGTGACGGTAAATTTAAAATTTCGTTTGTCATGTGAGGCAATTGTCTCATTTGTTCGTGGAATAAAAATCCTCGTGGATTTTACGCCCTTGAAAGAAAAACTTTAGAAGGAACACGACGAGAAGCTAAAAACATCACGACTGCAAATAAAAAAAGAATCACCAGTCCTAGACAAAAGGAAGAAACTTGCAAGAAAAAAAAGCAGTCCCGAGATAGCGTTTAAATTCCTGGTTGCTTCAAAAAGTATCCGCTTGCTTCAAAAGATCCGGCAGTTGAAGACTGGATCCAATGCCAAAAATGTTTAAAATGGTGGCATGAGGAATGCACCGCATAGGAAAATCCGGAACAATTTAGTTGTGACTGTTGTGAATGATAAATCTATATGCGGGAATTTTACTCCACCTATTTGGGAGTTTTACCCCACCAGTGGGGCAGAAATCCCAATTTGTATTTGTTTAGT
The DNA here is from genome assembly GCA_963971165.1 of Philopedon plagiatum. Lineage (NCBI taxonomy): Eukaryota > Metazoa > Arthropoda > Insecta > Coleoptera > Curculionidae > Philopedon > Philopedon plagiatum. The sequence goes on from OZ020190.1 coordinate 120,004,832, forward strand.
ATTTTAGAAATTATGTTTTTGTTTGTTTGTTTTTTTTTTTAATAAAAACGTTTTAGTTTTATACCTCAATAGTTGCCTTATGGGATCAAAAAATAAAAGTTTGGTTTTTTAAATATTTGTTGCTTGTATATTTATTTATATCTTACGTGCTTCATTTTGCCCCACTCTACTCTATCTTAAATTAGTAAGTCAGTGCTAAATTTTTATGTATTGCTCTACTTATTTGTTTTACACACCTTTTCGCTTCTGTTAGTTAAAAGCACAGTACAAACAGTCGCTTTACCACCACTCAAATAAAACCGCCCTTAAAGCTTTCTTTTGCCCGACAAAAACTACCCCATAATCGTTTTTTATAAGCAACAGAAGTAGAACATTAAAGTAATAGGAATTGAGCCTTGCATTTAGTCTGCTTATTTACAATTTTCCCTAATACAGGGTGAGTTTTTTAAAGTGTTACCAGACGATATCTCGAAAACGGTTTAAAATATTTTCATGAAATTTTGGTGAGTTAATGGGGAGATAGGGGGACATATTTAAACATATTTTTGACATGTACCCCCTCTCTCTATTTTTTTGATTTGTTCCTTCGGTTACGGAAAAAAATGTGTACGTGTCACATGAAGTAGATATGCCAAATCAGTATACCCGAGAAAACTAGGTAGGTAATGGGGAATATGCATATTACCTAAATAAATCTCTACATAAATTAAATGTTTATGGCGGTTGCTGTTATCCATTTATTTTGGTCTTTATTAACAAAAAAAAAAAGCATTTTCTACTGCAAATTTTCGCGCGAATTTCGAAACTTGTAAAACTAGTAACTAGTAAAATGACTACATGGCGAATTCCAGTGTTGTAGGCTCATCGAAAAATCAATACAAATGGCATTTAATGCGTAACTCATCTAATGAAATATCCCTCCACTTAAAGTAGAAAGTTTCTAAAATCTTATTCATGTACCTATATTTCAAGCAACAAAAACTGTCATTTTTGAAAAAAATTTTTACACATCATATCTTAATAATTTCGAGTAAATAAACTGGAATTTTTTGTTTTCATGGCAATCTTCAAAAATTTGAAAATTCAAAAATTATCAAATTTTGCATATCCCCGATACAAATAAGCCTATTTATTTATAACTTTAACGATAAAAAGATATAAATTAGTGGGAGATTTTCTTAGATAATCAACTGATAAAATAAAGTCAAAAAGAATCACTAAATAGGGAAAATAGTGTGGACTAATGTCGGTTAAAAATAGGATTTGTCGAAAAAAAAAAACAAGAAAATTCGGTTTTAACCCCTTAAATACGCTCCTGAATCATTCGGTATTCATTTTAAAATATGATTATCTCTACGTTAGACTTCACACTTCACATTCATGGTTGATATGATTATCTCTTTATAAGATACTGTTAAAAATTGGGCAAAAATTAGATAGGAAAAAATACAGAGTGATTCAAATGTATCGATGTCGAGGGCAAAAAAAATCGAAATTTAATCGGCGATTGCTCCCTTCCAATAAAGAATGAAGAAACTAAAATTATGGATAGCATGAATTTCGACGAGCTCTTGCCGATGGCGTATATGGGATTTTAATTTAAACCATTTATTTTTGACCCACAAAATATTTTAAACCGTGAAATATTCGGGTCAAAAATCGAAATTTCCAGTTTTTCCCAATTATATCCATTTTCCATTGATTTTAGGTTTAGGTAAATTTATTGCAAAAAGAAAATATTTAAGATTTTAAAGTTTGACTTATGAATCCATTTTTCGATCCGACGTTTTGTTTTCGAGTTATTTGGTACCAAGGAGGGGTCTGTAAATGGCATTTTTCGACCTAAAAAATTCGAAAAAACTACGTGCTTTTTCCGATCCTTATCAGTTTCAATAGAGTTCTGAAGCATTGGGTCCTCTACGACCTTCGGAAATTTACATCGATTTAATTCACTTTTGCGACACGTACCCCACTTCAACGGAAACTGCGGAAATTTCGAATTTGACGTTTAATAACTCGGAAACAAAACACCCTGTATAACTGAATATTTTACTGAAGCTAGCTGAACTATTGCTCTGTTAACCCAGAATCGATTGTTCCCCCTCTGACTGTTTCCGAGAAAAACAAACCTGTTCGACTTTAGGTTAAGCTTTACATTAACATGTAGATTGACACTTATTTTCTCTGATCGCCTGACGTCATTATTCATTAAGACAAATGGATGCTTTTTAAATTGTAATAATTTATACCTAAAAGCAAACATTTTTTGTAGCTAAATCTTCCTAGTAATTTTCCCCAAAACAATTTTTTTTGGTTTGTAATGACTTAAACGATTTATGCAATAAACAAAATATATGCATATTACTTATTGGCATAGGGAAGTTCTTTTGGCTATGTATATAAAATAACTAAACAACTACAAAGTTAAAAAAAATAGTAGTAATGAGTGCTGGCTGCTGCTCTGAATTTTAGTGCTCAAAATATAAAAGTAGGGCATCCTGCATTTTTAAATAATTCTTATTTTCCCTACTGCAATGGATATCCGATCGTCGAATATATAATTTATTCTAATTTCCATAAACTTTGTGCTTAGACGCAGTCAACACAAAGGGTTGTTGTATATGAAGGAGAAGCTCGTGGATCGGTCAGTACACAAACTAATTAATGTTATACTTGCCTTTATCCAGGAAGATCAATTGACGTATGGATTTACATACACAATGCTTTCTCGTACGTCAAGCTGGTGTTAAGGTAATGCAGATTGTGCTGTTTCGGGTTATAGTTGTTTATAAGGTATCTCCAATTCAGATATCAAGGATATGTAAGCATCCTTTTTACATATTCATATTATATAATATTTGGGATTTTAAAAATATAATTTTGCAAGTTGTTTTTTGAAACCAATGGTAACATTTAAAACCAGTATCTAGGGCAAATTACTACCATTCTGGTTTTGTTTAAATTGTCTTAATTTAGTTATTTTCTATAAAAAGCAATTACCTTCCAGTGTAAGCATATAATTTATTGAATAAATAAAAATCTTATTTTGAGAAGGCTTTCAACCGGATAAAAAGGGAATACATGTAAGAAACTCTAGGAAGAAGGAATATAGATAGACAATAGAACAATCGCAGTAACAAAATCAATGTACAAGGATAATAAAAATATAGTAAGAACCGATAACGAAGAATCAAGAAAATTTGAAACACAAATCAGAGTTAAACAGGAATGTGTACTAAGTCCACGTTTATTCGCAGTTGGGTTGACGAGGCAATAAAAAGCAAAGACAAAAATAAGGAAATTAGATTGAAATATTGGCAAATGGAGCAAACAAAATTAAGTGAATTAATGTTTGCAGATGATATAGTTATCGTGGCAGATTCAGAGCATATTATATCTGGAAAAAATAAAATACACATTAGACTGCAAGTAAGAAAAATAGAACAAGTAGAAAGCTAAGTATTTGGGGTCCATAATAGAGAATAACGGAAAATAGATCAAGAAATAAATGATAGAATGGAGAAAACAGAAAAGATATTTAATATGCTAAAGAACAACTTTTTGGCGAAAACGGAAATACCTGGAAAAGTTATTAAAGTGCAAGTTGCCAAAAAAATGGTACGTCAAACAATAACTTATAGCAGCGAATCACAGACAATTTCAGATATGGACAAAACGCGGGTAAACCCAATGGAAATAAGATTCTTAAGAAGAGTAGAAAATCAAACAAAACGGGATAAAATAAAGAAGGAAACGGATAGGTAAAATCTTGAATTAGAATCCATAAACGAAACAATAGCTGAGAGTCAATTGAAGTGGTTCGGGTACAAGTATGCCGAATGATAAACTGAGAAGAGTTTTTGAAACGCAAGCTACAGGGAAGAACAAAAAGGGTAGAAATAGGAAAACTTGGGACGACAGAATTAAGGAGGAAGCAGAGAAAAGAGGAATCAAATGGAAGGCAATAAGGAATTGCACATATTTTTTTATTGCATAAATCGTTCAAATCATCAACATCATTACAAACCAAAAAAAAAATATTTTGAAGAAAATTACTAGGATAATTTAGCTACAAAAATGTTTACTTTTCGGTATAACTTATCATAATTTAAAAAGCAGCCATTTGTTCTTAGTGAATAATGACGTCAGGAGACCAGCAAAAATAAGTGTCAATGTTAAAGTAAAGCTTAACCTAAAGTCGAACAGGTTTGTTTTTCTCGGAAACAGTCAGAGGGGAAGCTATCGAATTTTTTTAGTTGATAGGGAAATAGTGCAACTAGCTTCGGTAAAAAATTCAGATATACAGGATGTTTCGTTTCGGAGCTATTAAACGTCAAAGTAGAAATTTTCGCGATTTCCGATGAAATCGGGTACAGGTCGCAAAAGTGAATTAAATAAATGTAAATTTTTGGAGGTTGTAGGGGACCCTATTGGAACTGGTGAGGATCGGAAAATGGCAAGTAATTCTTTTGAATTGGTTTAGGTCGAAAAATTCCATTTGCAGACCCCTCTTTGGTACCTAATAACTTGAAAACAAATCGTCGGGTCGAAAAACGTTTCCATAAGTGAAACTTAAAATCTCAAATACTTTCTTTTTGTAATACATTTACTTAGGCAAATCACTTGAAAATGGATATATTTGGGAAAACTGAAAATTTCAATTTTAGACCCAAATATTTCACGGTTTCTTATTTTTTTTTGGGCCAAACTGGTTCAAATTGAAATCCCATATACGTCATCATACGTGTTATCCATATTCTTTGGTTGGGTTTTATTACTTCTTCATTCTTTATAGGAAGGGAGCAATCGCCGATTAAATTTCGATTTTCTGTCTTTTTTGCCTTCGACATCGGTACATTTCAATCACTCTATATTGTTTCCTATCTAATTTTTTCCGAATTTTTCAACCTTATCTTATAAATGGATAATCACACTTTAAAATGAATACCGAATGGATCATCCAGGAGCTTATTTAAGGGATAGAAACCGAATTTTCTTGATTTTTTCCGACAAATCCTATTTGTAACCGACATTATTCCATACTATTTTTCTTATTTAGCGATTCTTTTCGGGATTATTTTATTCACTAATTATCTGAGAATACCTCCCACTAATTTAAATCGCTTATTTTCAAGTTTTAAATAAATAGGGTTATTTGCACTGGGGACCAGCAATAAATAATTTCTAGGCTTTATATTTTTGAAAAAACACGCAGCTCAGATTTTAAAGTAGACTGTAAATTTTGGAACGCTTGGTATGAAAATTGTCTTTGCGTCTAAACTATGTCGAAAGGCCCATTCTGGCTGGAAAAATGAAATTACAATACCAGGGCAGTACGAAACTTAGCTACTGATAATCGTTTTACAGACAACTCAAAATGTAAATTATATTGATTCATTCACTAAAATATATAAATAGCATGAAATTTAAACCAAATTATTCTCTAAGCAACTAATTTATATTATAATTAAAAATTAAAGTCAAAAAAAGTAAATTACGGAAGTAGGGACGAAACAAGCAAAATTTGAAAATTTTCGAGTTTTCGAAGATTGCTATGAAAAAAAAATAAATTTATTTGCTCGAAATTAATAATATATAATGTGTTCAAATTTTGCAAAAATGCCAGATTTTGTTGCAAAATTGAAAGGTTCCTGAACCGATTTCGGCTTGAAATATACATGAATAAGATTTTAGCAACCTTCTGGTTTAAGTGCAGGGATATTTCATTGGATGAGTTACGCATTAAATGCCATTTTTATTGTTCTTTGATAACCCTACAACTATAACTAATATTTCAGCCAACAATAGAACCCATTGAATTAATAGTTTTTATTATTTCTCTAATACCTTATATATTTTATAACAGTGTTTATTTGAATTAAAATGATATAAGGATAATTCACTTAGTTTTTAGATTTTATAATTTAAACTGTAAGTCTTGTTCGTTTAATAAAATATATTTTAATTTGAATCACACCGCCCCAAGTAGCTATTTTTCACCCAATTATATTTGAGCATTCTCGTCAAATGATTTAATGTTTTAGCTTAAACAATTCCAAACTCTAAGGAATGATAGTAATTTTTGGTTTCCAATAGTATTTTTGTAATTGAAAAAATGGTAATATCGTTTTCAAAGAAGCTTTTGAACTCTTATAGTAAGTCTATATTTAAAGCAATGTTTTCTTTTGGATGTTTTGTTGAGACAATAAGTCCTCTATTTTGGGGTCTTTCTGCACAGAGAAGGAAATTAAAAATTCCTTACATATTGCCTGGCCTGCGACCCGAAGAAATTGCGCGGAGGGTGTATTTCTACTAATTTTTATATTTATAAAATAATTCTATTTCAATACAAATAGATAAGAATCCATAAAAAATAATTTTGTAATTATTTATAGGCCACTAAAGGACTAAAACAAATCTAAGCTATATTCACATTTAAATTAATTTCTAATTGCGAAGTATTTTCATCTGAAATGTAAAATGAAAATATGCTTTGGGTGTATGTACGATTTTATTAACTAATCTGTCAGTCATTCATTCGAAATTATATCTAGTAACCTAGAAATATTCAGCTCTAAGAAAAATGAAGATCATCAAAAACGACATATGATATTTGCAAACAAAGTTACACGAACACGTCACATGAGGTGTGTAATTTATACCTTAAAATTACAATAAATTATTTACGGACTTAATTTCTAAAAATATATAATTTTTGCCAAACTCAAGAAGCCACCTGGAAGACATCCTTAACCTGGGGGACCCAGCCGTCGACCGACGCCGTTGTTATTAGCCTATACATCCAAGCATAATACTGGTAAGAGTGTCAAGGTCACGATTCATATGCACTGTGACTGCAATTGCACCAATGCAACAGTACGCTCAGCCGGCGACGTTTCCCGCGAAAACTGCCTGACTTTGTGCTAGTTCCGCCGTAGTTTTAATTTTTATTGTTTTTTACAGATTAGACGTTTTGTTTGGTATTGTTTTGTTGTTATTTTTGACCTCGCTTTTACAAATATTTTTGAATTATTCTGGTAAGTACCTACATTTTTAAATTTTGTTTATCTTGGTAGATGTTTTATTTACGTAAAAATATGTGTTTTAAATTGCTACCAATAATTATGTTAATATGTATGTAACACTTTCGAGAAGTGGAAATAGTGGAAACCTCGTTCCAGTTTTGCTAGTATCGAATTAAAAAAGAATACGTTTACTTTAAAGCATCTTTTTGCAGGGCATGAATTTTTTTACATAGTATGTTATGTCAAATGATATTAATAGAATAATAGGTACCTAAGGAAACATTCAAAAATTTTAGAGACAATAACTACTCAGTATCACATTGTCTTCATAAATATTCTTTATATAGTTTTGCCCCCCCCCCCTCACTGTCTTAGCATCATCAGGTTGGAGAATAAAATCTAATTTTGGTGTGGCATAAAAATGGAGTAATTCCTAGTATCATAGACTTAATAATACATAGACGAACATTGGCGTGTAACAAAAATGAACCAACAAGCGGGTCTCCCTTGAGATATTTTGCGAGTTTACTGGTTTATGGCTTAGGAATTTGTTTGTCCACCATTAGATATACGTATATGTGTATATATATATACGTTATATATATATATATATATATATATATATATATATATATATATATATATATATATATATATATATATATATATATATGAACTATATAGATATATATGAACTATATAGATATATAGTGGTGAGCAAACAAATTCCTAAACCATAAACTAGTAAACCCACTCAAATATTTCAAGGGAGACCCGCTTTCGGTCCTATTTCGGTGTATTCGAGAATTTGCCTATATTCTTTAAAGCCTCTGCTAGTATGCAAACAGCGTTAGTTTAAAATTTCAACATAGTTGCCCTCATTTTATTTAATTTCTTTTTTACTAAAATACATGGCCTTGCGGCATCTAGTCTGATGACCTCATCAGGAATAACAAGACATGAAAATTTATACTGAATATAAAAGTATAAAACAATAATAATATCTTAATAACCCTGAATTGAAATTTAAGAGCAGCATTTAGAGTACATCTTTATCTAGTTTTCTTTTTTAAGAGTTCCTTGGTTACACGAAAAGTACGGAAATCAATTTTCATTTGGTACATTTCCTTTGGAACTGCGTTCCGAAAAAATTCAATACCTTTATCGAATAAACTCTTTTGCGACTGCTCTATTGTTGTCAAAACTCACTATAAATTTGCCAAAATCCATAAAAAAATTCAGTTCTGTTTAAATTTTGCCGCATTAACATTAGCCGACCGGAATTATGAAGTACTTTTTTGCTGCGATCTAAAAACATGGGTTTCATTAAAAAGTTTGGCGTAAATAGCTGTGTAGTTACCAGAACTAGGGTCACTTTTGTTTGATGTACAGGGATATCCAAATAAAAGTGAACAGGCCTTATAAGTTTTTTATTTTTAAAGATGGGAAAAATGTTAAATATGAAAGTTTTGGGGATTTTTATGAATCATTCACATATGAATATAGAAGATAAAATGTTGACTTATGGAACAGTTCAAAGAACGTTAAAGTATTTTAAATATATATCATATAAAAGTATGCCAGTTCAAAAGCTTAGTGCCGATCAAAAAGAAAGGAGATATACTTTTGTCACAATCACAAATATTAACAAAAGAATGCGGCAAGATCCTAATTTATTTCATACTATCGTTTGGACAGACGAAGCAACTTTCTTAACTGCGGAAATGTTTAATAGACGAACTTTTCATGTTTGGTCGGATGAAAATCCCTTTACCGTCGAAGATTTTGCTTGTCAGGGGCGTAATTCAATCAACGTTTGGTGTGGGATATTACAAAATAAAATTCTAGGACAGTTGTTTTTTCGGGGGGCATGAACATAACACAATGAAAATATTGAAGAAATTCAAAGGAAGGTCAGAAATGAAGCAAGAAATCTGAAAGAAAGTGATGCTGAAAGTATTATAAATACACTTCAGAGGCAGAGAAGCATGCATAAAAAATGCGAGAATTAAATGGCGGACATGTTAAAAATGTCTTTTGATATTTATTCGCCAATGTTAACATATATCTGTTCATGATATTATTGAAAATCACTGGTAATTGCTTTCAAAAATTAGTAACTAATAAAAATCAACATTTATTGTTTAATAGAATAACTCATTTTGAATAAAAATAAAATTATAAATTCACGGTGACTAAAGTATTATTGTCAACCTCAACATTAATACTTTGACTTACCTACGAAGAAAATTTACGAAGGTAGCAGGAATTTCATTCGCAACCTGGATAGTTACGTTTAAAGTATATTTATGCGAAATAACTTTTAATTTGAAATATTTCAAAAACGATTGAAAAATCGCATAGGGTATGATATACAAAATATGTCTAGAACTTCTCCTAGAATTCAAAAATATGATACATACAAAAATGGGTACATCCAATTTGAAATAAGCGAGAAAATCGATGTTTTATACTTTATTTTTTTTATTCCATGCTCAATTGTTTTGCTGATAAGATATATGAATGATCCATAAAAATTCCCAAAACTTTCATATTTCACACTTTTTCATGTCTTTAAAAATAAAAAAAAAGTTATAATGTCTGTTCACTTTTATTCGGATATCCCTGTACAAGATAAATCAATACTATTTGTTAGAAAAGATGTTGCAGAATGATATTATGAAGCAGAAAATATACAACATATCCAAATATACACGAAATTTTTTTTTAGGAAAAACCAATAGATAAATAATATAGACAATAGATATAAACAAATAGATAGGAACCTGGACAAGCCAGAGCAAACCCACACAAGGAAACCCTGTCAATACATGTAATGGCAGGGCATGTACGCGGCACGACAATTTATTTGGTATTTTTAATTAATCCATCAATTGACATTTGGATAATCAATTGTTTTATTGGTCAGCATTTATTCCTCTTGTCTGGGGTACTACTAGGCGCGGCCCGTAAATTTTTTTACAGGTGGGGCAAATTGTGTGGGCAACTAGTGATATCAACGTAACAAGCAAAATATACTCTTTTTATTAAGGATGGTTTTTTAATAAGGTGCCCAGTATTGCCAAGAAATTATTTACCTACAAATAAACACCACAAAAAAACTATACTACGCTACTACACAAAGGACAAAACACAAATATCAAATAGTATCCAAAATCATTACAAAATTAGGAAAGCCGAACTCCGAAACACCTCTTAAACTAGTAATAATAGGTGCCGGCGCGACGTAACGAAATGTAAACAAAACTTTATGCAAATACAATGCGCATAGTACCTGAGTAATTAGTTTTTATTTGTCTAACCTAAATGTTTTACATAGAGGGATCGGTTCGAGTGTTTTTCCATAGTCGCCCGAGACATCACCGTTGACGGTAGCACGCGTGCCGACACCCGTCGCGATTGATATTGTTTAGTGGGCCGTCGACTATTTCCTGATACATTTGTCTCTTTTTAACTTCCTAAAGCGCGTATGGTTGGTTCTCTCTTGGTTTTAATGCATTTATATAGTACCTACATATAAACATATAAGGTAAAGTTAAAATACGGCCGAGCCCAAAGCAAGCAACAGGAAATTAGTGTTTGGCTTCTCCAATTCTTTATTAGGAAGTTTTCGCATGGATCTTACTTTAGAAAAAAAAGTAATTATTTTTTGGTTTTAAAAAATATATTATTATTAATATAGGTATATTATTAAATATAAAAATCGATCATTGAAAATAAATTTAGGTGGGTCCTTGACCAAATGACCGTATGGACCAGCCCCGCCTGGGTACTACTACGTTTCCGCTGGCTGGCGACATTCTTGACTTTAATAGCACTTATCACGTGACCACCTAATTGTTCCTGTGTTCGATAATCAGTTAATCATTCTGACGATCAATAATTTGAATTTCCTCCATTCTCTGTGTATTGTTTCTTTCTTTAATTTTTATTAAACTCCTATCATCGCTACGTCATTGTGAAAATATTTGAAGTCCTGGGAGAAATCCTAAATTTTTACAGCTTTTATTACAGGTTTCAATTTAAAAATATTTTTACTAACTGTGGTCTGGGGTCCCCCCCCCCCCGTCAGTTTTCGCAGATCATTTTTGAAAATTAAATATATCTGATCTTCTTGAGTGAACATTATATATTTCTCGAATTAAAAAATTCTCGTTTTGTAATATCTAAGACGTAACTTAATTTAATTTGTTTTTTAGATTCATCTGTCTGACGCACTTGAAAATGTTAAATTATTTTAATTTTAATTTTTTTACTTATCTGCCTAAACAAGGAACTACACATTTATGCGCATTCGAAATTGACAATAAAGGTCTCGAAGGTCACTGCCGATAACAATAGACTTAGAAGTAAACCAATTAAATCCTTTATTAGCTAAAAGAAAAATTCAAATATTTTGCAAAATCACCGAAATCAGTTACATCTACATAATGAATAATATTGACGTATTTAATTTAACTTACTTTTTTTAATATCATAGCAATATTAACTTTAGTATTACCACTTTCGGTTCACTCCATTATCCTGCTGTCGGAGTACTGGTATCTACGTAAATAAAACGAACGAAAACAGGTCAACGCAAAGCCAAGTATATATTGTTCAGAAACGAACATAAATTTATTTGTCATAAATAGAGAGAAACCAGCTTTCGTGACAGGTTTGACAGACATCGATTATTCGTCGTTATAATTCCTGTCTTTCGAATTTAATTCAGGTTCACAATTTTTAAAGTTTGTATTTATTCGTCGTCACGATGACACATTTTTAAGTTATTAATTGCGATCATCCAGTATTGAGTGAATATGGCCGAGGAAAAACGGTTTAACAAGCGCTTGTCGTTAGTGGTAAAAATTTATCACGGATTTTCCAGATTTAAAGTGCAATGGCTCACATGTGATGTGTTTAGTATGTAATAAGAATCTCTGTTGGTAGAGGCAAATGCGCACTTGCCACAGTACAGCTCACAAAAATAAAAAAGCGACCAAAGACCGTATGCCGCACTAAATATTTATGATGAGTGCGTGTAATAAACCATTTAAACTGTTGACGAACAACCGTTTCGCCACTTTTGGGGAAAATGTGCTTGGCAAGAGAAACTGCCAACCGGAACAACATTGCGAAGGTGGTTACCGAAAGTAACAACAGTTTTAAATGGCCAGCCTTTTAAAATTAAACATCGTGAAAAAAAATAAAAATTTAAATACCTTTATTCTCTTAGTACTTTAAAAGTCGTGCCAAATGACCACCATGAACTTCTTGGCCGTAATAAGGTCGATTTTGAAACTCATTTCTCACATTTTCGAAAATGGCAGAGACGGATTTAGAATTTCGTCTAGGGGGAGGGGGGGGGGGGCGCAATGTCAACTCGAGCTACACAAAAGCATAGACCAAGAAAATAAAAACGGCAAGTTCACGTGTGACATTATTTTTTCTTATTGTTTAGGGCTCTAAGAAATAAACACTATTTCATAATCGAAAACAGAACAGTTGGTCATCTTAGTTTACAAATATTCTAGCATTTTTTTTATTTATAAGTTCTGTCCATTTGGACTGATAAGTATACAAAAATTTTTTGAAAACACATTTTTAAAAGCACGTTTTTTCGAAAATATATTTTCTCAAAAAACGTTTTCGATAATAGTTAGTTATTCGATAACTATCAATTTGTTTTCAAACGAAATTATCCATTTTTTGTTTAAAAAGTACTTTTCGAATCTACATTTTATTAAGAAAACATGTTTTTTGAAAGTACATTTTTTATTGTCTCGAAAAAAACTTTTAATATTCATCAAAATAGCTTTTTTGGAGAAGTAATTTACTACAGAGTAACGTAGCAGACACAAGGAAACAAACCTGACCGGACACACAAACGGCTCATTGATGCTAGTTCCTGTCTTTTTTTATTGACATTTTCTACGCTATTCATAATTTAATTTTGAAAAAACTATATTTTCGGAAAATATAATTATGAAAGATACTTTCTAGAAAAAAAATCAAAAAAATTTTGTAGATCCGTTTCCGAACAAGCATTTGAAAAATGTTTAAAAAAAAACAGTACACGCGACAGGACAAATTGTTTATTGTAATATGGAAATGTAAATATTCTAACATTTTTTTTATTTATGCCTCTTGGTCATTTGGAGGGATATACTTACATTAGTACAATTTTTCGAAAACCATTTTTTTTAAGCATTTTTCCAAGAGAACATCTTTTTCGAAATTAATTTTTTTCGAGAAACACTTTTCGAATATTACTTTTTCAAGCAACGGCTTTACTAATTTATGAGTAGGTAACGTACCAAACCTAAGGAAAACTGATCAAACTCAAAAAAGGTTCATTCAGGTTTGTTCTGGATCGTTTTCCGTCTTTTTGTATTTAACATTTTCCAAGCTAGTAGAGTTCATAGCCTAATACTGTTTTCTAAAAAATACATTTTCGGAAATTGTATACTACCCACCTATTTTTGAAAAATAATTTTGTTAAAGGCCTTTTTGAAAAACTATACTTTCGGAATATGTGTTTTGGAGAATTTCATAATGAAAAGGGGGTTCAAGAAAATATTTTCGAAAAATTCGTAGATCCATTTCCAAAAATAAATTTGCTCCCAAAAAAGATGTTTTTCGAAAAAAAAAACCCTATTTGGTTAGTTGTTTCCTTTCGTAAAGAATGTGTTCAGAAACCATCTAAGAGCATGTAAATCAAAAACGCTGAAAAAGGCTTGCATTGTTTATATAACATATTCGTTATAGATCTGTTATTCATATTTTTGTAGTATAATTTAGGTACCTATAAATTATAGAACTTACATAGACGGCAAATGTTTGTTTTTGTTTATAATATTTTGTAGAACATGTACGAATGGTTAATATTTATGTTACAATATTTATTTTTATATAATTCTCTAGGGGGGGGGGGTTGTGCGCCCACTGCCCCCCTAAATCCGCTCGTGGAGAATGGCAGGTGTTACTTCTTGGCAAAGTTCCAAAATCGACTTTATTACTGCCAAGAAGTTCATGGCGCTCGTTTTGAACAACTTTTAAAGTAATAAGGGTAATAAAGTTATTTAATTTTTTTACGATTTTTAATGTTTATAGGCTTCCCAATTAAAAACGACTTAAGATACGGACCTCAGGTTTGCGGTAAAATGTCTCTTTTTGCAGACCTTTGAAATAAGGTGCCACGCATAGGGTTGCATTTAAAATGTTTGACCTCAAAACGTCACCCCTCAAGGGGGTTAAAAAAGTTAAATTACATAAAAAGTAGATTTATTAACCAGCAAGATACACCTCAAATTTGGTGTCTCTATCTTTACTACTAGCAAAGATTTGCCCATACTAAGACATTTCGGACGCCCTGTATTTATTTATATACTAAGATTGGGATGCGAAATTAGAATGACCACTAATGAAACAAAAATACATACTATGATTTAATTCTGCATGACCATCCCACTTTTAGGGTTGCAAGGAAGAAAGTCTTGGATTTTGAATTTCTCCCTGTGTTTTAAACCCTAACTTTGTGCCGACTTTCAGTATTCTGTGGCCACGGAAGTATCCTCTTGGTAATCAATGAGTAGTATCCAAATAGCTAGCTAATCTTTAGATCTGATTATCTTGGAAAGTAAGAGAGATATGAACATGAAATTAAGATGATTATTTAAGCTGGCAAACCATTTACCAGAAAATAAGTTAGATCCTTATAATGTTCTTTAGTCCCATGTGGGGGGCCCAAAAGTATGCCGAGTTGCTTGTAGAAAAGAGTGTCCGGTGATGCGGCTTCAAATTGGCGGGGATAGTAACCCCAATAGTATGTTTAATTTTTTGGTTATATGAAGTATAAGTATATATTACGTTTCAAAAATTATATTGTTGGGGTGCCTGCCATTTCGGTAGAAACACTCTTGCAATGCCGTCTTTATTTTGTCAAAAACTGCTAAACGCAGCTCAGGTGGTATTCCATTAATTTCCCATACTTTTTGTTTTAACTCTTGAAAAGTGATGTCTATTAATATAAACATTACTTTTGAGGTATCCCCCACAAAAAAAAAAGTCCAGCGGGGTGAGGTCGGGAGACCTAGCCGGCCAGTTTAGCGGGGATAATTCTCTAACGACTTCCATAGACGCTCGGTCTATATGTTGCGAAGTTATTCGAGTTTGAAAATGACACCCTGTACAAGCAAGCGTTATTCATTGTTTTAATAACTCCGTATAATTTCCAAATAAGTACAACAATATTTATTTTTTTAAAATTTGAATTGTAAATTAACCTAAATATTAACAAAACTAAAATATTGCAACTATAAATATATGTATATAAAAAAAGTTTGCAAGCATTTTTATCTGCACGCAAAAATCCGTTTAAAATTGTTATTTAGCCAACGGAAGTGTATTTTACCAAATAGTTATATTCGGTTATAATTATTTTAAATGTGCCATTATCTAAACTCCTGATATTCGGGAAATCCGCTTGATGATTTAGAACCATTAAAAATTGATATTACCACAAATTTGCAAGTTTAGAAATTGACATCAGTGTTAATGTACAAAATTATCCTTAAACATATTGGAAACGAGTTTTTAAATATTATTTAAAAAATGACTACTTCTCCATAAAGAGGCCCATTTTAGTCACCATTAAAAACATCAGTAGTTCCAACGAGAAATTAAAATTTAGGTGAATTACTCACAAGGTTGATAACAGTAGCCAAGTTAGGTTACATGGTAGTTTAAAAAGTAAAAATTAAAATAAATAAAAATACTAAAAGCGATTACAACGTGGACTTCTGACCTCTGCAAACTGATGGTTTTCAAAAAATTAAAAGATAACTAAAAAATGCAAAACTACGGTTTTGTATTTCGTAAATGTGGTGATTTTTATTAGGTGTTTTTGGTGGATGTTAAAAGGAAATAAAATTATCACAATTTCAACGCATACTCTGAAAAAATGGGTACTCTTGGCCCAAAATACTGAACTCTCTTGAACGGTAATTATTAGAGATGTGCCATGAGAATGTTCTCAAAGGAATATTTCCGGAGAACGGTAAATATTTCCCAGAATAAATTTTCGAGAATTTATGATTTTAGAAAAAAATATACGTTACTGGAAAATTGCCGAGAATATTCCCGAGAACGAGAATGTTCTCGGCAAAATTCATTTTCTCGGAGAATTTACGGAAATTTAAGGTAATTTATTTTAATGCCGCTATTGTATGATAGATGGAGCGAAGCATTTTTATCTTTATTTCTTTTCTGTGTTGTTTTAAATAACTAGTTTAGACATGATATTTTATACAACGCGTTTCTAATTTGTGTTTATTTATAAAGGTACTCGAAAATAAAAATTTAATGTGTCTTTATTTTGACTAAGATGCGTAATCACGTTAATTTACAATTTAAATATTTTCTAAATTAGGTATTGTGCAGTGCTGTCTCTTTATTTTTTCAGATAAAATTATTGTAAAAACTATTTTGGGTAAAAAATATGTTCTTTCAATTTACGCAGTCAAACAAAATATAAAATTCTCCAACACATAAAATAAATTCTCCAAAATTTCCGATAAATTCTCATTTTTCTCGGAGAATATTTCCCAAAAATAAATTCTCGAGAATGTTTCATCTCTACATCTCTTTATTTTTTCAGATAAAATTATTGTAAAAATTACTTTTGGTCAAAAAAATATGTTCTTTCAGGCAGTCAAAACATAAAATTGTCCAACATATAACATAAATTCTCCAAAATTTCCGATAAATTCTCATTGTTCTCGGAGAATACTTCCCAAAAATAAATTCTCGAGAATGTCCCGTCTCTAGTAATTATTACTGACAAGAGAAAATATCTGTCTGTAAGAGAATTTTTACTGTTACAAGCAAACCCGAGCAAACCAACCATGGCTTGTACGATTGTATCTCGTTCTATCTGGACCTCCTTCAATCCATGTGGTCCATAAGATTTCTGCCTTATAGACAACATACAAAGGAAGCAATTCCCTGAAGCACTTCCGCAAAACATTATGGAAATGTTTGATTTTGACTGAGGGAGCATTTGTTGAAAAAGCATTTAGTAGACCCCCGGTCATCTGAAAAATTGGACCCGTCAAAATTAAATATCAGATTTGGGGGTACACCCGCTACAGACTCTTCGAGGTTGTCAAAATAAGTCATAAAAGTTTCTCACTAAGCAGCGGCTGTGTTTTGAATACTATTTTGTGCTTTTCTTGTACTAACTTCTCTATTCTTTTCAGAAAACTTTTAATCCAGTCGATACCAGGTAGGTTATTATTAAATTGTTTGACTTTTCTGTCCATACTATCCAAACAGCCCTTTACTAAATCGCAAGTCATCATGGGTGAAGGGAAACCCCCATTCAACAGTTTTGAATAGAACATTTACCAGTTACCTTTCTTCCTGTTAATTTAAAGCAGGCGACCTTCCAACAGCTTTAAGCTGTTTTTTATTAACCTTGTTGCTTAATGTTCCCTTTGGAATCTTGTATTTCTGAGCTGCCTTGTTAAGGGCTATCTTTTTTTGTTCAATTTAAACTGATTTTTCTAGAGTCTTGGAGGTATAGTTCTTGTAGGACCTGCTGCCGAACTGTTTTTCTTACACGCGCATTTTATATTATAACCTCACTTTCGATAATACGTCCCTTCTAGACAAGCAAATAACACTGACTGGCTAACGCATACAAAACAAAACATAAATAAAATGCATGTAGACAAGCTGGTTTCTGTTGTTCAATGTTATCCATGGTATTAAATATTGTTCAATGTTGTCCCAGGGGCATCAAGAAAGGTATACTATTTTTTTCTATAAATAATATAATTTTTTTAAATATAAAAATAATCGTTTTTTTATTTCAAATCACGTTACAAATAATAATACTATAATCGATATAATATATAGATTTAACTTTATACTTTACAGTAAATTTGATACAGACAAAAGTATTGAGTAAATTTTTTTAACATTTTTTTTTTCTGAAAGAGATATACTTTTTGTACTTCCCCTGAAGCCGTTTAAACCTCAAGTGCGTAGAACAAATATATAAAGTCTATAGTGTTTCTTTAATTTTAAAAAATACTAGGGTCAAAAGTTATAATAAAGTTAGTGGTCAAATTGTTAAATGTTATCCCGTGGTTCTATGTAACCCCGAATTACGTTACCCAAACAGTTTTAAGTGAAACTGCATCATTTAAGCTGTGGGTCACTGCACCTTTTGAGGATAATTTTATTTATCCCTAAATAAAGCAAAGTTTAAAGATTTAAATAAATCAATCAAAGGTAAAAAAGAACCTCGAAAGATTGAGGACTAGCCGCGCAGGTTCTGCTATGCAGAAAATTGAACGGCAGATCATGGCGAATGTAAAAACATTGACCCCGAAATGTTTTAACTTTTGCAGAAATTATCAAGCTTAGGTTGGGTAAAACTAACAAAGGGTATGCACAAAAGAACTTTTTTCACTCCCATGGATTTATTAAGAATGGATGCGGGATGATTTAACATTCTTTGAAGCCAAAACAAACCATTCTAAACGACACTGTAAACACAATTTGTAAACATTGACCACATCTTAGTTTACCTTATATTTTTGTACAAAAAATACGTTAGAAGCATCACAAGATTTACCAAAAGTAATAAAAGCCCTAAAATATTTTATTTTTCTGCTAAATAATAATAAATTTAAGTTAAAAAGGTGTTATTATTTATAGGTTATGTTATTTCTAAAGGTGTTTATTTAAAGTCGCTCCGAGTCATAAATAAATCTATAAATCGCACTTTTTCTTTCCTAGTTCATTAGACAAAGACGTACGTGTAACCGAGTGTTCAGTCCGAGGTTCAGCCGTTTTCCTAAGCAACCAGCACAGACAGCAACACTTCTGAGCTCCAACACTCCAATGCTATTTTATCTCTTTCTACTACCATTCTTGATTCAATTACGTAGTTCGTAAACTAATCTCCTGGGGGAAATGTTTTCATAACAAATAACAAATATAAGGCTCATATACGCTCACAGTATACGGACATCGAATCCTTTCTTAATAAATCCATGTTCCCTCCCGTGCTCTAATATTCAAATTAAAATGCTTCGATATGTTTCATAATGAGGTTCATTATGATACAAATTTTCATTATGAACGTGTGTTATTAACCAATTGAAACCAATAGTGTATTAATTAAGAGGCCGCTTTTTAATACCAATGATCTGATTTTGACAGCTCATTTAGTAAATTTGCATTTTCATTAGAACTTCTAAGAATATTTAAATTAGACGTTATGTCAAATTGTGATATTAGTTATAGTGAAGAATTTAATTTGTTTAACTGTTGCTAAATTAAATAAATATTGTTCAGTTTATTTATTTATTAAGAAATGGTCGTAGAAAAAATAGTGTATGGCGCCATTAATACACTTATTTATCATTATTATGCTCGTGTAATAATAGCCATTACTACATCATCGTTTTAAAATATAATATATTCCTAGGTCGAAATGGACAATAGGTAACATACGAGCGATGAAAGGTGACGAAATGTCTTTTCTTACTCCGTGTGTGCAAAAAATGCTCCTCTTACAAATTTAGTAAATAATTTAGAAGTAATTCTACATTTTAGAGTATATTCCATAATTATTATTAATTATGCTATGAGAATCTAATCAATGCCATTCACTGTCTTCCATATCGGGTATACCTAAGGAGGTCCAATGGTTAGCCTTGGTTTAAATTGCGAAAGAAAAATATAATAAAATTAGAAACTATAAAAATTTCAAATGCCAAACAATCTGTGAATCACAACCGACATGAATCTTGCAATTTAATAATTAAATTCAAGGTTACGAATTTTCTATGACTACCATTACTTCATATCTATGCCGAATTGGTTAAGGAAACTTAAACGGAAACGTGTTTTTGTCTAGTAACTATGTATGTGTGTTGAAATGTGATATTTGAGAATGCTAGTTTAAAAATACAAATAAAAATGTTTTATATATATTCACGGTTTCGCGATTCTTGGTAATTCATCCATTTTGTTTTGTTGGGTTTTTCTTTTTTATTTCTTTGAATCATAACTAATGACACATAAAAGTTTATGGAGAATTTAATAATTATTTGGCAATTCAAAATTTTGGAATGGTTTATAACTGTAATTTAAAATTCACATTGATATCTCGTTGAAATTTTTTTTTTTAATCAAATGGAAATAAATTTAAAAATATGAAAATGATTCAAGGTCAATATGACTGTAAACTCCGGAAACTTGTGCCTTTTGCTTTTCTCTGATGTAATATAAATATTAAGACAAACATTTTATCATAAGAACAGCAAAGTATTGTTTTAACTAATGGGTCTGTTGCACTCAATCGAATTTAAATATTGTTTATAGGTGAAAAGTAGTGGGTAGGGTGCAGTTTATTAAAAATTAAATCAGATTTTTCTTAAAGCAAGTCTACGGCAATATATTGAACGTAAAAATTTAAAAGGAATTAAAAAACCCGCCATATTTCACACCAATAAAATAATATATCGATTTGCGCTGTTGTCATAAAACTGTTTCATAGCTCTCAATAATCAACATAAAGTTCCGAGGTAATCAAAGATTTATGTCCGACTCTTTCAATATTACTCATTAGAAAAGGATAGCTTAACACCGTTATCGGCTTTGAATCGCAGGGAAATGATGACATCACTCGCCCTTGTGACAAAACTCGTCAAAGTTTAACTTGATCTTTTACGGTATTTCCCGCTACTAAAAAGAAAACAAAAAATATTTTTGGACTTCATTTTGACTATAAATTCTATGTCAATAAAAAAAAAGTGTGCAACACCTTGTGTAATACTGGTGCACTCTAGGGGAAATTAGGATTTCCGAACAAACTCCATTATTTTAATTTGACTCAAAATCATAAAATGCATGGAAATATTTCTACGGCATCAACCTACTGCAAGGCAAAAAGATTATCCAAATCAGACCAAAGTTTTATAAAATAACCCAAATTAATGTAAGCTTATGATGCGTAAATTTGTACAAGAGTTTAAAATTTAAAATTTAAAATCGATTTCCACCAAATATGCCAAATCATTAAAATGTTCACTTTTCACACAGAATATTAAATAAAGCTATTCGAGTAACAATGTGGCAAAAAAACACATGCCAACTTTGCTGAAATACTGATTTTCTTGATAATTTTATTCTTCAATATATATTTTTTTCAATTACTGCACATCTTGTTGATTGAAGGACCGTCATCAAGTTGTTTGGTTCAAATAATTTTATTGTATTACCTTGGAAACGCAAAGGGTTTCGAAAAAAGTTTAATGCAACAATATCTTGTATTTAAGTGAAGTTTCAGTTTTTGTAGCCAGGTATCCCAATACCCATATTGCCTGGGTAACTTTTTTAATCTTAGTGAAACCCTCTGTATATTCTGCAACTTTTAAGTTTTAAATATATTTCATATAACATACAATATGTCTAGGTTCAAAATTTGTCGAGGTACCTAGTAATTTGTAAAAAATAACCTTGGTCTCCTTTTGGCAGCTTATAGCGTCCAGAAGGCTAATATATTTAAATTTAACTTTTAAGTTTGTATTAGGGTGTCGTTTTAAGACATCACGCAAATTTCTAAATGTAGTGAAATTGCGTTATCACGAACTTACCTATAACTCTTTAGTAAAGGTGGCTTATAGAAAGAGGAAACTGTTTCTGTAGCAGCATAGCTTGGGCTATGCTGCTACAGAACCCAACCCAACCCAAACAAAACTTTTTCTTGTAACAAGAATAATTGGGAAGGCATACATAGTAATCTACAAAGGTGTGGAGAATTATTTGAATTTCATGTTAAGCTGGTTTTTTCGATGCTTTTTCCAGCGAACACATACCCAACCTTAACATGAAAAATACTCAACAACGCTCTTCAAGCTTTATAGCAAAGAATCTTTTCACTGGTTCTGCAAGCTTTCGCGAAAAGAGTCCTTTTTTCCTCATTTCCATATCGCTGAGGCTACCAAGGGCCAACACCAGCCACGGCCGCACTCCGGTCGTGTTACAGCATTGGACACCCTAGAATGGGGGTGGTAATGTTAGTCAATGTGAATACATACGTGTATATGCGTGTATGTATTAATTAAGTTTGTAGTCCATGTGCCATTATACGTTATTACTAAGTAATAAAGAGATTTCAAAATAAAATGAAATAATTTGAATTTCATGGAGTTAATTTTACGAGAGAAAGGTCCCAGCGCCATTTTAAGTCCGCTTGAGTTAAACTTCAAGTCTTTTTTTTTTGTTTTACTCTAGTTTCTTGTTGCTAGTTGATCAAGAACAATGTTTAGTTTTAAAATACTTCATTTTTAGTTTGTTATCCATTAAAGTTGAATTCTGATTTATTATTTACTCTAAGACCTCCTTAAAACAAGGAAAAAGAGATTTTGCACATTTGCACTTATATTTTTATAGCTGTTTATAGTCACCAAGATACAGAAAAAGTAAAGGAAAAAATCAAAAAAGCAAAGCAGGAGCCTTGGGAAAAAATGGGTCATACGATCACAGAAAATTATAGAGCATACTAAAAATTGTTTTATGAACATTAAAATAAATGAGACAGAAAAAGGAATATAATATGATGAATACAAAGGACAAAGAGGGAAATATAGTAATGGAAGAGGATAAGATAATGGAGAGATGGAGACAATATTTTGAATAATTGACATATACTGAAACAGATGGTCAAGAATAACAGAAGTAAATGAGACACATGAACTAAAAGAAACAGAAATAATAGAAGAAAAAGAAGTGGAAGGAGCGATAAAAATGTTGAAAGAAGGAGAAGCGCCTGGCAGAGACAATATACCACAGGAGATGATAACATATACGGGGAAAGACGGTTCAAAACAGCTAACAGAATTGATAAATGACAAAATAAATAAATAATAAGAATATTCCAAGGGATTGGAATTCAGGTATTGATAGGAGAGACTGCAGTAACTATCGAGGAATAACATTTTCTCAGGGAAAATACTGGCTAGAATAATAGAAAATAAACTAACAACTAAGATAGAGACAACACTAGAAGATACTCAATGCGGATTTAGAAAGAACAGAAGCACACAAGATCTAATTTTCACAATATGACAAGCAACTGAAAAATTTATAAATAATAACAAATACATACATATTTCTTTCATAGATCTAGAGAAGGCTTTCGACAGAATTCGAAGAGAAGACATGGTTAATTTTAAGAAAGAGAGAAGTAGATAGAATAACAATAGAAATAATAATGATAACATAAATACAGTACGGACAAATAATGAAGTCTAGAAAAACAAAAGAAGCAAAGAAGAGGATAAAAAATTAACACTAGGATATTGGCAAATGAAAGAAATAATAATTACTGAATTGATGTTCGCAGATGACATGGCCATACCAGCAGAATCAGACTAGGATCTACAACAAAACCTAGAAATAAAAGATGTAGAACTGATGAAGTTAAATATAAAAATAAACGTCGAAAAAACTAAAAGCATGATAATATCAAGTGCAGAGAAAAATTACATGATAAGATTAAAAGTTAAAAGGACAATAAATAGAACAGGTGGACAACTTCAAGTATCTGTGATCAATAATTGAAGATAATGGAAGATAGATACATAAAGAATAGAATGGGAAAAACAGGAAAAATATATAACATGGTAAAGTCAACATTTTTAGGAAAAAAGGATATATCCAAAAAAAAAAAATAAAAATGGAAATAATCAAGAAAATAGTGAGGCCATCGATAATGTAGAGTAGCGAAACATGAAATGAAAAATGAGGTTTCTTAGAACAATAGGAAACAATAGTAAAAGAGATAAAATCAGAAAAGAAGAGTATATACAAAAGTTTCAAATAGAATCTATAAATGAAAAAATTATGGAAGGGCAGTTAAGATGATTCGGACACGTGTACCGTATGCCGGACAACCAAATGACAAAAAAAGTGTTTAAACCACGAGTTCCAACCAACAGAATTTATTTATTTATTTATTAACATACCACTTTACAAGTTGACAATGCAAAATACATACTACAAGTAACATATACCTATTGTAAAATTGTCTTTTTGGCCAGATTCTTGAAATTACTATATGATACATCATTAAAGAAGTCCAATTTATCACAGTTTATTCACACTTGATGATATTCTATTGACAGGATTATACAATAAATACCAAGTACGACAAAGGGGCAGGTGCAGAAGAGTTATACTACGAGTTTGACGAAGAGGAACATGAATTTGAAAGTGCTGTAAACATTCAGGACTATTTATGTGATTATTAAACGTCTTATACGCAAAACAAATGTCATAGTATTCTCTTCTGCGCTCCAGGGGAGCAAGTCCCAAGTAAACCATCGTCTGATCGTCATTCAGATAAATTCCATTTTCGCTGTACATTCTCTAGTCTGGCTATATGAACAGAGTAATATGGTGACCAGACTATGTTAGAAAATTCCAAAACAGATCTCACAAATGAAGTAAACAATACCTTAAGGACATCTAAAGATGTAAAGTCTTTACTTATCCTTTTAATAAAACCTAACATTTTGTTTGCCCTGGCTATAATTATCTCAAAATGGTCACAGAAATTTAGCTTAGTGCCTAGATATACACCTAATGTACTTCTTTGACACGTACATTATTTATAAAGTATAGGACAGGACCAATTTCACTTCTACGTCTACTAAATCGCATGAAGTTACATTTACTAATATTCAAGGACATCTCATTAGTTAGACACCACTCATAGACTGAGTTGAGGTCATTCTGAAGGTCAGCCATATCCCCCAACCTGCATAGAATCAACCTGGGTAAACACCTTCATGTCGTCAGCAAAAAGCAGGGAATGAGAGGACAGCTGTGAACACAGGTCATTAATGAACAAAGTAAATAGAAAGGGCCCTAGATGGGATCCTTGTAGAACTACAGAAGTTGTAAGAAATGGGGTTGATAGATGTCCATCAATCCTAACATGCTGAATTCTCTCAGACAGATATGATTTCATCCAAGACAAAAGTGGACCTGAGAAACCATATCGAGCAAGTTTGAAAAGCGGAATAGAGTGATTGACTTTATCGAAAACTTTACTAAAATCAGTATAAATCAGATGGGTCTCTTTTCCAATTTGAAAATAATTGGTGATAAAGTTTACGGAAAGAAACAAGTTGAGAATAAGAGAATAGGCAGAGAAAAGGGGAATAGCATGGGAAGAAATTAGGAAATTAACTCAGGACAGAAAAGAATGGAGAAGAAAGTACAAAGCTCAACTCAAACAGTCTAACACCTATCGGTAGAAAGGCTTAGGAATAAGTAAGTATAGTTACAAAGATAAGGGAATAGAGAATTTTATCCCCAACACCCTTTACAAAATACTGATTGTCAATGAGTTTGTGACACCCTATACACACATTAATATCATTTTCTCCCTTTGCAATTTCCAGTTCGCCCCCAATTTTTAATTTTCAAACGGACGACGCGTCACCTGTATGCAAGGCACTCCTTAAAATCTTCAATATTTTCGTAATGCTTTTTTAATGAGCGCGCCATATTTCCGCCTTTTTATTTCGGGCTCAACTTTTGCTTAGTATCGGGTTTAAAAATCAATTACAGTCCTCTAGGGCTGCGAGGGCTGATTTAAAAATGAGTATCAGATTTCGCAAATTAATATTGGAGACAAACCTAAAAAGGCTTTTAAAGTTGTTCCATATAAATACTATGGAATATCGCACAGACATTCTTACTCATGCGGACAAGTTTTTATAATTAACTTCACAGAGTATTTGTTAATTGAGATGCTCTGATGCACATCTAATTGGCGGAGAGGCGACAGTAAAAACAAGCCCATCTCTGACAGAATGAAACTTTTAGCAAAGGTAAACTCCATCTAATATAACACATCTGTAGTGGCAACGGAATTATCAGCCATCTTGAAAAAATAAAATTACCAGAATCAGCTGATTAACGTTTGTCGCCCATCGCTGGACTGTCGGACGTTCCGAAACAAACCTTTTATTTTTCGTTATTTCCCAAATTTCTGGTATTTTTCAGTCGTTTTTCTTCTGTTTTTAAGTGTTTTAATTGGTTTTTTGTATTATTAGACTTGATATTGTTATTTTTTTGTCTGTGGACTATTTTTTATACATAATTCATCCTTTTTGGGTAAGGTTCCAAATTTAATATAAAAATAAAAATATTTATTTAATAGAATAAATTCTTGAAGAGTGGAATCGATAAGTCGGCTAAGTGCCAAAAATTTAGTTTTTAGCTAGTAAGAAAAAACTTCTATAAGACTCATTATGAAAGTTACTAAAGTAATATTTTTTTCTCTATACTGAAGCGCTTTTGAAATAGCCTGAGAAAAAATTTTAAATCAATCTGGTACAATCCTCTGAAAAATAATTACTAAAGTAGTTACGAACTAGAAAAGGCTAAGCAACAATTTTTTTAAACCTAAAATATAATTAAAAAAAATCAAATGACTATAACTTTCTACTAACATATTTTTTCTCCTTAAATTTAAGAATTGCCGACAAAATGATGTAAAATTTGTTTAGAAAAAATAATAAATAAAATATCTAACCGTGTTAATTTTTTACCCAGGTGGGTCAATTCAAAAATTCAACTTTTTTTCGCAAATTGCAAAATAATTTTTTTCTTTACCAAAACACTCCTAGTAGGCTTACTATTAAAAAACCTGAACTTGGCATGGGTCCCATAAGTAGCAAGAGAGATAATATACAACTTTGAAATTTCAGGGGCCGCGGCTGATAGCAGCAATAATTTTTGAATAGAAACCTGAACAATGACTATAATATTTTCACAAAATCTTATAGTTTTAATTCACGTGTTTACCTTTGTACCTTTGTACGTAAAAAGATTTAATAAAAATTACAATGTGGTGCTACGTATGACGATGCCGCCTCAAGATAAATAAATTTGTTATAATAAGACAAGGTCAGGTTTCTTCATTTTATGAGATTTTGAAACATAAGGAAGTGATTCGTTATTTTAAAGAAGTAAAGAGAAGATTTAGTATCTATTCAAATTAAACAACGTTTTTGCTTTAGAAGGGATTCCTAAACGTTATCAACTTTTAAAAATCCTTTGAGTGACTTTACTGATGTGGTAAGACGACAAATAAGAGAAACATGGAACACTAAGCAAAAAGTTAAAGCAGACTGTTACTGAAATTTTTATGGAAATATCTAGTGGCGGCTTTTGAGGGTAGGCAGAGTAGACCGGGCCTACTCAATAATTTTGGGAATACAATAATCGCACAATTTTACAGAAGAATGGTGCCAATGCACATAAATATCTTCTAAATCATTCAATATAATAACGCCCGCAAAAATTACTTTTTCTACAAACGTGTTAAAAATGCATTTTTTAACACGCCGCAGATGCCTTAAAAATGTTACTTTATGGCACTAGTGTTAAAAGTACTTTATAGCATTAGTGTTAAAAGTAATACTATGGCAACTACGACGCCAACAATGGTTGTTGGTTTTTTTGACAAATGTCAACTTAATAATTTTATATTATATCTACGATGCTACTTAAAACTATGTGTTTCCAATATGTTAAACTTTCTAAAATTTGTAATTGTGTTGTTGTTTTTTATTAGCGTTTGTAGAAAAAATTTTGTATGATATTTGTGTTAAAAGTACTTTTAAGGCACTCATTTGAATTGCAGAATTCGCTTCGCTCATTCTGCAAACTTTCAAATTCGTGCCGTAAAATTGTACTTTTAACACTTATATCATAAATAACTATTGTAATATATTTTCATAGAAAGCACCGAGTCGTCTTAACGCAGTTTAAAAATTACTTAAAAGCCCGAATCTAACGGGCCGATCCCATTCACATAAGAGCTTCATAGAAACAGCGCGTGGCCGACCCGGTCTATCGTTTTATTTTTAATAAAATAGTTTGTTTGATTTCCACTGTCGTCTGCGTCGGCATGGCATGTGGCATAATATGGTTCGCGGTTTGCGGCCGAAATTGTGTATTACAATTTGTATCACAATTTTTTACAGTTTAAAATTACGATGTACAGCTTAAACTTTTATACTCTGATTTATATTTGATTTTTATTTGCTGGCCTGGCCTACCCAAAATTTTACCCCACGAGCCGCCACTGGTGCGTCCGCCACTAAAATGGAGATCACATCTCTTTTAAGCCGTAACCCATAGAAAAATTAATAAAAATATTAGTGACACTGCTTCGTAAAAAAACCTGCAAAAATAGAAAAAACTCAGTAACTCAATCAGTCAACTGTTTTGAAGGTTATGATCAAGAATTGGGGTCACCACAGTTTGGGAGTTCAGTGTATTTAAACACTAAACCACCAGGGTCATTATATTA
This sequence comes from Philopedon plagiatum, assembly GCA_963971165.1. NCBI lineage: Eukaryota > Metazoa > Arthropoda > Insecta > Coleoptera > Curculionidae > Philopedon > Philopedon plagiatum. Next base: position 120,033,275 of record OZ020190.1, read on the forward strand.
CATTATACTACTTCTAGAGAATCAGCAAAAAATGTTCTAGGGCTTTCAAAAATCTTTAATTTGGAAAACTAATTAGAATATACAGAGTTGCCCAAAAAGTTGTGACGGATCAAATTTATATTTTTTTAAAGTAAATACCCTATTTCACAAGGATCTGTGGAGAATAAGGTTTAGAGGACAAAAAAAGGGAATTCAAATTCTTTATCCTGAAGGATACTTCTAATCTACAGGGTCGACCAAAACGTTATGGCTAACCCATGTCTATTTGTTTTATGAAGGACATTCTATTTTGTTGTTGTAGTTTATGACTGTAAAAATTAAACAAATTTTAAATTTGTATTTCTGACAATTTCTTGCATAGATTTTTGGGCAAACCTGTACACCCGAAGTTTCTTTCAGAATAAATAATTGGAATTCCTTTTTTACTTTTTTTCGATTTTTTTTTCTAACAGGTACTGTGACAGTTCAACGTTGTCACAGTGTTTTGCCTATTTTTACTAATTACTCTTATTAGAAAGTGCCTATTTAAATCTTATCTTAGTTGAACTATTGTGCCTCCATGCTACGATTTGTCTTGTCACCAATTTAGGTCCGAGGAGTTTTAATTTATTTGGACGCTCTTTGTCTCATCTAAGTCTCCTTCTTTCCTGGTCTTAGTAGCTTGCTTTGGTGTAGGGATCCAAAATTTGATTTAGCCTTTTCTTCTTGGCCCTGAATTTCTTCATTTTGTTGCCTTGCTCCAGGTTCACTATTGGTGGGAAGTTGCATTTAATTTGGCTATTGCTATTGACTAGACTTACCATTTTCTTTCCGGAAAAGATAATGTTTACTTTTTACTTTTCTACCCTGGAACTGTCAGTTCGGCGCCATGTCGAGTTTTGACGGCGTCCGTCAATTCGCTTTAGCGATTTGTCGATCGGGGTGAGAAGAACCGACGGCCTGGAGTGCACGAGTGGTTCTGGAGCGCGTTCTTAATGCCGCGGGTATGTGAACGTTGCTGCCGCTACGCAAGTTGGCGTTGCGATTTGGCGATTGGAGTGAGGAAAGGTCGGTGGCTTGGAGTGTACGAGTGTCGTCAACCGGGGCACCAGGATTTCCCTAGCCAGTGCCCATGGTGAGTTTATTTTTTGTCTCCTAGAAAAAGCCTTTTCACTTTCGATTTGGCCATCAATGAGGCCATCGGTCTCAGGTTAACGCCGTTTTAAGGCACGTGTTGGATTAAGCCTGAGACCAATACATTAATGCCTGTGATGAAGTTTACCTGCCCTGTGTAGAGATTTGGGGCCTTGATTTGATGCCAAAGAGAAGTCATCTATATGGCACCGGATACCCAGGCTGTTTGAGGCAGTGCTATTTTTTTTGTATTTGTCTTATCAAACGCAACATCTAAAGCCCTCCAAGCAGGGTTTTTTTCCGGAGGGGACGAATTTTCCCATCAAGAGATTTCACCCGGAGGGGACCAGGACAAGCTTTTTTATTGGCGGGGGCGGAATCACCCCAACAATTTTTTTTTGTGTAAACGTGAATCACTTTAACGACTTCTTTTTTTATCAGTCTAAAAGTGAATCACTCCAACGATTTTCTTTTTTTTTTCGGTGTAAATATAGATTAAGCTCACTCCGCCTTATGTATTTTGTTTTGAATTATGAACAACGGGATTGTTATGCGTACGGCAAGTTCCAAGAACACCAAGGCGACTTCCACTTCGTGTCGATTTGAAAAAGTGGTGGCGCCTAATTAAAGCCCTCTCCGGCCAGGTGAGTTGAGGGCTAATTTGCATGCGCTCTGCAACCAGGGGCATATTTACGTATGGGCTCATTGGGCTATATCCCAGGGCGGCAGAATTGTAGGAGCGGCCAATATCTCTTCACTTTGATGTAAAATGTGTAGAAATGCTGATGGTGGGGGCAGCCAGATTTAAGTAGTCCGGGGCGGCACTGAACCTAAAGACGCCACTGTCTGCAACAGCTTGTTTCGCGCAGGAATTCCTGTTCTTCTTTGATGTGATGTGATAAAGTCATTTAATTTTCTTCTACGTTGATTCTTACGCGGGAAGTACATAGCTAAAGATACCCATCATATTATCTTTGATAGTTATGTAACTTTATACTTTTTTAAACATAGTGCGTCGCCAATTTTTGGGGTTCAACGTGGGGCGTGCAGTAATACACTTTTTAAATTTTAGATTAACATCGCAATATCTCTGGAACTATTTAGGTTTGAGTACAAAGAGTGTTAAACGTAAAATTTTGGCTATAATTTTAGACAGAATCAAAAATTAAAGCAAAAATTAGGGTATTCTATTTAAGAAAATATAACTTTGATCCATCAGAACCTTTTGAGCAACCCTATATATTTCAAATAATTTGCAAATTATAGATTCTTAAAAGCCCTAGAACTTTTGTCAGAAACATTTTCCGCTAAATTGTCTAGTTTCAAAAATAATTAATAGGTCCGGAACTTTTTCGCCACACATCTACAAAATTGGATTGAAAAGCCATGACATTCTCATTTGTATTATATTTTTTCTACGATGTTAAGGATTTTTTTCAATTTCTTTTCGCTATTCGCCGAACATAATAAAGATATTGGGAGGACAGGAGAGTCACCAAAGGCCTTTATCAAATATTTGCTTTCCTGACTGAAATATTGTTTTTTAAGGACGTTGGCTTAATTTACAAATTGATATCGATCACGCGGCTCTTTATGGGCTTGGTTTTTGGTCATAAATTGCGAGATTAAAATTATTGCCTGTTTTTTTAACCCCATATCAACTCCCCCAATGTTTGTATATTGAGTTGGTTTTTTACGTACTTGCATCAATCATGTCAAAAATTTATTAACGGTTTGGTAATTAAATGTTTTTCGGCGACCGCTCGCAGAAAGAATGATGGGTAGTGCTGGAAAAAGTAATTTTACTTAAAAAAATTAGTTTACTTTACCATTTCCGTGAAATATATTGCATTATGATTGTAGGGTAGGGAAGGTTTTAAGTTTCACCATGTGGCGGTGGAGGTGCTAAAATACTCCTGTTTTTTGGGAAACCAAAATCCACCTAATTTATCTTCGTAACCCAAGTAGCATTTTTAGACACATTTTGGTAAATGCATCGAAACCACTGTTTCTGTTTCCGACACAAATTGGAAACTGTTGGCAACAAATATCGAAATATTTTCGAAACGTATACATTTTAAATGGCGCATTTGCACGTGTTTCCAAGTGGTTGGTACTAGCTGTGACTTTCGCTGTTTCGACACACAATCGAAACTTTTATCGAAAATGTTTCCGAAATGTTTCGAAAATGTTTCTAAACTGATACATCAAATGTGTTTATTCAAGAGTGACAAGTGACAGTTCAACATCTTATAGAGGGCGCTGTACTGTTGGAGCATGGGCAAAACCAGCGCAAACATTTTGGTAAAATTGTTTCCAACAGTGGCTGATATTTGTATTTGAATATGTCATAATGGACAAAATAAAGAAACACCAATATGAAGACAAAATAATTTCGCCATCATGAATTTGTCACAACTGTATTTTCTATTGGTTATGGTAGATGGTAGATTTATTTTATAGTTAGGTATTGCAAAAGAGAACCAAAAATCATTGTCGAAATAAATTTTATTGTGCAATTTAGTAATTTAGCTTTATATACTTAACGCGCTCTCCATTTATTTGCATTTACAGAAAAAATAATACTTTGTAAAAAAATTAAATTAAAAATATTTTTATAATTTTACTTTTTTCTTTTTTAAATTGAATTAGCTAGTAAAAGGGAACTAACGTAACAGCTTCTCGGCATTTCGAAAAATGCAGGAATTTAATTAACACCAATTTTAACTTTTTTACTATTATTGTCAAAATGGCCGCCAGAAAGCGATAAATTATTCGGGCCTAAAATGGAGTAAACACACAATTTCTAGTATTTGGTTTCTATAATGTTTCATACATCTTGTAGCTATAATTAATAGAAAATGTGTCGAAACAGATACACTGTTTCGATAATGTATCAAAAATGTGCGGAACAAACGCAACACTGCCAAATCATAACCTAAAACCAAAACCTACAGAAATTGTTCAGATCATTAATATTTTCTATTAAACAAAAAGAACGGAAAATAAAAATGTACTCAGTGCCCAAGAGAATCCAAGGGAAAATCGTCCTTACACAGATGTCGATGGGACATCACTAATAATTAGAAAATCAGACGGTGGTTTTACTTTTCCTTTTCAAATTCTTTCTTTTTTCTTTTTAGTGTCTTGTAAAACCTTGAAAAATGTTTATACTGTTGTTTTCTTCCCATATTTTTAAAAAAATAAACGTAAAATTGTTAAATGGGTGATAAAAAACCAAAGTAAACAAAATGTAAAAATTATAGGTTATGATAATTTGTTCCAAAGAGGTCGTAGTGTGTATGTTTTTCGAAGTTTCGAAAATTATTTTCTTCACAAGTTTCGTAAATGAATGAATAATCATTGTTTGGTAAATATTTCGAAACAGAAAAACACCAATTTGTTTCGATTAGCTTAATTCGAAAATGTGTCGCTACATTTTCGGAACGCGTGTGTCTTACTACAACTTTTAATTTTATCTAAAAATGTTTCGAAACATATTCACTTCCGCGTGTCGAAAATGTATCGACACTGTGGTTTGTAAAACATTTCAAAACAAACGGTTCTTAAGTGTTTCAAGTAACTAAATTCGAAAAAGTGTCGCAAAAGTTTCGGAACATATGTGTCTGGACACAATTTTATAATTTGAATCGAAAATGTTTCGAAACGTTTCGCAGCAAAGAATTTGTGTCCAATTTGTGTCTAAATATGCTACTTGGGAATAAATTGACAAAAATTGATAGAAGTAATGTGATTTTTAAGATAATGTTTTAACGAGACAGAAACGGTGATAAACGTTTTTTACTATTATTAGGTACACGCCGACTTTTGGGTTTTACTATTATTTCATTATTTCTGTTGTAGGTCATCGTTGTATTTAAATACATTTAAGCATCCCGAAAAGCTTTCAATCTAAAACTAAATTCGAAGATTAAAAAATGGTATGCAAAATATAAACATTCTCTATTGGAAGAGTAAAGTTTTTCTTAAAACTCGCAATATAGTGGCCAAGTCACTTGTCATTAAATTTATGGCACCCTGTTAAAGTCTGGTCTATTTTACGTTTAGAGGTTGGCTAAAAGACAGGACCGGACTTGTACTTGCCTTTCGACTTAAATAATAAACACCAATAAAATCTAGTCGCTTCTAAAATCTATAAAGACCAAAAGTAAAATGTTTAAAACATACACTATACAAAAAACACGCATAGAAATACCTACATACATCATTAACACAAAACACCAAAATAAAACGAAAACAAAACGACGCGACCTGGCGTGTGAGCTTGATACGGCCCACTACTGATCTAGGGACTTTTCGAAGGAACCAATAACAGCTGTTAATGTCATCTGCGATTGTCAAATATCGAAACGAGTTTTATCATAAATTGAACTCTAGTAAAACGGCTGAAGGGGCGCGTGACGGTGTTGCCGCATCCTTAATTTGATTTGCCACGTTACCCACTACGTTCAGTCAGTTGTTTATCGTAGGATGAGGTCAGACGGAAAACCGAATTTTTTGAATTTGGTCAAACTTTAAACCTTAATATTTTTGTTATCCGTCCAACCGACGTAATTTTTTGTGTGCGTGTTTCCATTGACTGATTGCGCAATAGTATTAACATATTTATTGAAAATGGGAAATGACTGAACAAGCATATTGAAAGAAAATGTGTGTGCAAGTATTAAGATTTCTGCGTTTGAAAAATAATGCGAATCGATAACTAATATAAAAAGGACAATGAAAATATGGAAAATGTCATGTAACGTAAAATAATAATGGAATTTTCCATGCAAGTATCTATTTATGTACATTCCATTTACACAGAGAGAAATAATACTTTTTTTTCTCTCTGTGTTACTAATTTTATTGTTATACTTCAGTATGAAGAGATTTATTTATTCTTGCTTTTCAATAACACAAAAAACCAGTGTTTTCATCTGGTGGCTAGACCCACATATTCCTATGTATTTTGACCCGCTAAATCCGAATCACGTATTGGTTTTTCATAAAACCCAAAAAATAGGTCAAGATTCTAAAAATGTTTCTCTGATACCACTTACACAATAAACCTACAAAAGTAACATATTCTCATGTATTTTGACTCGCTGAATACAAATTCGTCATTAGAATTGTCCCAACGGGTCTGAACTTTTCATAAAATTCATAAAAAAACTCTTTTGTCCGGAAAGTCAGTTCATCCTCTGTAACACTTCTATTTACACCATAAGCAAACAAGGATAACATATTCTCATGTTTTTTGACCCGCTGAATCCGAATCTGATATCAGAATAGGCCCATCGGGTTTGCCGTCATTACAATTGGCCTAAGTTTAAAATTCAAAAAATAGGTCAAAATTCCTAAAAACCAATTTTTTCTAAAAAACAAATTCATCCTCTGTAACACTTGTTCTATTTACACAATAAACATACAAAGGTAACATATTTGCTTTTTTGATCCGCTGAATCCGAATATGTCATCAGAATAGGCCCACCGGGTCTAAGTTTTTCAAAAAACCCAAAAATAGGTCATAATACACAAAAAAAACCTCTTTGGTGTACTAATTTACAACCAAAACAATTTTCATAAAGCGTTGTTGTTTCTTCCTCTATTTTTTTTTTCATATTTACTACAAATATAACAAAATGAATCGGGACTTTTATTACAGTCGTGTGATTGTGAAATACATGCAGTCTTTTTTCTTGTAGCATTATACTCTCTATTTGGTTTTTTATACAAATGCAAATTCTTCTTTTTCCAAAAATTAAAAAATTGTACTTACACCACTCGAGAAATAAGGGATTCATTTGTACAAACACATAATTTGCTAAAACTGTCAACATCTGAAAAAGTTACTTTTAAAAATAACAGATTTACATAATGATAGTAACGTTCTAGTAAGTTGGTAAAAATTGAAATAACCAAATAAAATAAAAATTACATAAACAAATTATCGTTTGTAATGCACAATTAAACAGTTTGTTAATCTTGTGACACTGTTCAAATTTAAAGTCAATTGGGTTATCACGTGTTTGTTGATCTCATTCATTATCGCACATTTTGGCATGTGCATTTTTAATTTATTTTTGGTGCAGGCGAGATAAGAAGAGTAATTTACCATTTTTTATTTATATGTTGTGAAATAAAATGATTTCAAATGGTTTTGTATATTTTGGTAAACTGTTTCAAATTGAAGTGTTTTTAATTCTCTTGCTTAGCTGCTATAAAGATCTGTTGTGTAGTTTAAACCCACATGGAAGGTGATATGAAATGTCGGTTTACATTATATATATATATATATATATATATATATATATATATATATATATATATATATATATATATATATATATATATATATATATAGTAGAAAAATGGAAGATTTCTTGGCCTATAGGTAACATATTAAATGTAAATGCAGAGATTTACTACTTCGCTAGTGCAGCAAGAAGGCCGTAAATGAAAATGATGGGTAAGGGCCCAGAAATCGATAGCAGGAGGTCACCCAGACCAGAATCAAAAATAGTCCTCATTATTTTTATTTTTCATTTACGGCCTTCTTGCAGCACTAGCGAATAAGTAGTAAATCTTTGCATTTACATTTAATATATATATATATATATATATATATATATATATATATATATATATATATATATATATATATATATATATATATATATATATATAAAGTAGAAGTTTCTTGTCCGTACAATATATAAGAGAGAAAGAAGAATATCGGCTTTGCGGACTGTGGAAGTGTGTTCCTCTTTTGCATCAAAGTACGGGGAGTCCAAGAAAATGGACAACCCCGGGCCGGGTAGACCATGACAGCTGTTTCGTCCTTGTTAGGACTCATTCAGACAGCCATAACCCAGTCGCACCGTGGCAAACGATGTTACTGTATCTCACATCCTTTTTGCACAACACAAGCAGGAAATAACATACCATAACGCCACCTAGCGGGTGCTGGCTTTAATGCAAAAGCAGAACACACCGAAAAGGTAAAATCTAAGGGCGAACGCGGCATCTCTGGTTTATGAGAAACGCATTTTCGCAAATTCGCCCAACTCGCCCGCACCATTCGCGCAGTGCAAGGAGGGAGTCACGACGTCCTCACCAGAAAGACGCATAAACCCTTAACAAAAGGCCAAGTAAGAATAAAAAGTAGAAGTTTCTTGTCCGTACAATATATAAGAGAGAAAGAAGAATATCGGCTTTGCGGACTGTGGAAGTGTGTTCCTCTTTTGCATCAAAGTACGGGGAGTC